>CM038679.1:116691273-116938524 GCA_021605205.1 Aegilops longissima | reverse complement strand
GCTTAACTCAACACGGTGACAATAGCATAAGCGGTGATAACATCATGGATAGCGTGTTTACGCTCCGTCATTTCCATGAGCTATCATTCCATAGTTGATATCTCTTGCCTTAGGGTTTTCCTTGACAAGAACTTTGAGTTTTCACTCTCCATGCTCGGTCTTACTCCAATACACCTTGATCTCGGGTATTGACGGCTTCCATAGTCTGCCAAGTTCCATAAAGTAGCTTTGCTAGGTCATACAAATCTGAAATTCTTCAAAGCCTTCAAATTCTCCTAGTCTTGGTCTTCAACAGTTGTAGTCTCCATTTACGGTAAAATCCTCTTCATTCCAAAGCGGTCTTAGTTGTCCGATATCTTATCTCCTTGGAGTGGTCTCATCGATCGAATCTTTGAGTGGTCAAAAGGGAAAAGGTATGGTCTCTCTAAAGGGAATTTTGAATAAGCTCGGAAGAAGAGATAAAAGATTCTTTTGAAAAGAAAGTTGTAGAAAAATCTTTCCTATGGGCTTGTGGGTTTCTAGGGTCACGTCCTCACAGTCAACATGTGCTCGATACCATCTTGTAGCGACGACCGAATGGATCAAGTCTCGTGGCAAGTGTCATCCACGGATCGGTATCTTGACACACGATACTAGAGGATTTATAACAGAGGTAAATCACATGTATAAAATAGCGTAAATACTATTACCTCAATTCCAAAATAGCGGAAGTAACAAGGTTGTGGATTCCCATCAACACCAGCAGCAAAGTTGAGTGTAGAAATCGTAACCCTAAAGTATCACTTACTCGTCTTCTGAAAAGTCCGCAACATGAAAAGTTGCAGCCCGAAAATGGGTCAGCACATGGAATATGCTGGCAAAGTAACACATAGAGAATAATGAAAGAGTAAGCCTATACTACATGCATATATGGCTGGTGGAAAGCTCTATCGTTACGAGTTTTGCGAAAAGCCAATTTTCCCTCACGCAAAGGAATAAATTTATTTAACTATCATGGTGGTTGTTGAACATTGAGAATGGTTGACAACATTCTCAATCCCAAATAAAAGTACTCATTAATAACAACAATATTAATTAGAGTAACATGATGAGATCAACAGGATAATCCAAGTACTAGATACTCAAGATGTCCATAACAGGGGACACGGCTAATCATGATTAGTTTATACACTCTGCGAGAGGTTTGTGCACTTTTCCCCACAAGACTCGATCTCCTCCGTTTGATTTCTACTTTTCTGAGGTGTTTGAGAAGCGGATGGCCAAGAGACATAGTCTTTCGAGCGCTAGCACTTATGTTTGAGTAGACCGTACCAACCTACAAACCCTACATCAGCTAGTCTACCCGTGAGAGTTCGCACAACTTAGTCAACTATGCTAGAGCCCATAGTAGCATGTGGCTGCTGCGGAAGTTTCTAGCATGAATAATCTCATGATCCTTTGAGCACAGGTGGCGGTCGAAGAAATCTGAGCAAGTCTGATGGAAACCAGGTGCCTCAATCCACCAGGATGTGTGTTTAAGTTGCCACCTTAAATAAACCATTAATTTTACAATCTCACATACGTCATGGAATACACTCACCCAATCCGTCTACTAGCATAACATGGCATAATAAGCAAGCGTAAAGTAACTCCCAAGGGTTTGAAAATAAACAGGTAATAGGTACTACCTCATCTACTTCCCATCCCACAATTTAATTAGATCCTAATCATGCAATGTTTGAGGATTGATCTAATGCAATAAAACTGGGTAGTAGAAAAGGTATGATCAAAGTGTTACTTGCCTGCAATGTTGATGAAGATGATTTGCAATCAAAACTCTTGATAGTTCTACTCGTCGCACTCCGGTCAATCTATCGTAATCAAGCAATAGTAGCCACACATAAGCAATCACTCAAAACATCGGACGAGCGAAGAAAAGCGATTGGAAAACATCAAAACCAAGCAAATAACTCTTGCAACATAAAACAATTTCTAACAGTACCAAAATTATATGAATTTGGCCTTATCAGAAAGTTTAGGTCAAGAGCTTGATTTGCAAAAAGAATCAACTAAATGGATTCTGAAACTCAAGTTATGATCAAGCGAAGTTTGAATAAAAATCTAATATAATTCAAATTTTAAAACTTTCAAAAACATGTTTGAGTTGGATTACTGGATAGAGGAGATCATAACGAAGAAGTGGGCGTTGGTTTCGTTGAATTCCGACTAACGAGCAAAAAGTGATGGTCGTTTGAAAACCAGGGGCTATTCTATAAATAAACTAATCACAAACGGGTCCCTGGCCGAAAATAACCGAAAAAGAAAAAATAACTAAGAAGCGAACGTTCGCTAAGAAATTCTAACGAGCGAACCGTTAAGCTAGATTAAAAAAGCAGACGGATCTAATCCTAGCCGTAGATAGCCGGATCAGACCGAGGCGAGGTGAGAGCGAGGCATCTGTGGGGGCCGGTGGCTACTGCGGCCGAGAGGAGGCAATGTGGCGGCTCGAGACGTCGGCCAGCGGCGGCTCGGTGGAGTCTCCGGCAGCAGCGAGGCGTCAGGCGCTTCGGGCTGTGGCGGTTAGAGATGGAGTGGGCGGCGTCGATGCAGGTGGCGGGGTGGGCGAGGCGGCAGCGTGGATCTCCGGCGGCTAACTCCGGTGGCCAGGCGGTGCTGCGAGGCTCGAGGGCCGGTTTTGAGGAAATAGGGCAGGTGCTCCATTTATATAGGAGGAGGAGAAGACTTGGAGGAGGCGAGGCGGTGGAGAAATCCGGCGAGGACACGGCAGCGGCGGTGGCGTCTTTGGGCTGGTCTTCGACCGGAGTCGAGACGACAGGAGGTGGGCAGCTGAGGCGCGACTGCCGTGGCCAGTGTGGCGATGCGTGATGGCTTGGCTGGGCTGGCTCGGCCTCTGCTGGGCCGGCTGGCTCGATCGGCCGGCCTAATTGTTTTTTAAATAAACACATTTTTTAACACGAGACAAACAAAAGTAATAAAACAAAATGAATCTGAGATATTATATAGGCATATAATATATCAAAATTTTCAGAAAAAGATTTCCTACACCTTGAACATTTTTAACATCAAATAAAATCTACACAAATTCGGATAATTCAAAGCAGTGCTCTGCTCTACAAAAATCAATAAAAATCATTTTAAAAATACCAAAATTAATTCAAATTTATTTCTCTCCAATTTTTGATGTAGGGAATCATGTTACCCTATTTTCCATATATTTTATTTTTGAGAAAAATAATTTGAATAAAACTCAAATAACTCCAAATTGAAAATAAATTCAAAAGAACTTTGAATTTAATTCTTTAAACTCCCAACTCATATTTCATATAATTTGAAGAAGTCATTTTATCTTAAGCTCGTGAAAATCATTGAGTTGCATAAAGTTTCAGAATTGAAATATTCTCAAATGAAATTCAAATATTTTCAACACCTTGTCATTTAAATAAATGGAAGAAGTCATGTCATCTTCTCTCAGGGGTTTTGTGATGAAAAAAAGAATTTGAATTCGAAGATCATAAAAGCAAAATGAAAGTTTGGGAAAGTCCTTTTATTCCCTCTCATTTAGCTTTTAAAAGTTTCAAAATTCACTCAGTTTCAGTCAATCAATCAAACAATCAATCAAAACTATCTATTTATTATAACATTCCAAAATTTAGAATTTTGGGATGTTCTGACTCCATAAGCGCGATCAATAGATGAAAATAACGATTTTGCCTAGAGTAATGAAGTTTGGTTTCTCGCGCGGTCATGCATAGATGCATTACAAAAATTATGCAGTTGATGCAAAAGGTAAGATAATTACTGTAGTATCATATACTACTACATGGATTTGATGGAAGATAAAAATACATACGGATCCATCAGCGACATCCTCACGCCCTAGTCTTGGTCACCAACCGATGTGTGAGGAGCAGCGGCGTTGGCGGCCGAGCTCAGCGTGCTTACGAGCAGTGTGTCAAGGTTTCCTGCGGTCCAAGAAGGCCAGCGTCCTATCATCCTCCTCTTGCATGGTAGGCGTGGGTGATTATGTCCATGGTGTCTTGCTGCGCCGAGCGACTGCTTGCAGTGTGCGACCTCAAGGTGGACATTCTCGTGACGACGGCAGGCGATCCTTGAGGCCACCAGTCGTCGAAGAGTTGTCACCATAGTGGCCGTTGAGGTGGTGGGCATCGCGAGCACTGGCGCGTCGGTGAAGGCTTACGTCAAAGTCGTCTGCGAGCTTCTTGGCGACGGTGAACTTGTCGAGAAACCGGCGAGGACCTCGTCGAACAAGGAGACAAGCATGTCGTCCAAGCAGCCCCTCTACCGGCCTCAAGCAATACTACAGGCGTTCCTCGTTGCGGGCCGCGAGGCGGCATCGTGGACCATCTGGCACAACCGGTGATGCTCGCTCATCGCCTCCATGGGTCTAGCAGCTTCTACTAGTCAAGCTGATCTTGCGATTCGGTGATCACTCTTGCCCTTGGTTAGCGTGCTTGAGTGCGTAGGATTTAGTACTACTCCTCGGCCCTCTCTTTTGCCTTTGGCTGTATGATAGGTGGGCCAGCCACCCCTGGGCCCGTGTCATTCACCCAAAGGCGATTGCCGTAAATCAATGAACTCGCCCCCCTCCATGCGGTCTTGTATAGTCATCTCACCGGACCTCTAGTTGGGGCCAAACAAGAAAGTTTGATGTTCTTGGTTTATTGGTCCCCTATGCATTTTGCGCCAAGTTTTGACCTTTGATTTAACTAATAAAATGTTAATGCATGTAAACAAAATGCTGTGTAAGTCACATCACGAAAACCAAATAATCCCAAAACACTTAGGCACGGTGCATTAACTCCCTCCTTGTTTCTTATTTCGTGACATATAACCAATGAGAGATGTGGGCCGTGCATGCTTTCAATGACTTGAGACTACCAAACATGACATGCGTGTTTAGTTCATTGCATGTAATCCTATTAGACTCTAGTTAACAAGAAAACATTAAGTTCTCTACATGATAGGAATAAAACACCATGTATTTATTCTGAGAGGGAGTAGTACATTTTTGTGACATGCATTACTAGATATTGCTAGTCAAATACTAAAATCAGATGGGCGTGGTAGTACTCCTAAATCCAGACGGTGGTGCTACTAGTACTAGTAGTAGTACTACCAATGTAGTACTCCTAGGAGTACTAGCCTTTACTACTACCGTTGGTCAAATTATTACGTGCTGCTCCTCACGGTGAAGTGACAAGACCACTTGCAGATGACACACGAGTATAGGCGCCGTGTTGGCATACCATAGTCAGCCTCACCATCTGCAGTCACTATCATCATGGCTATAGAGCTAGCATGCTTACAACTAGCCTGTTTGACATAATTTCCCATGCGTAGATGCCCGTGCATTGCAGGAACACCAAGATTGGGGGTGGACTGCTCGGCGTGACCATCACGCCAGATTTTTCCACGACCTTCTAGATGTGGTGGGGAGGAGATAAGGCTGATTGTGAGAGACAAGGAGTTGTTTGTAAATAGGGAACAAGTCGGGCATCTTTTTGCAAAAATGGAGAAGCTTGGTTTGTATCGTCGGATCTAGATCCGGCGCGCTCTTGGTGAAAGATGGGAGCACAACATCATCACCAACTCGGGACTGTTTGATTCGCGGGATTTCAAAAGCGGGGAATAGGACACGGCAATATTACAAGTTTCAAACTGATATTACAAATGTTAGGAGTAATGCTGCACCTAGGAAGAGGAATTACTAGGAAGTTCACGTAAGAACTTTCGTTACTTTAGGTGGATGCAGCGTTATCGTACAAACTAAAATCCACATACGACAAGTCACTAATGGGCAAATAAGTTTTGAGTCTCTGGCCACTTGATGTTTCAAAAACAAATTCAGCTTGCGGAGACTTTGTCATTTAAGCAGGCGCTTGCGGTGATCAGCACGCCATTCATTGTTCGCGAGAGAAGGCAAAACCTCATTACCTTGAGCACACTTGCCTCGAACAAAGAACACGGCCAATTTAATCTCGGATGTGCTGCCTCGGTAGTCGATCAAATCAATTTACGTAAGATGGAGATCAAGGCATTCGATGAGATTGTTATAGTGCAACACATTTTCACTTCGGGTCTTTTTTATCTGCAAAGAAGAGAACATATTAGAGCAGCTGGCTGCATAAGATTGTCGTGTCATCAAGAGGTACCAATATCATTCGCTCATACGATAGGGTTGGCTGGCTAGTGATATTTTTCACTCTCTCTCTCTCTCCCTCTCTCTCTCTTTATGTTTCCTCTCATTTAACTAGGAGCACGTGAAGAGCTTGGGCATTTGTTGCCTTCCACTATGTGGCCGATGCCATATTTATAAAAAGTATGCCACATAATATGCATCGATGTCAAATCAAAAGATTTTGGCACGCTCTCGCGATGTGAGAGAGTTGGCACCGCTGTGCACAGAGACCCATGTATAAACAAATCAATCAAACCAACTACACCAGCCTCTCACTCTCCCAAACAAGTGTTTTTTATTGCCTCAGTCCTCTCTCTCTCCCACAGTGTTTTTCATTCGTGAGTTAATTTGGCTGGAGCAAAGTAGGTGATCGATTGGGGCACCGGTGAGCAATGGAGGGCATCGATGCCAAATGCATCACAAGTGAATTTGGCACATGTTTTGGCCTACATAGCCCTTTTGTACTCCCTCCGTCCCAAAATTCTTGTCTTAAATTTGTCTAAATATGGATGTATCTAGTTACATTTTAGTGTTAGATACATCCGTATCTAAACAAATGTAAGACAAAAATTTTAAGACGAGAAAACTCTACTAAATATTTAGTATAAAATTTTGACCATAGATTTACCTAAGAAAATGCCAATGCATGTCACTAAAAATTACACCATTTGAAATTATGTTCAAATCTGAATCCAACGATATAGTTCTTAGTGACATGCATTAACATTTTGTCGATTAAATCTATGGTCAAATTTTGATACTACAAAATTGGAAGAGTAAACCAGGACCGGAGGTAGTACTTGCCCTTAGGGTAACCATAGAGTTACTTGAGTAGTCTAAGTTACTTTCCACTATGACTAGCCTAGGCTACTATAGTAGTACAACATAAAAATGATGCAGGTGATCACGTGAGAAAAAATACTAAAACATTTCTTTCGGTGCGGTGCGTAGATGTAGTTTTGAACACTACACTTGTCATCGTAATTTGGGAAAATTACGAAAAAATTGAGCTACGTTGTGATTACCGTTTACTAATAGGAAAGAAGTTTCACCTCGATGAGTAGCTTCTCCATGCATGGAAAGCATGTAAGAAATCAACAACTTGATCCAGATTGGGGCGATAGATTTTAGTGCTAAGATCTTCACTTTGTGCGCATGGACTGGGTCAAGCTTGTGGGAATCATTTACGGAAGGCGGTCGTAAATACATCAAGAAGAAATTTAAAAATGTGAATTTCAAGAAGGCGGAGAAGAAGATGAGTGTTGTACGAGCGATTACGGATCAATAAAGAGTTAGGAGAATTTGGCGGACAAGTACACCAATTTGTCAATTTGGTAGCGTCAATGACCCTGATTTTTGTTGGACCTTCTAGATCCGATACAAGCAATCTCTCAAGGAAAGGCGCATTCTCAATGACCATAACGTGGAACAGCTGGAGTGATCTCTTCCCAATTGATGTCTTGTTGCGGGGCCAGCAAGACACATAAATCCATCGGAGATTCGTCGAGGCGATGTGGAGGCTAATGAACCCGTGGATCTGCTCAAGGCGAAGGTACTCGGCGCGATACAGCTGCGGGCAGGTGCTCCATAGCCTTCTTGAGATGACAACGTCGAAGAGGTTTAGCTGCTTGAGTTGAGGAGAAGAAGAGGCGGTAGCGGCATTAATCTGGGGAAGATAGCGAGGAGCTGAAGCTGGTGCGGCGCTTGGCGTTGGCGTGGCGAGCGCGGACGGCGGCAAAGCGACATCGTCCAGCTTCAAAGCTGAGCTCCTCGAGCTGATCTAGAGGCGAGGATAAGAACCACTCGTCGAACTTGGGTTGGACCTTGCAGTTGGTACTAAACATGCGGATGTCAAAGCGTCTGGCTGGCCCGAGTGCGATGAAAGGATCTTGGAGGCTGGGCCATGTTTTGCAATCCCGTCGCGAGGCAGCTGTCGGCAGTGAGGTTGAGGGGCAGCGGCGCGAGCGCCACCGCCGAAGGAAGCGAGGCGGTCCATACGGCAGATTTGGTGGGGAGGAGGCCGATGATGGCGAGCAGCATGTCGTCGGGAGGCTCTTGATGAAGTCGAGCTCGCGGATCACGGTTTAGCTCGGCGGCCTCCGCTTGTTGGCTGCCTCGCCGTCCATCTCAACCGTGGCGGCAGCTGGTATACCGTGTGTTTGGTGTGTGTTGTGTCTTTGGGTGTCTTGAGTCGTCATACATGCATGCCGCCGTGTGGTGGTGAATTGTCTTGTGAGTCGTCCTTGCGCATAAAGTTTGTCCTCAATCGCCCTCAATTTACTAGCGTGCGGGGTGCTACCCAGTGGTTTCAACTTTGTTTCCTTCACGGCGTGTCGAGATGGGCCTCTAGTTTACTTATTTTCACCTTGCCACATGGGCGGCACACCAAGATCTGAACACGGTGACAACACAGCATGTGGATTGGTTGACGGTCAACTAAACAATATCTGAGCTATCGTTGACACGGTGGCGTATAATCCGTCGGTATAGAGAGTTGAGTGAGAGGGAGGCCGTGAGAGATAGCGAGAGAGAGAAAAAGCTACTCCCTCCGATTCGATAATGTAGTTACAACATTTTTAAAGTCAAACTTTTGAAACTTTGACCAAGTTTATAAAGAAATTACTTATATCTACAATACCAAAGATAAATGATAGTATGAAGTAAGTACATGTTGTGATGAATCTAATGATCGTTCGGATGTAAATGTTTTCTCCATATACCTAGTCAAACTTTTTGAGGTTTGACTTTTCAAAACATCCATATGCTTATGGGCGTGTGAGTCCACTAGAGAGAGAGAGAGAGAGAGAGAGAAAAAAGTGTGTGTGCGTGTGTGAAAGAGACATGGATAAAAGTGGAGAAAAAGCGTCGTGTCTTATGCAAACATATCACACATGCATCTTCGACAACGGAGGCAAGGTGAGGAGATAGTGTGTGGTTGTTTGGAACGAGAGAGGAAGACCCTAGCACGTGGCCAAGAGGGTCGACAAACAAGGGAGAGAGGTCGAGAGGCGTCTGGAGAAAATGCAGACATGGGGAGGAGAGTGTATGTTTGTCATAGAGATCCCACGGAGATCGTGATGGGACTACATGGGTGGGAGATCGGTGACAAGGTGTGTGCGTGATAGAAGATGCCCGAGAGATATCGAGATAGGCGTATGGATGGAAGGAGACAATATGTGTGTTCTGATGGCTAGTAAGAGATAATCATACTTAGGAGGGGTGCTTGCGCCTATGGCCTGTTTGGATACTCTAACTCAGTTAGAGGTTAGAGTTAGATTCTAACCTGAACTAACTCTAAGTAAAGAGGTGTTTGGATGGCAGGGTTAGATGGGCCTTGGATCTGTGAGGCACCTTCACGAGGCGGTGCGAGAGGAGGGAGGAGGAGAGCGAGAAGCTTGAGGAAGTGGGGAGGGATCTGCTGCGGGGAGGCGAGAGAAAAAGTGTTTATTAGTGGTCCGAGAAGAACTAACCCAAATAAGCACCTCTTGGATGGGTTAGTTTTTTGGATGGGTTAGTTTTTTGGATGGGTTATCTAACCTAAACTAACCCTCTGTTTGGATCTTTTGGGTTAGTTGACTCCAAACTAACAAACTAACTCTAACCCATGGATCCAAGCAGAGCCTATGATGGAGTGAGGATTATGGTACTTAGGGGGTGCGTGTCACATGGAGAGAGAACAAGGCGGAGAGTGTTGGATGGGTCTATATGTATAGCCTTGGCGAACATGTGTATGTGTGAACCAGGGAGATATAAGGCCCGTTTGGCTTGCGTCGTGAGCATCTTTTGTGTGGCACAGGGTTGTGGCTGGATTTCATGCACGCTTGTTTGGTTGCTACCACATGAAAAAAAAGCCGCTGGGCTGGGTTCCTGCACTTTAATTGCTTTGGCTGAACTCAGGACACTTGCAGTAGCACAGCCCAAGCGACCGATTTGAGCGCTGGTGCGTGCACAGTGCGTGCGACCATGAGGCTAACACAACATGGATGGATATTAGCATTAAATAATTGATGCATGGATTGATTGATGGGGCGTTGATGCTTTGCTGGCCTGGGCATGAACCAAGCGCTTGACACCACACAAGCCTGGCAGGCAGAAATATTTACATCTCACGTCCACACCGGGCGGTACCTACCATCAAGGCATGAGGTCAGGTCACGAACAAACTGACCAATAAAGTTTGAGAGAGATTGAGGAGCCCGATAAGGCTGAGTGGTGCGTCGAGATAGCTGAGAGGGAAGAGATATTCCATCCGCTCGATAATGCGATGCATGTAAATTTTTAGAAGTCAAACTTTGGAAACTTTGATCAGGTTTACGCAAATGTTATTTATATCTACAATACCAAAGATACATCATACAAAACTACATCTCATGGTGAATCTAATGGTATATGTTTGCCGTACTAGATGTAATTCTTTTCTCCGTACATGGTCAAACTTTGTGATGTTTGACTTTTCAATAAATCTATATGCTATGGACGGAGGAGAGTGCCTCGATCGAGACAGATCAAGTGCGTGTGAAGGAGAATGAGTAAGTGTGCAAAAGAGTATGTGTGTGAAAGAAAGTGACAACAAGCGATAAATTAGAGAGAGATGTGTTTTTCGTTTCTTATGCGAACATATCACGCATGCATCTCCGAGATGGAAGCGAGGCGAGGAGATACGAAGATAGCTAGTGTGTGATTGTTTGCAGCGGAGAGAGACACCCACAGCACATGTCCAATAGAGTCGGCCAACAAGGAAAAAAGGTCGAGAGGGACACATGGATGAGAGATCCCCTCGAGATCGTGAGGGACTATATGGGTGGGAGATCGAGGAGTGCGTGCTGCGATAGAAAGATGCCCGAGAGAAATCGAGATAGACCATGCACATGTTTGTGATGGAGACTAAGATTAGCTAGTCATATACATATAGGGGGACTGCGTGTGCCTACAATTGAGTGAGAGACCATCATACTTGGCTAGCTGGGCATGAGATTGTGTGTGTGTGTGCGTGTGAGATGGAGAGAGAGCGAGAGAGAGATAGAGTTTTAGATGGGCCTGTCAGTGCAGTGAGATATGCATGTGTATGTGTGACCAGGTGGATGGAGAGTTTGAGAGAGGGGGAAGAGCTCGAGGGCGACATAGTGGTGCGTGAGAGAGTTACGGGCAAAGAGCCAAGGAATTTGTGTGCATCGATGAGTGCACCCAAGATATCTAGCTTGGACTAGCTAGAGTATCATACATAGTGTGCGAGAGAGACCTATAGATGGTGTATATATGAATGCGGACTAGAAAGACCCCCACACACACACACAGAGAGAGAGAGAGAGAGAGAGAAGAGAGGGACCAACAAGGTTTTGTGTCGGATGAGTCGGCAATTGAAGATTGTCGGCGAGAAGTGAGAGAGAGAGAGAGAGAGAGAGAACAGGAGTCGGGAGAGGGGAGGTCGCGTTTATGCATCAAAGACTGATATAAACTTGCATTCAAATATTTAAATTGGAGAACATGTTATCGCAATCCACACATGAGCGGATATATCGTATATCAAACAAGTTCATTAATTTGACTTTCAACATGTTCATGGAGTACTATAATCTTGTACAACATGCTACTCGATTGAGGTGTTCAATTTTGGATTTAGTTCACTATTTTGACCTCTTGAGCAGCTAGTTCATTGAATCGAGATATTTCATTTTGGGTTTGATTCGCGTTTTGAGTGGGTCAACTATTTGTCATATAGTAAATCGCTAGCAGCGAGCATGTAAAACACATTACTCCGAGCATCATCTCTCCATCTAAAAAAGTGGCAAGCTAATATTTCAAAATTTGATTCGAATCGACTTGGTAAGGTAGAGCGTGGATGCTCGTTCTCCCAAAATTTGAGCGAACCGTTAAACATCCTCTCTTTTCGGTGGAATTAGCCGAAGCAAATAAATGGGAGCGAAATTACCGTCCTATGTGGGACACGCATCAATTGGCCATTGTACATCGAGGTAGGTTAAGTAACTTCATCCAAGCGCGCCTTCTCCTCGGCGAAATGACATGTGCGAATAATTCATAAACCATGGTCGGCAAAACACGCTCTCCTGCTTGAAATAGCTCGCCCACTATTTCAAAACACGCTCTCCTCGCTTGAAATCGCTCGCCCACTATAGTTCAAAACCGCCCTCCTGCTTGAAATCGCTCCGCCCACTATTTGGGGAGAAGCAAAGTTACTCTACTATCCCGACCCTCGGTACAGACCCAAGCCAAGAAGCCTATAGGCAAGGTAGGCTGTAACTCCCCTCACATTTCAGGACAAATCGTCCAGTAAGACATGGTTCCTCCTCCCAATTCCCCCCGCGCCCCATTCATACCTCGTGGCATCAAATCACCTTCTCCCAGAGCTCCCTTCTCCGAGCATGAAACCTCAGCCCCACCTCCATGGCCCCCACGCACCAATTTCACAGCCGCCCTCCTCCCTAATGCCAAGAGCTGTCCAATTGCCGTCGTGCACTTGGCCGTGTGCCTCTTACTCCGTGCTTCTTGGTGCTGCCTCGACAACGGCGCGTGAACCGTCTGGAGCGATTCACCCCGCCGTTGTTCACGGCGGGCGGCTCCAACCGGATCCGTCCGAGTCTGGCGCTGCTTCAGCGTGGCCGTCATTGTCGCGACATCGCTCTTTCCTGCCGCCGGTCACCACCGCAACCTCGCCCGCCTCACCGACTCGGCGGCTGGACCTGCCTACTTCACCATGCCGCCCGGATAGGTCGCACCCTCATCTCAAATCACTTTATTTAGGCGTCGGTTGTCTGAATTTTATTACAGGCCAATCGATTCCCAATGGGAAGCAGCACCCCTCGGCGGCGGAGCTCCTAGGCTGCCGGTTGGCTGGTGTCTAACGTAAGTGTCTGGGGCAAGTTCGCCCATGAGCGGCAGCTTAGATGGCTATCTTTGAGTTGCGTGGGTTGAAGGTACTACATGCGGATCTGGATGAGGAGTCTTTGTGGATTGGCCGGGCGGCGCAACCACAGCGGTCTTGGTGGGGGCGAGGGGCGGGGTTTTGGCGAGGCCCGCAGACGGTGGAAGCGAGCTGCTTTGCCGTTGGTCGCTGGCTCTTGGGGAAGATTCGAGCAGTGTCGGCGGGAGGCACAAGGCAGCCATCAAGCCATCCGGCGTAGATCGGACAATACCAAAATAAAATAAAATCGTGTGACCCCAATTTAGTCTTGATCAGCAGACGTGTGACCACTCTCGTACCTTCTTGTTGATCTCTTAGTGTATTTCTTGGATCAAAGAGATATGTCGTTCTTAACATTATGCGTTATCGCATCTTGAGACACACCGTCTTCCGACTCACGCAGCTGCTCCAACAAGGAAAGCATACACGGAAGGGAGCTATAGTCCCCACTCAGCAGTTCCACGCATCGAATCGCGTGCCCGACATGGACAACCACAACAAGCTGCGGGGCCATCGACAAGTCGACACATGATGCTCACTCCTATGGATGGCAGCCAGATAGGTTGTACCCTCATCTTACTTGTGTGCAACATTTATGGCTTTGTTATTCATCTAAGCATGGAAAATAGATCATCACATTTCCTTGTATATTCATGCTGATCTCTTACGGGTCTTGTTAGGAGTTCACGATGTTCCATAGTTCAGCTAAGATACTTGTTCTTTAGGTAACGTTGTTCCATAGTTATCATCCATCAGCCAATGCTATCCCACAGGCTGGTGATTATAGTATTATACCACTTCTAGTATTACCTATGTTGTTCTTTAATACTTTTGTGTGCCATCTAGTTAATCTAAGTACAAATGATACATATTACGTAGCTTTCATCGTGTTCTCCCTTTAGTTTATGAGACTGTTGCTGCTAGTTAACCCAGTCCTACTATTTATGTAGTCTCCTACAGGCACTCATTTACATAAATCTAACTACTAGTTGTCTTCCATGCATATGAGATATAATTGCACACTGATATATCCACAAGAACCTCACGGAGCAATGTAAAGGCCAATAAACTTGATGTCAATGATACCCAATATGATGGAACATGTAAAGGCAGTTCTTGAGAAGACTTGCGAAAGATGATGAATCCTCTTCACCCCACAAGGTCCTTGCTCTAACTTGGCTTGTGATATGGGTACAACATGCATATAATGTCTGGAGTGTATCTACTCTGTTGCAATGCCATGTGCTTAGCATGCTGATCATGCATGTAAATATGTCATGCCTTCTGTTTTTGAGTACCTATTCCATTCATGATAACATGTTTTCAAATTCAAATCTTGTCATTCTACTCTATCGCAATGCCATCTGCTTAATTTGGACATCATGCTTCGAATATCTTATGCATTGTTATTCATCGGTATGTACTTCATCTATCTGCCATACCATGTTTTTTACATTGAAGTGTTGTTCTAGTGCTCTGTTGCAATGCCATCTTATTTTCCCAATCATACGTGTATGTTGCCTTAGTTATTCTGTATGTATTCCGCTAGCATATAGTTTTACATTCAACTAGTTTTTTTTTGTGTTGTCTGTCGTATCCTAGCTCTTACACCATACTCCCTCCGTCCGGATTACATGTTGCGAAATGGATAAAAAGGATGTATCTAGAACTGAAATACGCCTAGACCCATCCATTTTTTCGGATGGAGGAATACATGTCAATATGTCATGCCTTTCTATTCTTGATACCTATTCCATCTCTCTCTTTATGCATGTTTTATAATTAAAGCACCATTCTTCTATACAAGGCATGCAAGGGAAGATGACTATGTTAGAATCTGAAGGGTTACAAACAAGGCCTTTGCAAAAGATCCAAGCATGAGGAGATAATAAACCAACTCCAGTTTTATAGATCTTGCTCCAGCCTGAGAGAAACCCAACTCCCTCACGATAATAAGCAGATTCGGTGGCCAAAGAACTAGTCCGCTCGAGTTGAGCAAAAATATGTCAACTCAATTCTAAGAAGCGTGTCGTATCCTTGCATCATGAAATTTTATAGCATGCTGATCATATTTTCTACATGTTTCTTACCCATCTCTCTTTTAGAAAATAAGCTTAACAGATAGAAGAATTTCTGCAATGGTATCATTTATGAGGAAAGATTCTTGCAGGAATTCTCATGCTCCAATGTAGATGTAAGTACATGTTGTATATCACTATATTTTACATCAGCATGTATTTTGTTAATCGGCGTGAATCCAACCTTTATCGATCTAAATTTAGTTGTAGCAAAATGTATGATTAAAGGCCACAATGTTGATTTTTGTAAGGAAAACTGCACGGTAGTTTTGCATCTGAGCTGCATGAGTGTACTATCTCATATCGGTGGGTTTGAATACTTTGGTTCTGCGGTGGGTTTTAGGTGTTTTTTCTTTGTGTTGTCTGTCGTATCCCTAGCTCTTACATCATACTCCCTCCGTCCGGATTAAATGTCGCGAAAATGGATAAAAGTGGATGTATCTAGAACTGAAATACGCCTAGACCCGTCCATTTATTTCGGATGGAGGAATACATGTCAATATGTCATGCCTTTCTATTCTTGATTACCTATTCCATCTCTGCTGTAGCATGTTTTATAACTGAATCACCATTCTTCTATATAAGGCATGCAAGGGAAAACGACTATGTTAGAATCTGAAGGGTTACAAACCAGGTCTTTGCAAAAGATCCAAATGCGAGAGATAATAAACCAACTCCATTTTCATAGATCTGCTCCGCATAGAAACCCAACTCCCGCGATAATAAGCAGATTCCGGTGGCCAAAGAACTAGTCCGCTCGATCCGGCAAAAGAATGTCAACTCCATTCTAAGAAGCGTGTGCGTATCCTCGCATCATGAAATTTTATAGCATTCGATCATATTTTCTACATGTTTCTTACCCATCTCTCTTTTAGAAAATAAGGTTAAGCGATAGAAGACTTCCTCCATTGGGATCGTATTAGAGGAAAATATCTTGCGAATTCTCATGCTCCAATCTTGATGTAAGTACATTGTATATCACTATATTTTACATCAACATGTATTTTGTTAATCGGCGTGAATCTAACCTTTATCTGATCTAAAATTAGTTGTAGCAAAATGTTAAAGGCCAATGTTGATTTTGTAAGGAAAACTGCTGGTAGTTTTGCATCTTGAGCTACATGAATGTACTATCTCATATCACGCACATTCTTGAATTGTAGTGCTTCTCTGGTTGCCCATTCATTCATTGTGTCAATGTTGCTTTATACTACCTTACGGCTGATGATAGCTGTGCCATATTGTGTTAATTTGGTGTAGGCTAGTTGCCCAAACGTTCGTTGTGTCAATGTTGCTTTCCTATTATCGACTTGGCCAATGATAGCAATGCTAGTGTGTTAATTTTGTGCGAGGCTGCGAAGATAAGAAGACAAACTCTGAAAACAGCAAGGCAACCCCATTGTTTCTTTCGATAAATCTAGGCCAGGTAATATGGCAATAACTCATGATTAATCTGTTTGGTTCCGTCCTAATTTATGTTATGATCACGATGGTGAGACACTCTCCACTATCAATAATACAAACCTGCCAAAATCGCCATCTGAATCTGTTGGTATCCTCATCTCGAATACAGCGGAATAAATGTATGTTTGTGAACCAATTAATGGCTGAAGCAATGATGGAAATGGTGGATGAATCGAGAGGTGCAGAGTCGTGCGACACAACAAGCGATCAATGTTTTCGAGCAGTGTAGCAAGCGAAAGAACTTGCCCACATGCTTATGGGCGTCATCATCTTTGAGGTTGCAGATTGTGGCGTTGTAGATGGTTAGGTTCTGCTCATTTATTTGCTTGGCATCAATCTTTGATTGCCCGTGGATGTAATTTCTGTAATATATCTTTGGATGTGCAGCGTTATTCCTGTATGCGTACCTTTGCGTGATCGGTTTTGGTCCTGTGCATAATTGCTGCGTCGTAATGGGCTCAAATTATCTAATTTGGCCTAAAGACATGTCTGAACTTTAGTGGGCCCATTAAGTTAATGGGCGTTACTAGGCCGAAAGTTAATGGTGGCCCTCTTACCTCCGGGTCGTTAACGAGCCGACATCGAAGCGAACAGGGTGGCCCCGTTTATTTCACGGGCGTTAACGAGCCGTTACTAAGTTTGGGCTACATATGGCCCAACTATCTTTATGAGCCTTTAGCAGGCCTAAAGAGACAATGGGCTTGTCTTGGACCATGAAGACCATGGGCGCTAAGAGGCGAAAGTCGAATCGTATTGTAAATGGCCCAAGCGTGTTTGTGGGCCTTTAGCGAGCGAAAGAAAAAGCGGGCTGGTATTGGACCATGAAGGGCATGGGCGTTAAAGGGCCAAAACTAAGGTCCGACTACAAATGGCCCAACTCATTTATGGTCCGTTAACGGGCGAAAGTCACACATGGCGGAATTGGCCCAACACTTAAATGGGTCACTAAAGGCCAAAACTCAGGTCCGACTAAAAATGGCCCAACTAATTTATGGGCCGTCAACTGCATTGAAAGTGACACGGGCGAAAAATTGGCCCACACTTAAATGGGCGCTAAAGGCGAAACTCAGGTCCGACAACAAATGGCCCATCAGATTTATGGGCCGTCAACGGTGAAAGACACCGGGCTGAAACAGCCCTACATCTAAATGGGTGGCTAAAGGCGAAAGATGTACATCTGAAAATTGGCCCATCCATTAAGCGGGCGTTAACGGCCGAAATCTCATCGGGTCGATATTGAGCCCGGATATATAGCGGGCTACGTAAGCGGGCTCGAGCGGCGATGGGCTGCAATGGTGTCAAATCTTTAGCGGGCGTTGGCGGGCGAATTGGCTCATCTCGTATGGTAGTGGGCTTAAATGGACTGACACAAGTAGGCCTTATATGGGCTGGCACGCTAATTTTCTTGGGCGGCCTTTTCACGGAATGGGCCTCTGTTGGGCGTGCCACGTGTCGGCGTACCATAGGCGGTTTCCGCCAAATGAGTGGATGACATCTGTCCCAATGGTGAGCCGACCGTGTTTCCTCCGACCAATGATTATTTTACCGTGGAAAATCCCCATTGGTCGGGGCTGTTAGCGGGTTATCGGATCAAAACCCGACCCGATAAGCTTAACGGCGTTCCGTTACGGTGGATGCCATGTGTCGGTCACCCTTGGCGAAGCACTTCTATATGGCGATTTATCGTCATGGAAGTGGACACTTCCGTGATGATAATTTTGGTAATGTCATGGAACACTTCTACGACAGCACATGTATGCCTATCTTGATTCTGTCATAAATTCGTCATGGATGTACATGCATGACAAAAAGCACGACCTACTGTGACAAACACATATCATTACAGAAGTGTTTTTTTGTAGTGAGTATGCCATGGGCCTCCTTTTATAGTCGAAAGGGGCTGCCACAGTGGCACACATGAGGTGGAAAGGTCTCTGATCTTTGTGAGCTTATCGCCCATATTACGAGGACAAGGCGCATTTAATCGCGTAAGCAGAATATCCTTAGCTTTATCGAGGGCGGGAGCGAGGCCGTCCCGTCGTCGCCGCCCGCCTTGCTTGACACACACCGAGCCCAGCGATGCATGCGGCACCATGTAAGCGAGCAGGCAGCTGAGGTGGCAGCGGTGGTAGGGTCTTCACGAAGATCGCATGCCACCAGTGCTTGCTGAGTTGGCGTAAAGGCCGCCCGTTGCCATGCAGATGCCTGCCAGTGGTTGAGCTAGCAGCTGCTCGGGGACGGCGGTGGAGTCTTACTTAGCGAGCTGTGGCCCGTGGCGCCCTCGGCGAGATCTTTTAGGGGCCCGACAAGGGTCTTGCCGTGGCGTTGCGATCGTCGAGGCAAAGGCGCTTGCCGAGGTCTTATCAGATTCCCTCGGCTGGGATCTTTGCCGAGGTGCCATCTTCTGGTACTCATTTGATCTCACATGTTTATGATCTTGACAAAGATCTGCATGCCACCACAGAGGTGCCTCCCGAGCCTTGGTTCCAACGTAGTCGTTGGCGGTGTTTGGAACTCTTGGGCTCGAGGGTGGCTCCTCTGCTGGTGATAGGAAAATTGGCGACAAGGCTCTTGCAGGGGCATGAGGCCATACGGCAAGGGAGCCTTGCCGTGGGGTCCACCTGCCCTCTGGCTCTTTGGTGTTTCTGGTCTTGTCGTTGTCTTGGTCGTCTTGTGCTTCAGCTTCCCTCCTTTTCCCTGCTACGTGCGGCCGTGGCGCGTGGCTCTGACTACCCGTGCACAAGTAAAGGGGTCAAAAGGAGAGCCCCTCTTCCCTCGGATCAGCAGGCGCCATTTCGGTTGTGTCGCCTAGATCCCACGGTCCAGGGGCATACCGAACTGCCTTCGAAGGAGAGGTGGGAAGAATGGCGGGGCGGTGGTCTGGATTGAGAGGATGATCCACAAGATTTCTGCGGGTTAGCGATCGCCGCGGTTCGGCGGCGGCCCCGGAAGCGATGTTGATGCCGGCGATCACGAAGCTCGCAGCCGCCACCACCAGGATTCTTCGCCTCACGAGGCGGGCTCCTGCCAGAGATGATCGGGGCAGATTTCATCCGCCGCCCGAATCGCTCGCTTCACAACAAGGGAGGCGGCCTGGCTTTTCCTGGCCCGGCTGACATCATGAGGCTTGACCGGCCTCGACCACAACTTCCGGGTGATAGGGCATGCCCACCGCGGCGGCTCTTTGGCTCGGCGTGAACGCGATGGCGAGTCGGCGGTCCACAAGGCGCGAGGGCGTCGCAAAGGCGGCAAGGTCGCCAAGGGCCCTTGTTTAAGTTGCGGCGGGAGTGGTCCGCCGAGCAACAACTCTCGCGGACCGACATCGCCAGCCATGATGCGGGACTTCAACTTCGCATAGCCTTGACCGAGATGGGTAGATCACGAGGAAATTCAAGTGCAGGAGTTCTTGACACCTTGCATGAGGGTATGTCACCGCCGAGCCGTGGCTCGTCGGAGACACCACCAGGCGGAGCTGGACTACATTGCCGCCGGGGGAGGTGGGCGTGGAGCTTCGCCAAGGAGGCCCGGCAGCCCCAGCGGTGTGAAGAGACAAGGCAGCGGCGAGCGGAGGAGATGGATGTCGGTTGGTTCGGCGGACCCTCTAGGTTCGAACTACAGGGGTGCACGGAGATCTCACCTCCTACCTACCTACACCTCGTTGCCTCACAAGGATCAAAACTACACAAGAGCAATACAAAGGGACACAAGGTTTATCTTGGTTAGGGCCACCATTGTGGTGTAATACCCTACTCCGGTGTGTGGTGTGGTGGATTGCCTCGGTGGTGATGATGAGCGAGTACAAGGAAGAACAGCCTCGCGAGTGCATTGCAGATTCGGATCCCTCTACCTGTGGGTGTCTGGTCCTATTTATAGGCAAGGCCTGGGCCTCTTCCCAAATATTGGCGGGAAGGCGCCAACAATTAGCCATTTGAAGGGAACATCTAGTACACTTATCGACTAAAGTTGGTCCTCGCTTGCCAAAGGCTCTGTCGATGGCCTGGCTTGGGCTCCACGATGACCCCTTCCGCCGTTGTGTTGGTCTTGGTCTTGTTGCACAAAATGGTTGCCTTTGCTTGATACTCTCGCCTCGCTTGCCTCCTTTGTACCAAACAGGAAATGAGGGGCCTGCTGTGGTGGCGCCCGCCTGGCGCCCTTGATCGTCATGGTTTGCATCATGGGCCCCTCGTGAGGTACCCCTCCTTGATCTCTCCGCCTCCTCGCGAGCCAGCCTGACAAGGTCGTGCATGAGAAGCTTCTTGTCGTCCGCCCAGTAATCCTGGCCCCTCGTGAGGTCTTGAGCTTGTCTTGATGAAGATGGGCGTCTTGGGCCACCCCTTGAGCCGCCTTGCGAGCGAGCAATCTGAGTACCCCGTTCCCGGAAGCAGCCAGTAGCCCGGGCCCAAGGGCGCTGGACTTGGCTTAGTGGAAGCGAAGGGGGCAAGTCTGCGGCGCGCGAGCCTAACAGCCTGCGGACCTTGTGCGCCAGCGTGGCGGTTGATTGGGCGTGGGCGCCCTGCTTCCCGGCATACGACAAGCTGCGGCGAATCGACAAAAAGCGGCACCGTCTGAGCTTTTCCTTCTTTGCCTTCTCCGGTCATTGCCGAGATCCTTTCTTGCTCCTATCCTTCCTGCTTCCGAAATCCCCAGATCTGCTCAGACCCGTGCCCTAGCAAGGTATGGCGCCTCGCCGAGACCCTGGCGAACTTAGTACTTCGCCGCTTTGGACTCCCGAATGTGTCGGGGAAGAGCCTTCCCGGCCTTGCCGGATGATGGCGGCACAAAAGCAGCAACAGGGCAGCGGTGCTCAAGGTTGGCTCCGCCCTTCACGAGACCAAGGAAGCACCTTCTATCCGCTCTTCGTGGCGCCATTGCCCTTGATCAGGTGCCTCCCTTTTACGAGTTCTTCTTTTCATCCTCCGCCATTAAGAAGCGCACTCTGCCTCCACCCCAACTCTGTTCTCCTCCTGGCGATCTTAGCCTACTCTTTATGAGGCTCATGTCGGGTGCAGCCCTCGGTGGCCTTGCTTGCCACTACTTCTACCTCCGGGCCTCTCGCGGCCCCATCCGCAGCGTCTTGTGAGCTTTATCGCGTACAACAGCTCAACGCCATCTCGAAGCCGGGAAGAAGAGTTGAGGGCTTGAGGAGCAAAGTGGGTCATGGTAGATCTTTGGCGCATCCATCCTCGGCTGATTACTGCCTGGAGGAGCCACGCCCATCGGCCTTGGTCTCGCGCAGAACTTCGTGGATCCCAGCGTGAAGCCGATCTTTGGAGAAGATGGGCCGGACTGTGGCGGGCAACATGGCGATGGCGAAGCTGACAGGGCGTCGCTCTGAGGAGTTCTGGAGCACCGGGTGGCCCCACCGGCAATACTCACTTCATTTGTGGAGGCCTACTTGGAAACCCGTAGTCTTGGCCGGCGAAGATCGGCGCGGTCCTCAATCTTTGGTCGGGGAGGCGTGGCGGTGGGCGCTCCTGTACCCTGTTCGCCGAGATGATTGGGAGCAGGTGGTGGACTCCATGCCGCTTTCAATGGGGCGGGCCTGTGCCCGTGGAGGTTCGAGACCCGGCGGCCAGGGGGCGGTGAGCGTGTCCTCCGGCAACTCCAGCGAAGAAGGAGGAAGAAGAGGAGGCGGGAAGGGGGCCCGACTCGAGGCGACCAAGAGGAGTCGGCGCCCTCCCGGCGCAGGTCCGCTCTCCGCCTCTTACTGGGGCGGCGATGAGGATGGCGATGGCGAGGTGGTGGGAGCTGGCCCCCGATCCCGAAGAAGGACAAGGCAGGGGCTGGTTCCCAGGTCTGCCTCGGCTCGAGGCGATCTGTGAGCCGCGCCTCCACCTTCCCGACCTCTTGAGGCTGATCCACAGGCCGCTCTCGGGCTTCAAGTTCGGTCGGAGGTTACTCGAGCCCAGCAGTGATGACCGATAAGTGCTTGATTCTCGTTTGCTTCTTGCCGTCGTTGAGGCTTGATACTGTATTCCTTGGCTAGGCTGGCGCTGCGGTGAAGAAAGCTGAAGGGGCTCCAGGGCTTCGTCCGGGGCAGCGCCTCCGTCCATGAAAGAAGGTGGCTGACAGACACGGGCCTCTCCTGCCCGGTCATTCTCGCGAGGCTGGCGGAGCTAGGCTGGGGAGTTCAGCCCCCATGGCCCAGCGACTCTGAGGTACCCTTGCAGCGCCCTTGCCGTGGTCGCCGAGTGCAGAAGTCTCTTCTCATGGTCTTTGGGATTATCTGCGTCCTCTCCTCCTACTCCGCTGCTGCCGTTTCTCCGACTCCTTCTCTGTCCTTGATCGTGTTGCTCTTGGGCGGGTGGCTGGGAAAAAGATCTTGAGCGCGACCCTCGCTTGGTGGCAGGGCGGCTTGGAGTTGGCCTCAAGCGGGTTTGCTCGATGCTTGATTCGGCGGCCTTTGGTTCGAACATGACGGCTGCTGACGAGGAAGCAGGCCTTCCTTGGGGAGAAGGCCGCTCATGGCCTTCTGCCTTGGGGAGGTAACCGGCGTCAGGAGTCGCTGCAAAGTGCTGGAGAGCAGGCCGCAGAACTCTGCGACCAGCTTGCCAAGAAGGCCAGCGTCCGCCAAGAAGAAGGAGGAAGACATGAAGTCTCGTGGGACGCCAGGGCCAGGGATGCCAAGCTTGATGGCGCCATGGCCGCTGGGTGCTTGTTGGAGCAGGAGTTGGAGAGAGAAGGTCGAGCTGGGCTGACAAGGCCAGGTCTGGCCTAGGACCGCGTGGCCTTGAAAAATGGAGGTGAAAGGCTCACACCTTCTTTGAGGTCACTTCTGACGGTGACTTTGGAGAGCCCGCTGGCCGCGCCGAGACAGCCCGCCAAGCTGCTTCCCTTCTGGTCCAGCGCCCTTGAGGATGTCACCCTTGGCCTCGGCCCCCAGGTGAGGCCGGCGCGTGTCTGTCTTCTGCGGCAGCGCGTCTTCACCCCACGTCTACCTTCCGACCCCAACATTGACCTTGACGACTGTTGGAGCCCGTGGCCAGCGAGCTTGCCGCTGCTGCTAACTTTGGCCGTGAAGGTCGGCGGAGGCTACTGCTTGCGAGTTCGGGCCTTGACACCAAGCGAGAGCGGCGCTGCCGATCTGAGGCTTCCGGCGAACCGCCCGGCGCAGCTCCTTAGCCGCCAGCGATGGTGCCGCCAACAAGTGACTCTGTGTGGCTCTGTCACGCTTTCAGCTCTGCAACATGCATCATGCCTCGTGGGCGTTTAAACTGCGTTTGGCGTTGTGAAAAAAGTTATGGGCTGCAATATTTGCTTTTGAATTCCTTGAGATTCGCTTTTCATTCCTACTTGCTCATGTTCTCGTCGGTGAAACTGGCCCAGCGCATACCTCGGCCGCCGTTAGCCTCGACCAGAAACCGGGGCGGGACTAAGGGTGAGGGGCTATGTGAAAAGTTAGGCTCTGATCGCGATGCTCGGGAGTCCCCCTTAAGCGCCTGAACAACAAGTAGGAAGTGAGATGTGCGGGTGAATTTACCATTCTCGTCGGTGAAACCGGCCCAGCATACGAACCGTCGTTAGCCTTCGGAACTAAGGGGTGAGGGCTCGTGACGATTAGGCTCTGAGTCGCGATGCTCAGAGTCCCCTTAACGTTCAAATGGCCTTGTACCTTGGCTCCGCTCGGGGAGAGCGTCTGACGAACCAGGCCGAGGGGCTGGCTGGAGTGGCGTCTTGCTGGGCGTGACCAGGCGTAGCCCGTGCCAACCCTCGTGCGGCACTCCAGGAGGCGTTCGATGAGGCTAGACATTGAGCTCTGGGCTCCACTGAGGTTGATCTGGTGGGGCCACCTGTGTTGTTTATCACCAGCGCAGACATAAGCGCTTCCGTATGTGTGGGAATAGCAGCTCCTCGGCGATGTCGTCGGCCAGTAGCGGGCATGGTGCTTCCTTAGTGCGTGGGAGGGTGTGCGCCCGGATTCGATCGCCCAGTGTCCTTCAGTTATTCGGCGTCCTTGCCATGTCATGTGCTTGTGTGTTGCATTTTGCCTTGTCATCATCTGCATTTCATATCATGTCATCATGTGCATTTCATTTTGCATATGTGTTCGTCTCATGCATCCGAGCATTTTCCCCGTTGTCCGTTTTGCAATCCGGCACTCCTATGTCTCCCGGCGCCCCCTTTTGCCTCTTTTCATGTGCGGCTGTTAAACGGTCTCAGAATGGACCGAGGTTTGTCAAGCGGCCTTGGTATAGCACAGTGAACCGCTGTCAAGTTTCGTACCATTTGGAGGTCGTTTGATACTCAACGGTTAACAGCGTAGTAAAAGCCCCCTTCTCTTTGCAGCCCAACACCCCTTTCAAAATGGCCCAAAACCCAGCAAACTCCCTCTATGCTCTCGATCGTTCGATCACGATCGTGTGGTAGCTCGCACCTCATTTGGACTCCCCTAGCTCCCTATACCTATAAATATACCTCCCCGAAATTCGCGGATGTATTCCCCTAACCCTAGCAGTCTTCCTCCTCGCGCCGGACATGTCTATCCATGCGGACATGTCCGCCCGGACACGTCGCCAGCCAATACCGGGCCACCACGTCGCCTCGCGCCGCCCTCGCCCTATCCGCCCGCCGCCCGCGTGTCCCCCAGCGCCTCCGCGGCCCTTGCCAGAACCAGGCGAGCCCGCCCGGCCCGATCGGCGCGCCACGCTCTCGGCCCCCGCTTGCCGCGCCCAGCGCCTCGCGCCATGGCGCCTCCCTTGATGCGCCTCCGCCGCCCCTCACCGCCGGCTGGCAGCCTACTAACCTCCCGGCCCGCGGCGCCGCCCCGCGCCCGTCCGGCCGCCCGTCTGGCCAGGTCAGGCGGATCAACTCCGGCCATCTCCCCGCGCCGCCTCCCTCCACTCCGGCCATCTCCCTCCTCTTCTACTCCGGCGAAGATGCCAGCAAACCTCGGTTCGCGCGCCGCCCCTATCTGGATTTGGAAGATGAGGTCGACTTTTCCCCCCTCCGAAATTTCCCTAAGTCCTTGAGATTTGACATTATCATGCCATGTTCATCGCATCATATCTCTGTATCCGTAGCTCCGTTTCATGCGTGTAATATGTCAAATTGTTCGCCTCAACGAGTTCCTCATTTCACTCCATTGCGTCATGTTCATTTGAGTTCATCTTGATGCCTGAATCATCATCGCAAGAGTGCTATATGATGTTAATCTGCTGAAACTGTTATAACATACTTATTTGTCATTTTTGCCATGTTTGATGTGTGCATCCTATGAGCATGAGCTCTACATGAGTTTTGAACTATGCCATACCATCTTTACAGGGGTGCCATCCATTGATTTTGTGGGTCTTGTAGTAAGTGCATCAAGCTTGTTAAGTAGGGTACTAGCATTCTTTGTTTTGCATATGCTGAATCTGCTATCTCATGATGCTATGTTAACTTCTTTGCTACAAGTCATTGTATGCATAATCTAGAGATGTTCACTAAGGATGTTTTGTTATACATGTCATACTCTATCCATTCATGCCCTTGGTTGCATTTATAGCTTCCTGTAGCTTGTTGTAATCTTGCTTCAAAGTTGCTAAATAATGTTCTTTGTCAACTTTGTTAACTTTAAGTTCGGTTTGCCATGAGCTTTGCTAGTGATCCATGCACTCTATGAACATGATATTGCCATGCTTAGCTTCATAAACATGTATTCTTACTGTGAGTTGCCTTGCCATGCTATGTATTGCTCTGTGGTGAGTGGTTCAAGCTCACCAACATGCCTACTTATTGTTGTTCTGCCATGTATGAATCATCATATAACTTGCCATGTTTACATGGGTGCCATCATATTTTACTGTGCCCTTTTGGCTCATAGACCGTAAAGGACATTTGTTATATGCAATTAGTAGATTCATGCCATGCTTTTTGTTTGCCATGATAAGTTCCTGTAGCATGTTATTTGATAGCTCTAAACATTGCAACTTTGATGTTATTTACGCCATGTCACCTAAATTACGCTAAGTCTATGAACACGATATTATATGCAATCTTGCCATGTCTTTTTGAGCATGTTCTAGTTGTTTCTAGAGATAGCTCAGTGTTCATGTTTTGTAATGCTTTACCTGTACATCATTGCCATGCCTTTTTTTTATCATATTTAGGTCCTGTAGCATGTCGTTTTGATGTTTGCTAGATGCCTACTTGCTGTTTTGGTCAGATTGGTGCTATTTATTGTTTGGAGTGTATGTGTTTCACCGTTGCTCCGTTTTGAGTGTGCTCTATGTGAAACTTGCTTAGAATTGCATGTAGTTTCATATTATCATGTTGCATCCTTGTTTTGATGTGTTTGCTTGGTGTCTGTATGCATTTTGCATCAATGCCATGTTTAACTTGTTTTGCTCATATCTTCTAGGCCGTAGCTCCGAATTAAATGAACTTTATATGTAACTTGACTAGAATTTTGTCTAGATCATCGTGGTGCATCTTAACTTGCTGTTTAACAACTTGAACATAAGGTTTATTCAGATCTGGACCAATTTCGAAATTTGCATATGAGGACTTACCGGAATTGTTATATGTTGTTCCCGGCCTCATTTAAACTTGTTTTGATGTGTTGCTCTTGTTTGCATCATCTCTTGCCATGAGTAGCCTCATCTAGATTTGTCATGCATCATGCTTGGTTGAGCATCATGTCTTGTCTATGTGTGGTGTGTTTACCTTGTTGTGTGCTTCTTCTCGCTAGTTCCCGTTTCGTTGCGATCGTGAGGATTCGTTAAATCTCGCTTGGTTAAATCTTCGTGGCTTCATCTTCTTCATGGACTCGTTCTTCTTCCTTGCGGGATTTCAGGCAAGATGACCGCTACCCTGGATCTCACTACTATCATTGCTATGCTAGTTGCTTCATTCTATCGCTATGCTGCTTTACCTACCACTTGCTGCTCAAGCCTCCCAAATTGCCATGAACCTCAGACCTTTGTCACCCTTCCTAGCAAACTGTTGTTTGGCTATGTTACCGTTTTGCTCAGCCCCTCTTATAGCGTTGCTAGTTGCAGGTGAAGATGAAGATTGCTCCATGTTGGATTATGTTTATGTTGGGATATCACAATATCTCTTATTTAATTAATGCATCTATATACTTGGTAAAGGGTGGAAGGCTCGGCCTTATGCACAGTGTTTTGTTCCACTTTTGGCGCCCTAGTTTCCGTCATATCGGTATTATGTTCCCGGTTTTGCGTCCCTACTTGGTTGGGTGATTTATGGGACCCCTTGACGATTCGCTTTGAATAAGCGTGTCGACAAAGCCCAACCTTGGTTTTACCATTGCCTCACCACCACCTATACCCTTCCCTTGGGTGGCCAACCCAAGGGTCATCTTTATTCAGCCCCGGGCCAATGCTTGTCTAAGTGTTGCTCCAAACTAGAGTCCTTTGCGCGCCACCTTGGGGAAACTTCGAGGGCTGGTTTTAGTTATCACAGTGTGCTCATCCGGTGTTGCCACGAAGCGAGATATGTGCAGCTCCTATCGGGATTGTCGGCGCGTCAGGCGGTCTTGCTGGTCTTGTTTATTCTTGTCGAAATGTCTTGTGGCCAGGATTCGAGACTGATCGGGTCTTCCGGGAGAAGAATATCCTTAGATTGATCGCGAGCTTATCATGGGCTAAGTTGGGACACCTGCGAGTATAAACTTTCGAGAGCCGTGCCAGCGGTTATGTGGCAGATGGGAATTTGTTAATATCGGTTGTAGTAAACTTGAAGTAAACTCTTCTAAAATACACCAACCGTGTAATGCGTAACCGTGAGTGTCTCTTTTGGGGGGTTGATCGAGAGGAGAACACGGTTTAAGGTTATGTCGACATAAGTAGGAGTTCAGGATCACTTCTTGATCATTACTAGTTGACGACCGTTCCTTTGTTTCTCTTCTCGCTCTCATTTGCGTATGTTAGCCACCATATATGCTTAGCATTGCTGCAACCTCACCACTTTACCCCTTCCTTTTCCATTAAGCTTTGCTAGTCTTGATACCCATGGTAATGGGATTCTTTGATCCTCGTGGCTCCTGATTACTACCCAACTATTGCGGTACATGTTATCACGATGATCATGGCCTTGAGGCGATGTTTGCTTGTTTGGAGTTCTTCTTACTTACGTCTTGATCGGGGATAGGTTCCAGGTCGGCCTGGGCTAGCTTGAGGTGGATGTCGTTTGAGCTTACATTTATGTTTCATCCGTAGTCGGATGTTGATCTTATATATGATGTTGATGTATTCTTGTGGCATTTGTGCCTTATGTATGTACCCCATCTATTATGTAATGTTGATGTAATGATATCCACCTTGCAAAAGCGTCTTCAAGATCTTCTATCCTTAGTGGGACCTTGAGGTTCCTTTAGGATGGGGTCGCATCTTAGGCGTGTTCAAGGGGCTCCCCTCGGGAGGAGCCCAGGCGTGTACAGCCCGCCCTAACACGTGGCTGTGCTTGTAGGGCTGACGAGGTGTATCTGGGCACCCGTGAGCCAGCCTTGGGACTCACTTGGCCCTACCTCAAGGCAGTTGCGCTGGCCTGGGCCTTAACTTGTGATGTGTTCCTGCAAATTTGGTTAGATGTCGGCGCTCTACATCCTCGGGTCTCGGCCCTCGGCGGGGCTCGGCCGTTCTTTGGTATGCGGTCGCGATGTAGTGGACAAGGCGGAGGTGAGGGCTGGAGAGCCAATAGGAGCCCATAGTCGCGATGCTCGGTACCCCCCCTTTAGCATAGCGTGCGACATGAAGGAAGAGGGTGCCATGGGCGGGCACAAATAACAATCATGATGGGTCAAGCGCATAACCGAATAAGCGTAAGAGGATACATGCCAGGGTCTGCCAGAGTGGCAGGGATGATGCAGCCGGCGCCCCAATAAGGTAAACTAGAAACATGAAGCAAAAGGGATACAAGCCGCGAGCCGCGGACCTGTGACCTGGGAATGATGCAGCCACAGGGCGCTCCAGGCTGAAAATGAAATTCGAAGGATGTCACGACGATAATGTTGAAGATGGCGGATGTCATGTGCTGCGGAAGCCGATCTTCATGAGCCCCAGGCCTAGGGCCTCGGGGATGCTCGGTATTGGTAGCTCCTCATGAACCGTCTCCATCTCCGCCCGAGGACCTGCGGAGCCTTTGGCCTCTTGAGCCTCGGATGCTCCTCATGAGGCGCTAGCGCATAGCAGCAGCGTTCGGCTAGTAAGGCATCTGAGCGTAGCTGTGGGTGGACCTTCCGGCGCCCGCAGCGTGAGGCGAGGCGCTCTGAGGCGGCTCGGTTGAGCCCTGGTATGTCGATCTGAGCGCGCAGCCCACCATCCTCGCTTTGGATGGGGAGCTCACGGCGGTGGCGGCGCCACTCGAGACTCTTGGCTCTGCAGCTCTGAATGATCTTCTTCAGCGAACTCACGAGGTTTGGCCCTCCTTGCCTCGCGCCTTCACGAGGAAGCGTGCTTTGAAACATGCCTCCAAGTGGTGCCCAAGCGCCTCCCTCGTGATCTTAGCAAAGTCGGTGGCCCTCCGGAAGAACCCAAGGCCTTGCTCGAGGCGCCAAGGCGTGCCTTCCTATCTGACGGAAGGAGGTTCCCCTGAATGTCTGCGGGACCACGAGGGCTGCCTCCAGAGGTCGGGCCGAGCGATGTCTTCTTCTTGTTAGGAGCAGCCTCGGTGAGCCTCCCACTCCTGTGATTTGGGTCTTCAATCGTTCGCGGCTTGAAAAGCCGCTCCGGGGCCTGCTGCGTCTCTCTCTTCGCATGGCACGTGATGACTCCGCCACTTCACGGCATCTTGAGGACATTAGCCGTGATGGGTCCACGGCCATGAATTGGCGAGCTGGGTACAGGATGGCATTATGCTGGCTGAGCGAATGTGGCTGACGTCGAAGTCGATGAGCTTCGGTGTGGTAGTTATCGCGCACCTCGAAGGTGACAGGAAGCAGACCTGCTTGTCGAACCGATGGAGCCATCGGTGACTACGAAGAAACGGATTGGCTGAAGCTGATTATGCGACACTTGGAGATTGTTGAATGTCTTGGCAGAAAGGACATCGAGCCTGCTCCGCCATCGATGAGGTCTGGTGACTTGCGTTCGCGATGATTGGGGAACAAAGCATCACGGAGGACTCGGCTGTGGCTCGCGCGAGCTGATCCGCCCGAGCTGAATGTTATGGCATCTTGACCACACGAGAGGCGCGTGGCCGAGCTAGGGAGGACTGCGTTCACTGGGCGAACTGCTTGAAGATCGTTGAGAGGCTGGGGCTTGAGCTCCGCCCAGGGATGCTGGCGATTGCTGCGGCTCCAGAATCCCCCAGCCCCTCGTCTGATGATGGTCTTCATTTCTCCTTGGCTGCGGTGGTAGAGGAGGGAGGCTGCGTTGCCTTGCGGGCGATCCTGCTGAGGCTGATCCTCCATCCTCCTTCGTGAGGCAGGTCCTCAACCTCCCTCGTGAGGCTGATCCTGCCAGTGGTCCTGCGGTCGGTCCGCCACCCTTGGCGAGGCCCACAGTATTTCAACGTCCTGCGTTTCTTCCTCCTCCTCTTGTAGCCTCGATCATTGCGGTCGGGCGTCGGCGATCTCCTTCTCGCTTGACTCGAGCTCTTGGCATTCGTTGGTGTTGTGGGTGTGGAGGTCATGGTACCGCGATGTCGGCGCCCTTGGAAGACTCGGGCTGATCCCTGCCTCGCTTGATATCTCGGTTACTGCGGCGAGCACGGCAACCTTAACTTCCGTCCTTGACCTTGGGCTTCTTCTCTTACGGGTGGCGGCCGGCAGCTCGAGGAGGAGGCGTCCTTCCTCAGCCTGGCGCGCAGTTTGCCAAGTTGAACAGCTCGAGGGATGTGCACGAGTCTTCATGGATCGCCAGCTCCTCCTTTATCTTGGCGTCCGCGCTGCCGTCGGAGAAGGCTGAGATGATGGCCTCCTCGGTCACCTTAGGAATCTTGAGCGTGCGTTGTTGAGCGGCTGGATGTACTTCTGCAGGGTCTCTCCACAGCTCTGCTTGATCGGACTCATAGTAAGCTCCGCGGCGGAAGCGGTCGCGAAGTGCCTTGGAAGTTGGCAATGAAGCGGGTGCGCATCTCGTCGAGGAGGAGATCATGCGAGGCGAGTTCGAGGAGCAGTGCGGGCACCTGTCTTTGGCGCCATGAAACCAGCTCGCCATGACCTTCTCGTCCCGTTAGCGGCCGATGCCAGCTCGTAAAGCTGGAGAACTCAGCGAAATGTGCCGTGCCGTCGTAGCGAGGCAGGATTTGGCTTGAACTTGTCGGGCCCTTGCTGCGTGCTTTCAGCGATGAAAGCGCGACAACTGCGATAGCCATGGAGGCCTTTGGTGACGAAGGGCTTGATCTTCGGATCCCGTCTGCCTGCGCTGGAGCAGCAGCGGGAGTCTTAGCGTGCGAAGCGGGAAGCCTTGATAAGTGGCCGGGCGGTGCGAGAACAGCAGGCAGCTTCTTGAGGCGAGGACCTCTTGGCAGCTCTGCTTTTTGCTTTTTGGTGGTGCGAGACCAGGCGGAGTTCTGCCCGGGGGCGCGCGCCTTGGGGCCAAAGCGCCCTCTTGAGGGCGGCTGGGGCGCCCTCGGGCTTCATAGCCTGCGCGTAGTAGCGGCGTTGGTGCAGTGAAGGGCGGCGTGAGGAGCCCCCTGCTTGGCTGACAGCTTCAGCGGCGGTCGAGCCACTCCTCGTGGGCGTCGTCGGCCAGCGATAGCGCAGAGCTTGTTTGCGCGATGGCGGCTCGAGCCTCCATAGGCGCCGCGGAGCGCGCGAGGCGAAAAGAACCAGGCTGAGGCGGCGAGAAGTAGTGGTGCGGCCGTCTGCGCCTCACGGATGGATCTGGGATGATGCTTCTTGCTTTCGTTCCCCAGAAGCGGTAAGCGTTAACGGGCGATGGGGAAACAGCGGCGGCCGCCGGCGAAACGTCTGGCGGCGATTGGCGAGCGGCCCGGCTAACGGCGATCACGGCAGCGTCCGACATGGATCGATGGGTGGCGAAAAACGGGCGGCGGAAGGCAGTTCGGTGCACCTACAGCGTGCCAAATGCCGGTTCGGGTTCAGCGGACCCTCTGAGTTCGAACTTCTGGGGTGCGCAGATCTCACCTCCTACCTACCTACACCTCGTCGCCTCGCAGGATCTAAACTACACAAAAGAGCAACACAAAGGGACACAAGGTTTATCTTGGTTGGGGCCACCATTGTGGTGTAATACCCTACTCCGGTGTGTGGTGTGGTGGATTGCCTCGAGGGCTGATGATGAACAGTACAAGGAAGAACAGCCTACGCTGCAGATGCATTCTCGGCCGGTCTTGACGAACTGCTAGGAGGAGTTCGGTTGCTCTCTCTCTCTCTCTAGATTGCTTGATCTCTAGCTCAGTTCTTGATTCCGGATCCCTCTACCTGTGGGTAGCTTGTACTATTTATAGGCAAGGCCACAGGCCTCTTCCCAAATATTGGCGGGAAGGCGCCAACAATTAGCCATTTGAAGGGAACATCTAGTACACTTATCCTGACTAAAGTTGGTCCTCGCCTGCCAAAGGCTCCGTCGATTATGCCGGCTTGGGCTCCACGATGACCCCCTTCCTGCTGTTGTGTTGGTCTTGGTCTTGTTGCACCAAAATGGTTGCCTTTGCTTGATACTCTACTTTGCGCTTGCCTCCTTTGTACCAAAGAGGAAATGAGGGCTGCTACAGGCTGGCGCCACTTTGCATGCTTGATCGTCATGGCTTGCGTCATGGGCCCCTCGTGAGGTACCCGCCTTGATCTCTCCGCCTCCTCGTGAGCCCGGCCCTAGCAGAGTCGTGCTGAGAAGCTTCTGTAAATCCGCCCCTTGAAATCTGGCCCCTCGCGAGGTCTTGAGCTTGTGTTGATGAAGATGGGCGTCTTGGGCCAGCCCTTGAAACACCTTGCCGCGGCGAGCAAATCACAGGTACCCCGTTCCCGAACACCGACAGAGAGCTTACCTAGTGGGCAGAGGCCAGCTGGAGGCCACACCGCCCGGCACAGGGGCTCCTCTCGTCCGAAGATGTGGTCGACGAGTGCGTCGTCGAGGAGGAGGCAGGGCTGTCGACCCTCTGACCCGCAGAGGAGGCTGAGAGTCTGTGGCGGGCCACCTCTGGTGACCACAATCGGTTCGGGTTCGGCAGACCGTTAAGGTTCGAACTGCTAGGGGTCAGCGGAGATCAACCCTCCACCGTCTCGTACCTCACCCGAATCGCAGGGACCTAAACTACTAGCAGGAACAACACAAGAGGCATAAGATTTATCTTGGTTCAGGCCACCATCGTGGTGTAATACCCTACTCCGATTAATGTGTGTGGATTGCCTCAGGGGCTGATGAAGAAACGATGCAGAGGGAAGAACAGCCTCGCGATGTCTGTTCTTGGTGGTGTGATGAACTGCTTAGTGGTGTCCGTCGCTCTAGCTTGAGGATCGGGTCTCTATCTCTATCTCTGGATCCCCAAAATGCAGCGAGGAGAGTCGGGGTCCCCTACTATGGTGGCTAGCTCTACTTATATAGGCAGAGGCCACAGGGCCTCTTCCCAAATATTGGCGCGGAAGGCGCCAACAATTGGCCATTTGAAGAGGAACATCGGGTACACTTATCTGACTAAAGTTGGTCCTCGCTTGCCAAAGGCTTTGGTGATAGCCGTCTTGGGCTCCACGATGGCCGCATTCCAGCCGTTGGGGCTGGTCTTGAAGTCTTATTGCACGAAGCGGATGCCTTTGCTTGATGCTCTTGCTGCGCTTGCTCCCTTTGCACAAACAGGAAAGGAGGGCTGCTGTATTGGCTGGCGTCATAGTGCGTCATGGCTTGCGTCCACGGGCACCTCGCGAGTACCTGCCTTGAACTCCCGCCCCTCATGAGCCGCTGGCGAGGCGCGCTGATGAAGCTCTTGGTCATCCGCCCAGGTAAGCCCCCCTCGCGAGGTCTTGAGTTTCGTTGATGAAGATGGGCCGTCACTGGGCCTCCTTTGAGCCACGCCGCGAGGCCATGAGCGAGCAAGTCTGAGGGACCCCGTTCCCGAGCGCCGGCAATAGGCCGGGCCTGGCGCGCCGAACAGCGTCGCGGAAGCGAAAGGGCAAGTCTGCGCGTCGTGGGCCCTAACGGCCTGCGGCCTTAGGCGCCAGCGTGGCGGTTGATTGGACATGGGCGCCTCTGCAACCTCGCGGGTTGATAATAGATCGGCATCTTCCTTGCCTCCTTTACTTTCTCGATTGCTGCTCGAGATCCCCTTTCTTGCGCCTCTCCTCCTGCTTCCAAGACCTTGAGATCCCTCATGCTTGTACCCTAGCCAGCCCGTGGCTCCTCGTCAAACCCGGCGAGCCTGGTACTCTCCTGCCTTGGACCCGCCCGAATGTGTCGTGGCGAGCCTTGCCCTGATCTCGCCCGGGTGGCGGGCTTGAGGCGTCAATGAGCAGCGGTGTTCAAGGCCGCTCCTCCGCCCACGAGGGTCGGGGAGTACCTTCTACCCGTTCTTCGTGGGCGCCATTATTGCTGGTCTAGCGCCTCCCTTCTCGAGTTCTTCTTCTCGTCCTTCGCCATTACAACATTCACGCTCTGCACCTTCATCCCAACTCCGTCCTTCTTGGCAATCTTAGCCTACTATTGTGAGGCCCATGTTGGGGTGAAGCCCTCGATAGCCTTGCTGCGCCACTACTTCTTCCTCCGATTCTCCGTGGTCCCGTCTCCGCGTCGCGAGCTTACGTCGCCTCTGGTGAGCCATTGCCATTCAAACCTTGGGAAGCGGATTGAGGGCTTCAGGAGCAAGTGGGTTTTGGTGGATGCAGGCGGATCCACCTTAACTGATTCGCCCATGGAGCCCTTGGTGGTCCCGGCGAAGCTTCGGGATCTCATGTGCTGGTGCTAGAGAGATGGATGCAGATCTGAAGCTTGAACGATCTTGGCGCGAGCTGACGGTCGCGTCGTTCTTCGAGGAGTTCTGGAGCACCGGCGGCTCCGCCCGCGGTACTAACTTCCCATGTGGAGCCTAACCCGAGCCCGTGGCCTGGCGGCGAGATCTAGCAACGATCCTCCAGTCCTTGGTTGGGGCGATGTGGCGAGACCGGGCGCCCAGCGCCTGTTTCTTCGCGAGATTGGGAGCAGGTTGTGGGGTCCATGCCCGCCTTCAATGGGGGCGGGCTCGTGCCCGGAGGCTCCGGAGGACCTGGTGGGCGTGTCCTCTTCCGACTCCGGCGAAGAGGTGGAGGAAGAAGAGCGAGGAGAGGGTTGATTCGGGGGCGAAGTCAAGGGCTCCTCCCGGGCGCGAGCCCGCGTTCTCCGCCTCCCGAGTGGCGACAGCGAGGATGAGGTGGCGGGGCGCGAAGCCTGCCCCAGATCGAAGAATGGCGGACTGGCTGGTCCCCAGGTCCGCCCGGCCAGAGGCGATCCGCGAGCCGCCTCCGCTCTGGTCTCCTTGAAGCCGATCCTGCAGCCGGCTCTCGAGCTTCAGAATGGCGAAGGCTGCTCGGAATCCACCGATGGCGACTTGTAAGTGCACCTTCTGTCTTGATTATTGTTTTGTCGGCGAGATCGATGTCCATGCTCTTGACGGTGGCGCCCGGGCAGCGAAGCTGAAGGGGCTCTGAGGCCCCATCCGTGGCAGTGCCTTTGCCGAAAAGGAAGATGACCCGGCCTTGGCCTCTCCTGCCGGGCGTCCTCGCTTGACTTTGGCTGAGCCCGTGAAGCGACTCAGCCCCCCTGTCCCAGAGCGACTCGAGGTGGCCTTGCTGGTGCTGCCTCCACCGTTGTCGTGGCGCCGCTGGTTCCGCCTCGAGCGCGATGGTTACGCCACTGCCAACTCCTCCTACTCCATCAACTGCTGTCTCTCCGACTCCTCCAGTCTGGACGCCTTCTTTTGGACCGGGCCGGCTGCGGCGAGATCTTCTGCGCCGACCCTCGCTTGTGGCGGTCGCTTGGAGCTGAGCTTGGCTGGATTCGCGCCGGCCGCTGATTGGGGTGGCACTGGTCGAGGCTTGACGGCTTGTGACGAGAAAGCGGGCTGTTCGGCGAAAGGTAGCCTTGATGCTGCCACAGGGGAGGCAGCCAACATCCGAGTCGCTGTGAGGCCGCTGGAGAAGCGAGCTGAAGGGCCTGCGAGAACCAGCTCGCCGAGGCCCGCCTCCGCCAGGGCAGGAGGAAGGCATGAAGGCTCAGGTGACCATCAAGGACCGGGAGGCCAAGCTGAAGCGCCCGCGACCGCCTAAGCGCGCCATGGGAGGGCTGGCGCGAGGAAGGTCGAGCTGGGCGCCAAGGCGGGTTCTTCTTGAAGATCGCGTGGCCTTCATGGATATGGAGGTGAAGGCTCGTGTCCCATCTTGAGGAGCTTTATGACGTGCCTAGAGAGCCTTGGCCGGGCCAGCAGGGCGGCCCGCCAAGCTGCTTCCCTTCTAATCCAGCTCTTGAAGATGTTTCCCTCGGTCTTGGCCCCTGGCTGAGGCCAAGCGCGCTGGTCTTGTCTTCTGCGGCATTGGCGGATCCTCACCCACATCTATCTTAGCGATCCCAAGCGTCGACATGGACAGCAGCCTCTTTGGAGCGGCAAGCGCGCAACACGCTACTGCAGCTGCCGAGGCTGTGAAGGGTCTGCATGGAGGCTCTGGTAGGGAAGTTAGGGACTTCAGCACCAAGCGAGCGAGGCCTTGCCAGCCCCTCTGCTTCATGAGCCGAGCCCTCCGCGCTGCTCCACCGCCGCCAAGTGACTCAGCTGCGGCTCTGTCTTGCTTTTAATTCCTGCACATGTATCATGCCTCGGGGCGTTTAAACTGCGTTTGGTACTGCGATAACAGTGTGGATTGTAATATTTGCTTTTGAATTCCTTGAAATTTGTGCTTCCTACTTGCTTATGTTCTCGCCCGGCGAGCCGGCCCTTGCTCTAAGCCGCCGTTAGCCCGGAAACCAGGGCCGGGACCAAGGAGTGAGGGGCTACGTGACAAGTTAGGCTCTGAGTCGCGATGCTCAGAGTCCCCTTAGCGCCTGAACAACAAGTAGGGAGGTGGCGCGTGGCGGATCCACCGTTCTCGTCTGCAGAGCCCGGCCCCGCGCATACCTCAACCGCGTTAGCCTTCCGAACTAAGGGGTGAGGGCTACGTGACCGATTAGGCTCTGAGTCGCGATGCTCGAGGAGTCCCCTTGCAGCTCAAAGCGGCATGCGTACCTTGGCTCGGCTCGGGGAGTGGCGTCGGCGAACCAGGCCGAGGGCTGGCTGGGTGGCGTCGTCTGGCGTGACCAGGCGCAGCCCGTGCCCAGCCCCTCGCGGCGCTCCCGAGGGCGTTGCAGCGAGGCGGACATTGAGCTCTGGGCTCCACGAGGTTGATCGACCCGGAGGCCACCCTCGGTTGTTTATCACCGCCGGTGCATAGCGCTTCCGCACTTGTCTGGGCATAGCCGCTCCTCGGCTGATGTCGTCGGCCAGCAAGGACATGGTGCTTCCTTTGGAACATGGGAGGGATCCCCTCAGGGAGAGCCAGGCGTGCATCTGCCCACTGCGACACGTGGCTGCACGGTAGGGCTAGGCGAGGTGTGTCTGGGCACTCGTGAGCCAACCAGGGACTCACGAGGCCCTACCTCAAGCGGGTTGCGCTGGCTCAGGCCTTATATTTGATTGTGTTCCTACAATTTTGGCGGATCTCGGTGCTCTCGTCTTCGGTCCGGCTCTCGGGCTGGTCTCGACCTCGGCAGCAAGCGGTCGCGATGCCATGGACAAGACGGTGAGGGCGGAGAGCGGTAGGAGCCTGAGTCGCGATGCTCGGGCACCCCCCTTTAGCAGCGAAGTAGATGGCGCAACTCGTCCTCGGGTCCTCGGCTCTCGGGCTGGTCTCGGCCGTCGGCTGGCAAGCCGGTCAGCGATGCCATGGACAAGACCGAGGGTGAGGGCGGAGAGCGGTAGGAGCCCAGTCGCGATGCTCGGGCACCCCCTTTAATGCACAAGCTGGATTGGATGGCGAAAACTCTCGTCCTCGGGTCCGGCTCTCGGGCTGGTCTCGATCGTCGCTGGCAAGCCAGGTCGCGATGCCATGGACAAGACCAGGTGAGGGCGAGAGGCGAGTAGGAGACCTGGTCGCGATGCTCGGGCACCCCCTTTAACGTGCAAGATTTCGCCACCGGGAGAAGGCACCAAATAACAAGCATGGTGGAGCGAGCATAATCCTAAGGAAAGCGCATGAAGGATACATGCAGCTGGGGTGGCCGAGCGGCTTGGGATGATGCAGCCAGGCGCCCCCAGAGGATAAGCTAAAGACATGAAATAAAAGGGATACCGCGCGAGGGGCGGACCCACAGCGGCACAGGGAATAATCTGACCTGAAGGCGCTCCCAGCGGAAGTAAAACCAAATCGTCACTGGTGATGTTGGGGATGAAGGGTTATTGATGTAGGAGACTCACGTGGGCGCGGGAGCGATCCTCCACGAGCCCCAGGCCCGGGGCCTCGGGAGGCTCGGGAGGCACCGGCGGCTCCTCATGGGCCATCTCAGGTCTTCTCGGGGCTGCGGCGTGCCAGACCTCTTGAGCCTCCGGGATGGTCCTCATGAGGCAGGCTGCGCAGTGCAACAGCAGCGTTGGCGAGCCATAAGGCATGCGTCACGTGGTGTGGGCGGACCCTCATAGCGTCCCACTCGCGAGGGCTAGGCGCTCTTGAGATCGCGGCTCGGTTGAGCCTGGTATGTCGATGCAGACGCGCAACCCACCATCCTCGCTGGATGGGGGCCTGTGAGTGGCGGCTGCCCCTCATGACCCTTGACTCACTGTAGCTCTGAATGGCCTTGCGATGAACTCTTGAGGTTCTGCCCTCCAGTCTTGCTCTGCTTGCGGAAGCGTGCTTGAAACTCACGCCTCACGTGGTGCCCAAGCGCCTCCCTCGAGATCTTGGCGAGGTTGGCGGCCCTCGAGAGAGCCCCGAGCCACTGAGGCGGCCGAGGCGCGCTTTCTTATGGAAGGAAGGCTCCCCTGGCCAGTCGGGCCTGAGGGGCCTTTCTCTTGAGGAGCCGGGCTGTCGATGTCTTCTTCTTCTTGGGTGCTGCCTCGGGAGGCATCCTGCTCGCCGTGGTGCAGGTCTTCCAGGTGATGCGGCTGAAAAGCTCGCTCCGGGGAGCCTGCATCTCTCTCTCTTCACGAGGGCACCGTGATGACCCCGCCGCTTCTGGCATCTTGAGGATGTTGTAGCCATGGTGGAGTTCTGCCATGAACAGCCAACCTTTGGGTGCAGGGATGGTGTTGTCACGGCGGCGAATGTGGGTGACATCGAAGTCAATGAGCTCGGTGTGGTAGTTGTCGCGGGCCCGAAGGTGACGGAAAGCGGACCTGCCCGATCTGGACCGTGGAGCCGTCGGTGACTCGGAGAAGGGCTTGGTTGGCTGAAGCTGATTGTAGGGCACTTGAAGATTGTTGAATGTCTCCACAGACGGGGCGTTGAGTCCTGCTCCGCCCGTCGATGAGGTTTTGGTGACCAGCACGTTGCGATGATTGGGGAGCAAAGCATCGGAGAACTCGGTGTGGCTGCGCACTTGGCTGATCCGCTGAGCTGAGCGTGATGGCGCCGCGCCGACCACTGAGAGGGCGCGTGGACTCGAGTTTAGGGGAGGACTGCATTCACTTCACAGGCGAACTTCTTGAAGATCACGGTGAGAGGCTGGGGCTTGGCTCCACCCGGGATCTGACGATCGCCGCGCGCTTCACAGAAGCCCCAGCCCCTCGTCTGATGGTCTTGACTCTCCTTGGTGGCGGGCGGCGGAGAGAGCCTGCGTTCCCTTGCGGACGATCCTCAGAGCTGATCCTCAGCCCCCCCTCGCGAGGTGGGTCTTGCCAGCGGTCCTCGCGAGGTTGGTCGCGCCACCCTTGGCGCGGGCGCTGATCTTCCCAGCGTCTGCATTCCTTCCTCCTCCTCGGCCGTAGCCCGGCCGCTGCGCTCAGCAGAGTCTGCCGACCCTTCCTTCGCGCCACGGCCGGGCTCTTGACATTGATTGGTGTTGTGGGTGTGGAGGTGCGTGGTACCGCAGTATGCCGGCTGCCCTTAGAGGACTCGGGCTGATCTGCGCCTCGCTTGGTGTATGGTTCGACGCGCGCACGGCAGCCTGCGCTTCACGTCCTTGGCCTTGGACTTCTTCTCTTGGGATCCCGGCGGGCGCTCGAGGAGGGAGGCGCCCTCCTCGACCTGGCGCGCGGTAGTCGCCAAGTTGAACAGCTCGGGAGGTGCATAGATCTTCATGCATAGCCAGCTCCTCCTTCATCTTGGCGTCGCGCCGCGCCCGTCGGAGAAAGCGAGATGATGGCCTCCTCGGTTACCACAGGGATCTTGAGGCGTCACGTTGTTGAAGCGGCTGGATGTACTTTTGCGGGGTTTCCCGGCTGCTGCTTTATCTGGCGCATGTCGCTCCACGTGGCGGCGATCGCGAGTACCTTGGAAGTTGGTGATGAAGCGGAGTGCGCATCTCGGCCCGGAAGAGATCGTGCACAGGGCGGATTCGAGGAGCAGTGCGGGCTCCGTCCTTGGCGCCATGGGAAACCAGTTCGCCATGACCTTTTCATCCCGTTGGCAGCCTCGATGACCATCTCGTGAAGCTGGAGGAACTCCATAGGATCAGCCGATGTCGTCGTGGCGTGGGCAGGTCTGCAGCTTGAACTTGGCGGAGCCGCTGACGCTCGCAGCTTTCGGTGGTGTAAGCGCGGCAGCCCGCCATGGCAGCGTGGGGCCTCGGACGGCAAGAAGCTTGGTCTTGTGGGCCTCCACAATGCATGGCTGGGGGGCAGCGCAAGGTCTTGGCGTCTTTGGAGCGAGGGCGCTCGGGCAGCTTCTTCGGGCAAGGAACTTCTTAGCAGCTTTGCTCTTGCCGTGCCAGCGCTGGCGGAATAGGTTCCGCCAGAAGCCAGCGCTTGATGCCAGGCGCCGTCTTGAGTGGAAGCGGTGAGGCCACCGAAGCTTCGCCGCCCAGCGAAGCGAGTGCGGTGTAGCGAGAGATGAGACGGCGAGAGTGCGCCTCCCGCGCGGTGGACGAAGCTCCGCAGCGCGGTCGATCCATTCTTCGTGAAGCGTCGTCGGCAGAGCGTGTAGCGCGAGCTTCGTTAGCGCGATGAGTGCAGCTCGAGCTTCCATGGCGCGTGGGGCGCGTGAGCGAAAAGAACCAGCGAGGGTGGCGAAAGCGTGGCGGTGCGGCCGTCCCGCCTCATGGGCGAGTCTTTGGGGCGGCGCTTGCTGCTTTCGTTCCCGCCGGGCGATGGCGGCGTTGACAGCGGTGACGAAACAGCGAGGGCGCCCGCCAGCAGGAGCTGTCTGGGCGACATGGGAGGCGGCTCGGCGCTTCAGCGCAAACCAGGCGAGGTCGGACATGGTTGCGGTGGTCGAGGGAAGAACGAGGCTGACGAAAAGCAGATTCAGCGCACCTACAGCGCGCCAAATGTCGGATTCGGGTTCAGCAGACCCTTAAGGTTCGAACTACAGGGTCAGCGGAGATCCAACCTTCCACCGTCTCGTAGCTCACGAATCGCGGGGACCTAAACTACTAGCAAGAACAACACAAGAGGCAAGATTTATCTTGGTTCGAGGCCACCATCGTGGTGTAATACCCTACTCCGATTGTGTGGTGTGTGGATTGCCTCTGGGGCTGATGAAAAACAGTACAGGGAAGAACAGCCTCGCGAGGGTCTGTTCTTGGTGGTGTGATGAACTGCTTAGTGGTGTCCTGTCGCTCTAGCTTGAGGATCGGGTCTCTATCTCTATCTCTGGATCCCCAAAATGCCGCGCGGGGGGAGAGAGTCGGGGTCCCCTACTATGGTGGCTAGCTCTACTTATATAGACGAAGGCCCTGGGCCTCTTCCCAAATATTGAGCAGGAAGGGCGCCAACAATTGGCCATTTAAAGGGGAACAGCGGGTACACTTATCTGACTAAAGTTGGTCCTCGCCTGCAAAGGCTCTAGTGATAGCGCCGTCTTGGGCTCCCACGATGACCGCATTCCAGCCGTTGGGGCTGGTCTTGGTCTTGTTGCACGAAGCGGATGCCTTTGCTTGATGCTCTTACTGCGCTTGCTCCCTTTGCACCAAGCGGGGAAAGGAGGGCGCTGGCGGCTGGCGCCCTTAGTGCGTCATGGCTTGCGTCACGGGCACCTCGCGAGTACTACGCCTTGAACTCCCGCCCCCTCATGAGCCAGCTGATGAGGCCGCGCTGAGAAGCTCTTGGTCGTCCGCCCATGTCTGCCCCTCGCGAGGTCTTGAGTTCGCGTTGATGAAGATGGCCGTCCTGGGCCTCCTGTGAGCCACGCCCGAGGCTGCAGGCAAGCAAATCAAGGACCCCGTTCCCAACGCGCCGGAGACCCGTTCGGCCCGGCGAGGTCGGGCAGCCCAAGCCGAAGTCGTCCAGCGCGCAAAGCGAGGCCGTGGCGGCGAAGAAAGTGGTGAAGGCGCGATGGCGAAGAAGCGTTGCCTCTTCTTGGCCCAAAGCCGCGTCAGACTCCGCCCTCCACCTCCTCCTCGGCCGAGACACCGTAGCGGAGGTCACCTTTGACAGGGTCCCTCAGCCCAGGGAGGAAGAGGAAGCAAGCAAGGAGGAGGTGGAGGGGCAGTAAGTATTGTTCCTTTACATCATCTCCACCTCCCTCAGACCGTCCCACTTATCTCGACTTGTTTTCATATTTGTAGGAACCAGCGAGCGCTGGCCCGAGGGTGAAGGCAGGGGCTTGGCGACCAGCCAGCGGCCTGCTTGGCGCCTGCCTTAGTGGTGTTGAGCAGTCAGAGCAGCCCGGAACAACCACCAGCGTAAGTTCACCACTCACCCCTCATCGACATGTGTTGGGGCATGATCTCTTAGTGCTGACCTTGCCGTGGTTGTAGGAGGAGGACAGCGGCGGAGGAGCCACAAGGGCTACCCCAACACGCCGCCCCATCGACTTCGCTGCCCCAGGGGTGTCCCGGCAAGGCGTAAACACCGAGCCCATGCACACGGAGGAGAACCCGGGTGCTGGTGGCTTCGCCTCGGCGCCAAATGTTGGCGGTGAGGGGACCTCTGCTTCCCAGCCCGGCAGGTGAGATTCGCTTCATGTCCCTATTACTTTTACATCCTGTTCTTTCACGAATCTTGATCTTGGCCTCGCCTCATCCCTTCTTGGTATCTCGACTTCCCTAGGTGGACCCGAGGAGGACGCCGACACCTTCATCATGGGATGTCGCCAAGGGCCCAGTAATGAAGGCTGAGAAGATTGTTGCCGAGAGACCGCCAAGAGCGCTGATGAGGACGCCGCCAAGGGGCCTACTGGGAGCCAGCAAGGGAGCCTGCAGGGGAGGCCGGCAAGGCAGGCCTGAGGAGGAGGTGGTTGATGACCAGGCTTCCTCCTCCGCTGCCTGCAGCTCAGCGGTATCATGGGTGACCAGCGACATTTCGTCCACCTTCGAGGTCCTTGAGCTCCAGGCGCCCGTCGAGGAGGTGTTCGATGAGGAGGTGCTTGCCGCCGCCGGGCTCGAGGTTGTTGACGAGTCGAGCATCGGTGGCGACGGTTCTCAAGAGGCGGCTTCTCCAGGCCATAGGCGCCAATTTCCGGAAGCTCGGGCTCTCCACGCGCCCGCTGGACAAGGTCAAATCCAGGATAGCAGCAGTGGACAAAGCGGAGCAGCGACCTGAAGCCTAGCGTCGCCGAGGCCTTGAACATGGTTCCGCCAGGCTTCGGGCGCTGAAGGTCGCCCGGGGTGAGCTAGCCAAGCGTGGCGTGGAGCTCACCATGAAGCTGGCCGACATTGAAAGCCGGAGGCGGTGGAGAACTTGGCCGCCCGCAGCCGAGGCCGCTCGGACCCGGCACCAGGCAGCTGAACTCCGGGAGGAGGACCTTGCCGCCTGCGTGAGGAGAAGCTTGCATAGCGCTCTGCGGCAAGGATGGCCAGATGGAGGCTCATCATGCAGCGGACCCAAGAGCTGGAAGCGGAGGCACGGGGAGGCACTCGATGCCCAAGCCACAGTTCACGCCCGGCGGGGTGAAGGAGCTGGAGGTGGAATGGGGCGAGCTGAAGGAGCAGGCCCTAAAGCTGTCAAGGAGAGAGACACGCTCAACGTCGCCATGCAGCCGGGCGCAGGTGTGACCATCTGCGGGCAGGGGAGCTCTCGAGGGCCAACAACTCCATCAACGATCTGAAGCTGAAGCTGGAGGCCTAGAGGAGATGCTCTCGGAGGCCAAGGCTCGGGAGGGACCCTGGCCCAGGATCACGGAGGCCGAGAAGCTGCAGCGGAGCGAAGCCAGCCACAAAGGATTTTGTGGAGGCGAGAATCACTGGATCAGCCGCCTCGAGGGCGTCTCGGCACGATCACCACTTGGTGGCTACCATGGGGATGCCAAATGTGAGGTATGCCCGAACACGGCCCAGGAGTCCCAACGCCAAGCTGGCCCTATTCTTTGAGGGCGTCCTCGGGGCCCTGGAGCAGCTTCACTCCAACCGGGAGGCCTCCCTAGCCGATGAGTCCCGGAGGCTTTGCCGGGGTGCCATGACCAAGGCCCTCACCAAGGTGGCGCGTGCCAGATGTGGGGTTCCAGCAAACCCTTAAGGTTCGAACACTGGGGTGCGCGCGAAGTCTTTCCCACCTACCGATCTACGCCCTAGCTCGCTAAGATCTCGCGGACAAACTCGATGAACTCGTAACATAGAAAGACACGAGATTTATACTGGTTCGGGCCACCGTTGTGGAGTAATACCCTACTCTAGTGTGGTGGTGGTGGATTGCCTCTTGGGCTGATGATGAACAATACAGAGGGAAGAACAGCCTCCTGAGGTTGAGGTGTTCTTGTGCTTGGTGTCTTAGCGGGTGAGAGCTGGATGAACTGCTCGATCCCCCTCTTTGTGGTGGCTAGCTCTACTTATATAGGCCTGGTCCTCTTCCCAAATATTGGCCGGGAAGGGAGCCAACAGCAATGAGCAAATTTGAAGGGGACAACTAGTACAAGCTATCCTGACAAAAGTGGTCTTCACCTGCAAAAGGCTCTGGTGGTGACGCCGTCTTGGGCTCCATGGTGACCTCCGTCTTGCCGTCCTTTTGGTCTTGGTCTCGTTGCACCGATATAGCAACCTTTGCCTGATGCCTCGGCACTCCTCGGCTGCGCTGGCTTCCTTAGCACCAAAGAGGAAACAAGGACGCTGCACGCTCTGGCGCCCGCCTGGTGTCGATCGTCATGGCTCACGTCATGAGAGCCTCGTGAGGTTTGCCCCGCCTTGATATCTCCGCTCCTCGTGAGCCTGCCTGACTAGGGCCACTCCTGAGGAGGTCTTGCATCGTCCGCCTCGCGAGGCTTGGCCTCGCGAGTCTTGGATGCCTTGTTGATGAAGATGGGCGCCTGACGGCTCTTTAAAACATACCCTTGGCAGCCATGAGCGAGCAAGTCAGGGGATCCCCATTCCCGGAAGCGCGATAATAGCCCAGGCCAAGGTGCGCTCGGGCTTGGCCGTGGTGAAGCCAAGGGTCAAATCTGGGCACCACGGGCCCCCAAAACTCTTGACCTCGGTTGACGTGTGGCGGTTGATTGGACGTGGGCGTCTCCACTTCCCCATGCTGCCTCGGCAACTGCTCGACTTGACAAGTCCCTGGGACATGCAAGGAAAACCATCATTACCTGCGATTCTTCACAGGCACCAGGCCTTCTTCACAGGCTCTGGGTCTTTCTTCACAGGCTCTTGGCCTTGCTTCATGGGTAGAACTTCCGGAGGTGCTGGATGTTCTAGGCGTTTTGGATAGGTACCCCGTCTTGTGTCTCCAGGCGCACGGCACCAGGCCTGGAGATGTGGACGACCCTGAACGGGCCCTCCCACATTGGTGAAAGCTTATGCAGCCCTTACCTGGAGAGGACCCGCCTCAGGACTAGGTCACCCGTATCGAGTGTCTGGGCGGATGTTCGTCGATGGTATCGCCCATAGCAGCTTCTGGTACCTCGCGGCCCTCGGTGCAACAGCGGCAGCGTTCCTCCCGAGCACGAGATTGATCCCCCGCGTGGCGTCCTGCTGCGTTTCGTCAAACGCCAGGACACGTGCGGAGCGATGATTGACTTCATGAGGAAGGACTGCTTCAGCTCCGTAGACGAGGAAGAATGGAGTCTCGCCCGTTGGCTTGGTGGCGGTGGTGCGGATGGACCACAGCACGGACTGGAGCTCTTCGTGCCAGCCCCTGCCTGTCACGCCCAATATGCGACCCTATCCAAAAGGAACTCGACGGTCCCACCAAGGATAGACCGCATATTGAAGCGCTTTGCAAGGTGGATATCATTACATCAACATTACATAATAGATGGGGATACATACATAAAGGCACAAATGCCACAAGAATACATCAACATCATTTACAAGATCAACATCCAGACTACGGATGGAACATAACAGAAACTCAAACAATATCCACCCTGCTAGCCAGGGCTGCCGACCTGGAACCTATCCCTGATCGAAGAAGAAGCGGAAAGAACTCCAACACAAATAAACATCGCTCTCATGGCATGATCATCAGCGAACCTGTACCTGCAACTGGTGGTGTAGTAATCACTGAGCCCACGAGGACTCAACAATCCCATTACCATGGGTATCAAGACTAGCAAAGCTTAATGGGAAAGGAAGGGGTAAAGTGGTGAGGTTGCAGCAGCGCTAAGCATATATGGTGGCTAACCAACGCAAATGAGGCGAGAAGAGAAACAAAGGAGCAGTGCGTCAACTAGTAATGATCAAGAAGTGATCCTGAACTCCTACTTCGTCGAGACATAACCCGAAACCGTGTTCTCCTCTCGATCAACCCGAAAAGAGACACTCCACGGTTACACACACGGTTGGTGTATTTTAGAAGAGTTTGCTTCAAGTTTACTACAACCGGATATTATATAGCGCCCTCGATGCGGCTATATCTCCCGTGTCGAGAGCACGACTTAGAGCATAACCGCATTGAAAGCAATGTCATAAGTGAGGTAATCTTCACACAACCCATGTAATAAATAAGGAAAGAGATACATAGTTGGCTTACGATTCGCCACTTCACACATTACATAAATAAACATCCATCATTGAGTACACTCAAGGTCCGACTACGGAACCAAAATAAAGAAAAGAAACCCCAAATGCTACACAGATCCCCGATCGTCCCAGCTGAGCACCACTACTGATCATCAGGAAAAGACACATAGTAACGACCACGTTCCTCGTCGAACTCCACTTGAGCTCGGTTAAATCACTGCTGGCATCGTCGGAACCTGCAACTGTTTTGGTAGAATCTGTGAGTCACGGGGACTCAAGCAATCTCACACCAGCGAGATCAAGACTATTTAAGATTATAGGAAGGACAGGGTAGTAAGGTGGAGCTGCTACAAGCGACTAGCATATATGGTGGCTACATACAAAAAGAGAGGCGAGAAGAGGAGCAAAGCACGGTCGTGAAGCTAGTAGCGATCAAGAAGTGATCCTGAACTACCTCGTCGGACATAACTCCAACACCGTGTTCACTTCCGGACTCCGCCGAGAAGAGACCATCACGTTACACATTGATTGATGTGTATTTTAATTGAGGTCAACTTCAGGTTTTCTACAACGGACATTAACAAATTCCCATCTGCCTCATAACCGCGGACACGGCTTTCGAAAAATATTACCCTGCAGGGGTGTCCCAAATTAGCCCATTATAAGCTCTCACGGTCAATGAAGGATATTTTTCTCCGGGAAGACCTGATCAATCTCGGAATCCGGACTACAAGACATTTCGACACAATAAAACAAGACCAGCAAGACCACCCATTGTGTCGACAAATCCCGATAGGAGCTGCACATATCTCGTTCTCGGGGCACACGGATAAGCTAAGCGTCACGAGAACCGGCGTAATCCAAGTTGCCAAGGAATGGTCCCTTACGGTGCTCTAGTTTGGACCAATGCTCGAAGGAGCAACGGCCGAGGTTTAAATAAAGATGACCCTCGGGCTCGCGAAAACCAGGGAAAAAGGCTTAGGTGGCAAATGGTAAAACCAATGTTGGGCCTTGCCGGACGAGTCTTATTCAAAGCGAACTGTCAAGGGGTCCATAAATCACCCAACCGTGTAAGGAGCGCTAAATCAAGGAACATAACACCGGTATGGCGGAAACTAGGGTGGCAAGAGTGGAACAAAACACCAGGCATAAGGCCGAGCCTTCCACCCTTTACCAAGTATATAGATGTATTAATTATAGCAGATATATATATTGTGATATCCCAACAAGTAAACATGTTCCAACAAGGAACAACATCTCCATGTTCAACAAGGAACAAACTTCATCTTCACCGCAACTAACAGCGCTATAAGAGGGCTGAGCAAAGCGGTAACATAGCCAAACAACGGTTTGCTAGGAAAAGGATGGTTAGGGGCTGACATGGCAATATGGGTGGCATGATAAGCAAGAGATAGGCATCGTGAGCATAGGCATAGCAAAAGAGCGAGCATCTAGCATAGCAAAGATAGAAGTGATTCGAGGGTATGGTCATCTTGCACGAGATCCATAAGGAAGAAGAACGAGTCCATGAAGAAGACAAGCGGAAGAAGTCGAACAAATCCTCACAACTCCGGAATGAAACCGAAGCTAAGCGAGAAGCAAACCGGAAAGAAGCAAACAACATAGTAAAACAACCATCACATAAACATGGCATGATGCATAAACAAGTATGATGCATGTCCGGTTTAATGAGACATGGCATGGCAATATGCACAAACAAAACTACAAGTTAAATGGAGCCCAATATGCAGCAGAGTTGCATATTGATGAACTTCACAACATTTATTTAGTTCACTCTTGTTTAGGCTACCCAACAATATTAAATGTTATTAAACATGGCAAGGGGTGAAGCATATGAAACTAACTATTTAGGCAAGATTAAATGAGGCGGAAACAACAACAATTCGGAAAATCCTCATATGCATATTTCGAATTTGCTACTGTTCTGCCTAAACACAATTTTAATATTATTAAACATGCCAAACAAGTACACCATGTTAAACTAGGCATTTTCTACCCCATTAACATATATAATTTATTTAAATCGAGCTACGGTTATTTAGTTATGAAATAAATCATTTTAGCATGGCATTTAAGCAAATTAATGCAAACAACAATTATAAACATTTAAATGTTGTTATCATGATCACGGATGACATGTGCAAGTTTTATGCAATTTTATGAAAATGTTGACAAGAGCATTATGAAGCATTTGGTCACCATGGCGGAGCGAAAGGGTGCCACGGCGGCGAAAGCGAAAATGGTGCCACGGCAACATTTGGTTCGATAGCTCATGGAATATCGGTGCAAAAGAAAGTGTGGAGCGAGTTGAGCAAGATGGTGGGGTGTTCCCGGTTACGGGTTCCCACGAGATGATGGCATGGCAACGAGGAGGAACAAGCGAGCGACAATTTCAGACACGGTGCAAACACGAGCATCTCATACCACACATGCATTAGGTCGCGGGCGTCGTCTCGGCGTTATACCTTCGAAGCGTGCGTTTTCGGAACGGGTCAAGTTCGGAGGGGAAGTAGTGGTACTCGCGGGTCGTCGAGTACAGGGTTAAGTGAGCGTTGGCGTCGCCGTAGTTATACCACGATCGTTGTTGGACTTAGCGGATCCGAGGGCTCCGGGCGTCGAGTACTTGCGAAAACCACGAAGAGGGTACTTGTACTCGCATCATCGTGGAAGTAGTCATTCGCGTTCGTTTTAGGGAGGAACTTGATGAATCAACGTCTTGGAGACGACGGTAGAGGTACTCGCGGACGGTAGTGGTACCGTTTTTTCGTAGATGTTGAGTCGCCGATAGCGGTACTTGATGAATCCCGAAAGCGGACTTGGCGTCTTCGTAGCGTAAAGGGTACTGGCGTTCCGGTTCGGTGGTACGTACGCATGTAGATGAACTTGCGGGTCATCAACCCCTGGTACTTGGCGAAAACCTGAAGATGGCCTTGGCGTTCTGGTCAATGAGGGCAAGCGGGCGCATCCTCCTCCTGCTCAAACAAAGCGGGCGGGGCATGGGGCTTGGACAGCAACACGAGGCTAGCTGAGCCGAGGCTAGACCGATCGGGGCAGCGGGAGAGGCGGAGGCGAGCAGGACTTAGCGAAGGCGGCGCGACAAGGGGCTGCAGGGCTCAGCGGGAGAGACTTGAGGCGCAAGGTGGCGAGCTCGAGCAAATCCGGCGAGGCAGGGGCACGGAGAAGAACGGCGGCTTGGAGAAGATCGAGCAGCTGGTAGCGTCAGGAGTCCTGGCGTCCGGCAGGCAGCGGTGACAGGCGTGGGAGCGAGCGGAGCGAGGCGGCAGGCTCGATGCCATGGCGTCGAGAAGAGAAGGATGGCTGTGACAGGCGATGGGGCCGACGGACTGGAGCTTGAGTGCTGGAGGAGAGGACGAGAGAGAGATGGGGAAGACAAGGGGATCGGGAAGGGCGAGGGTGGCGGCTGGTGTTGGGGTCGGCGAGGAGGGCTCTTGGGGATGGAGTTGGGCATGGAGAGCGAGAAGAGTGGCGGCAGAGGAAGCAGGAGGGATCGAGGGAGATGGGGATCGGGCTGAGCGAGGGGCTAGGGTTAGGAAGGGTTTAGGTGGGCCTTGGGCCATTTGGTTGGAGGGGAAAAAGGCCAAGAGGCCTAGCGGACTGGATTAAAAAAGAAAGAAGGGAAAATCCTTTTCTATTTACGGAAAAGAGATAGAAGCAAAATATCTATCTGGAGGGCCAAATAAATCCAAGTTGAGTTGAAAACGGCATGGAGCTACTTTGACATAACTCAAAGTGCCATAACTTGAGCAGGACCAATTGGAGAATGATCGAGGATTTAGAATAGGTGGAAAGCGAGAGAGATTAAAATGCAAGTTTGATCACGGTGGCTTCCAAATAAATGGAATATTTTTATTATAGCTCCCTAATAATATCGGGAGGCTACATGTCTTCTTGATGTATGTATGCTTAGTTTATCATATAAGGCTCTGTGGTAAGTGCATTGAGCTTGTAAACATGCCTACTTGTTATCAGTTTTTGACATGCCATGTTGCTGAATCATTAGAAACTTGCGATATTGACATGGGTGTTACTATATTTTCTGATCCTTTTGGCTTATGGTCAGGTAAGGGACTTTTTGTTCTATGCTTTGAGTACATTCATGCCATGCCATGTTTTGCTATTATAAGTTCCTGTAGCATGTAGTTTTTCTTGCTACGAACATTGCTACACGATGCTGTTTTTGCCATGTCAGCTGATATTTTGTGCACTTTTGCCTTCGTTGACCGTGAGAGCTTATAATGGGCTAAGTTAGGACACCCTGCGGGGTAATATTTTTGAAAGCCGTGCCACGGTTATAGAGCAGATGGGAATTTGTTAATGTCGGTTGTAGAAAACCCGAAGTTGACCTCAATTAAAATACACATCAACCGTGTAATAGTAACCGTGATGGTCTCTTCTCGTGAGTCCGGAAGTGAACAGATGTTGGAGTTATGTCGGCGTAGGTAGTTCAGGATCACTTCTTGATCGCTACTAGCTTCACGACCGTGCTTTGCTCCTCTTCTCGCTCTCTTTTGCGATGTAGCCACCATATATGCTAGTAAACGCGGCAGCTCCACCTTACTACCTGTCCTTCCTATAAGCTTAAATAGTCTTGATCTCGCGGGTGTGAGATTGCTGAGTCCCGTGACTCACAGATTCTACAAAACAGTTGCAGGTTCCGGCGATGCGGTCAGGTGGCGCAGCCGAGCTCAAGTGGAAGTTCGAGGAGGGCGTGGTCGTTACTATGTGTCTTTCACGATGATCGAGTAGTGGTGCCCGATTGGGACGATCGGGGATCTGTTAGCATTTGGGGTTTCTTCTTTTATTTTGGTTCCGTAGTCGGACCTTGATTGTATCTGTATGATGTAATGCTTATTTATGTATTGTGTGAAGTGGCGACTGTAAGCCAACTATGTATCTCTTTCCCTTATTTATTACATGGGTTGTGTGAAGATTACCTCACTTGCGACATTGCTTTCAATGCGGTTATGCCTCTAAGTCGTGCTTCGACACGTGGGAGATATAGCCGCATCGAGGGCGTTACATATTAACAAATTCCCATCTGCCACATAACCGCGGGCACGGCTCTCGAAAGTTTATACCTGCGGGGTGTCCCAACAGCCCATGATAAGCTCTCGCGATCAACGAAGGATATTCCTTCTCCCGGGAAGACTCGATCAGTCTCGGAATCCGGCTACAAGACATTTCGACAGCAATAAAACAAAACCAGCAAAGCCGCCCGATCGCCGACAATCCCGATAGGAGCTGCACATATCTGGTTCTCGGGGCAACACGGATGAGACATCCTCTGAGTAAAACCAAACCTCGAGTTGCCACGAGGGGCCCCTGATCTACTCGGTTCGGGCCAACACTTAGACAAGCATTGGCCGGGGGCTAAATAAAGATGACCCTCGAGAGAAGCGACTCCCAAGGGAAGGGTAGGTGGTGGTGAGGCAAATGGTAAAACCAATGTTGGGCCTTCTTTGGAGAGTCTTATTCAAAGCGAACTGTCAAGGGGTCCCATAAATCACCCGACCGCGTTAGGGACGCAAAATCCGGGAACATAATACCGATATGACGGAAACTAGGGCGGCAAGAGTGGAACAAAACACCAGGCATAAGGCCGAGCCTTCCACCCTTTACCAAGTATATAGATGCATTAATAATATACGGAATATTGTGATATCCCAACAAGTAAACATGTTCCAACAAGGAACGGCATCTCCATGTTCCAACAAGGAACAAACTTCATCTTCACGTGCAACTAACAACGCTATAAGAGGGGCTGAGCAAAGCGGTAACATAGCCAAACAATGGTTTGCTAGGAAAGGTGTCAAAGGTTAGAGGCTGACATGGCAATTTGGGATGGCTTGATAAACAAGTGATAGGTAGCGCAGCATAGCGAAAGAACGAAGCAACTAGCATAGCAATGATAGTAGTGAGATCCAGGGTAAAGGTCATCTTGCCTGAAATCCATAAGGAAGAAGAACGAGTCCATGAAGAAGCGAGCGGATGAAGCCAGAACCAAGCGTGAGCGAACGAATCCTCACGATCATAGCAAACAGGAACTATCAAGAAGAAGCACACAACATTGTAAACACACCACACATAGACAAGACATGATGCACAACCAAGCATGATGCATGACAAAGCTACATGAAGCTACTCATGGCAAGAGATGATGCAAACAAGAGCAACACATCAAAGCAAGTTTAAATGAGGCCGGGAACAACATATAACAATTCCGTTAAGTCCTCATATGCAAATTTCGAAATTGGTCCAGATCTGAATAAACCTTATGTTCAAGTTGTTAAACAGCAAGTTAAGATGCACCAAGATGATCTACACGAAATTCTAGTCAAGTTACATATAAAGTTCATTAGATTGAGACTCGGCCTAGAAGATATGAGCAAAACTAGTTGAACATGGCATTGATGCAAAATGCATACAAACATCAAGCAAACACCTCAAAACAAGGATGCAACATGATAATATGAAGCTACATGCAATTCTAAGCAAGTTTCATGTAGAGAACACTCAAAACGGAGCAACGGTTCAACACATACACTCTATACAAGTCATGACAACAATCTGTCCAAAACAGCAACTAGGAATATTGCAAGCATCAAAACAACATGCTACAGGACCTCAACAAGAAAACAAAAGGCATGGGCGTGATGTACAGGTAAAGCATTACAAAACATGAACACTGAGCTATCTCCAGAAATGACTAGAACATGCTCAAAATGACATGGCAAGATTGCAAATAATAACAGTTTCAGACTTTAACAGAAATAACATCAGGTTGCAATGTTTAGAGCTATCAAACAGCATGTTACAGGAACTCATCAAGGCAAACAAAGGCATGGCATGAATCTATTAAATGCATAGAACAAATGTCCTTTACTGACCATGAGCCAAAAAGGATCAGAAAATATGATGGCACCCACGTAAACATGGCAAGTTATATTACAGATTCATACATGGCAGGAACAACAATAAGTAGGCATGTTGGTGAGCTTGAACCACTCACCACAGAGCAATACATGGCATCACAAGGCAACTCACAGTAAGAAGACATGGCATAGAAGCTATACATGGCAAGAACAACATCATAGCATACACGGATCAACTACAACAACCTTGGCAAAATTGAATAACATGTAAACAACCTGCCAGGAAACATTTTATAGCAAAAATAGAGCTCGATTGACTCAAGCTATGGCGCTCCATAATTGCAAACAAGGGCATGGATGGATATAGAATAACCATATGTTCAGAAAATCCTTACTGAAGTAACTCAAAATAAGCATGGATCTCTCGGTAGCATCAAGTTAACATGGCATAAAAATATCAGCAAAACAGGGGCTGAAAACAGCAACATCATGAAGCCTAGTTTGCATGCTTGTGCTAGTCACCACATTGATCACAAAAATACATGGCATACACCCAGGTAAAGATGGCATGACATATTACAAAACACATGTAGGACTCAAGTTCATAGGGTGCACACATCAATCATGGCAAAAATGACAAAAGTGCATGTACTGATAAGAAACTGAAACTAACATCACATAATCCTCTTCTAACAGCATTTCGGGCATCAAGATGAGCTCAAATGGAAATGATGCAATGAGATGAAATGATGTAATCGTCGAGGCGAACAATTTGACATATTACACGCACGAAACGGAGCTACATGCACAGAGTTATGATGCGATGAAAATGCAAGAAAATTACAGCAGATTCGGGACTTAGGCAAAATTTCGGGGTCAACCTCGTCTTCTAGATCCAGATCAGGTCACGGATTCGAGGCTCGCGGAACAGGGTCGGACTTGGCGGAGGAGGAAGGAAGCAGGGGCCGGCGGGCGAGAATGAGGTGGTGAAAGCGCCCGTGGCCGTGGCCTGTGGCGCCTGGCCCTGTGGCGAAGTGGCCAGCGGCCTGGCGGCCAGCCGGATGGCGGCGAAGCGGTAGCGTGGGCACCAGCAGGCGAGGCGTGATGGCGCCCGGCCGGGCAGGCGGGCCCGGATGGGCCCAGGCGAAGCAGCCCTTGGGAGGAGGCGGAGGAGCCACGTGGCACGATGCCAGCTCGGCTCCGGCGGCCTTGGGCGATGTCCGTGTGAGCGGATCGTCCGTATTGTGTGGAGGAAAAATTTGGGTTAGGGGAAAAAGATCCGAATTTGGGCCAGGGGAGGACATATTTATAGGTAGAGGAGCTAGGAGAGTCAAATGAGGCGGTTTCGGCCCTGTGATCGTGATCGAGCGACCGAGAGCATGGAGGGAGTTGCTGGGTTTTGGGCCACTTTGGAAGGGGTGTTGGGCTGCAAGGAGAAGGGGCTTTGCGGTTACCCGGTTAACGTTGGAGTATCAACGACCTCCAAATGGCCCGAAACTTGACAGGCGGTCTACGGTGCTATACCAAGGTAAACAGCAAACCTCGGTCCATTCGAGACCGTTTAACACCCTACATGAAAAAAAAGGTAAAAGGCGCGCGGGAGACATAGGAGTGCGGATTGCAAAAGCGGACAACGGGGAAAATGCTCGGATGCATGAGGCGAACACGTATGCAAAATGAAATGCATATGATGACATGGTAAGAAATGCATATGATGACATGGCAAAGTGCAACACGCAAGCACATGACATGGCAATGGCGAATAATGGCGGACACACAGGCGCGCCGGATCCAGGCGTTACAGCTGCATGAGCCTCGGCTTCTTCTTGAAGGTCCTGGTCTTGAGGCCCCTCGGGACCTCCGCGTTAGCGCGTTCGGCCTGACCATTACTCCTGGGGTGGGCCACCGAAGCGTAGCAGATCTGCGTTCCAAGGTTAGTACAGTAGGTTTTGAAGAGGTTGCTAGTAAACTGTGAACTGTTATCTATGATGATGCGGTTGGGGACCCCGAAGCGGCTCACGATGCCCTTGATGAACTTGATAGCAGAGCTGGCTAGGATGGTACGAACGGCTTCCACTTCCACCCACTTGGTGAATTTGTCGAAGGCGACGTAGAGATAGCGGTAGCCCCCTGGCGCCCGAGGGAACGGGCCTAAGATGTCTAGCCCCTAGATCGTGAACGTCCGTTTGAGCGGGATGGTTTAGAGGCCCTGAGCAGGCTGATGGATTTGCTTGGCATGGAATTGGCTAGCTTCGCAGGACTTCACCAGCTCGGCTGCGTCGTTGAGTGTTGTAGGCCAGTAGAACCCACTACGGAACACCTTGCTGACGAGGTTCCGTGACGACGAGTGGTGTCTGCAGTCCCCGCCGTGTATGTTAATCAGCAACTCCCTTCGTTGATCATTGGAGATGCAGCGCAGCATGACATCGTTTGGTCGTTTTCTGTATAACTCGCCGTCTTGAATCTGATATGTAAGTGGCTTGCAGACCCGCGGCAGTATCCTCTTCCTTCTCCGGCAGCGTCCGTCGTCGGTACTCCTTGAATTCCTTGGTCCAGCATTCCTCCACAGGGCTCGGCGCCAAAAGCAGCCGAGCTCTGAGGTCGAACCCGCGTTGAGAGCTCCGTGGTGGAGGCTGTGGGAGCTCCTCTGTCGGATGTGGGGTCAGGCAAACCCTTAAGGTTTGAACAACGTGGTCTTGTGAGTCTTTCCCTCCCTCTTGATCTCTGTTGTAGCTCGCTAAGATCTTGCAGACGAACTTCATAACCTGAAAGACACACGGGTTTATCTTGGTTGGGCCACCGATGTGGTGTAATACCCTACTCCGGTGTGGTGGTGGTGGATTGCCTCTCGGTGATGATGAAGCGATACAAGGAAGAACAGCCTCCTGAGGTTGAGGTGTTCTTTGCGTATGAACTTGTGGCGTGAGGGTTCGATCTACCAGTTTGGGATCAGTTGCCCCCTACTATGGTGGCTAGTTCTATTTATAGAGGCCCTGGTCCTCTTCCCAAATATCGAGCAGGAAGGGAGCCAACAACGGCGGGCAAATTTGAAGGGGGACAACTAGTACAAGCTATCCTGACAAAAGCGGTCTTCACCTGCGAAAAGCTCTGGGGTGACGCCGTCTTGGGCTCCATGATGACCTCTGCCTTGCCGTCCTCCTGGTCTTGGTCTCATTGCACCAATATGGCAGCATTTGCCTGATGCCTCGGTACTCTTCGCCTGCGCTGGTCTTCTTAGCACCAAAGAGGAAATGGGGACGCTGTGCGCTTGGCGCCCTTTGGTACCATCGTCATGGCTCACGTCACGAGAGCCTCGTGAGGTTGCCCGCCTTGATATCTCCGCTCCTCGTGAGCCTGCACAGCTAAACACTCGGAGGAGGTCTTGCGTTGTCCTCCTCGCAAGGCTTGAACCCTCGCGAGGTCTTGGATGCCTTGTTGATGAAGATGGGCCACACGGCCTGCTGCTTAGCCACGCTGTGGGCGCCCGGCGAGCAAGTGCAGGGACCCCCATTCACAAAAGCCGACAGTGGCCCCGGGCCCAAAGGTGCGCTCGGGCTTGGCTTTACTTGCGAAGCCAAGGTCAAGTTTGGGCGCTTGGAGCCCCAAAGCCTGCGGCCTCGATCGGCGCATGGCGGTTGATTGGAAGTGGGCGTCTGCTTCCCCGCTACCTCGGCAAGCTGCCGCGACTTGACAAGTCCCTGCGACATGCAAGGAAAACCATCATTACCTGCGATCGTGGGAGACGCCGGTTGGCCTTCTCTTGCTATAAATGGGGAGGGGGACGGAGCCCCCATTGCCCATCTCTTCCTCACTTGCTCGCTTCTCTGCTCCATTGCTTGCGGTGCCATCGATGGCGCCACGAAAGAAGTTCTCTGCCGCCGAGAAAGGATAGGCCCCTCGCGAGGGCCCCGGTTCCCCAACGCCTAAGCACGGCCGTGGCCGGCCATGCAAGCACGCCGCGACCCCACCGTGGCCCACCGTCGAGGCGATGCCACAGCACGCGGAGGGGATCGTCCCATCCATGGTGGTTCGGCCGACGAGGGGCGCGCGATGGTTCTGCGGCCTCCCATGCCTTCCATTCGGCGAGTGTCGCGGAGTTAGTTGTGCGGTCGGAGAGCCCGGCCGATGGCTGCTCAACTTCCGCTTCTTTGCCCGGTGAACTACCGCCTCTGGTCGGGCGGGCTTTGGCTGCAGGCGGACGGCTGCTGCAACAGGTCTTCTTGGGTCGCGATCGAGACTTCCGCTGCGGGCAACATAGCCATGGCCCACGGTGGCGGGCGTTCGCCCGTGGCGTGGCTCTTGTAGCTGCTACCCGCCGCCAGTGCGATGGTGAGTCGGCCCTCTATGTGAGGTATTCGGGAGGATGGTCGCGCGCTTGGTGCTGCCTCGGGGCAGACAGCGGCGAGGTGATCGGCCTTAGTGATGGTCGCGATGAGGCGGCGAGCCTGCCTAGGCAGCGACGCGACTCCTCCAGCTCTGGCGGTTCTTCCTCGGTGACAGCTCCGGCAGCGGTGGCTCGACCAGCCGCCACACCGCGCGCCCGCTTGAAGGAGGCAGCGGGTCATCCGTCGTCAGCGCCTCCGTGAAGCGAGGAGAGTCGACTAGGCTCAGGTCATCGCCTAGGGCCTGCCTCCGCGGATCGCTGCAACACTGCTTTGCTTAGCTTTTTCTTTCTTTCCTGCATCAGAAAAACAAAACCAGTTTGGGCCTAGAGGGCCGTGTATCGAATTGTGGCTCTTTGGTTAATGCACTGTGCGTGTTACTCCCGTGCCGTGTTGTCATTTTACGCAAAGATAACTTAACCTGGCGCGTTTGGGACGCCCTTTCCCTCACGAGGTGTCCGCGTTTGCCCAGAAACTGCAAAAAATCTGTTAGGGGATGTGCTAGCGGACTTGCTATCCACCCAAGCCCTGACTTGGCGCTTTGTATCGCGGTACCCGAGGGGCACGTATCGGGAGAGATGTGACAGCTTCTAGGCTTGAACAGGGTGGCTCGCGAAAAGGCAGAGAGAAGAAAAATGCTCGCGAGCACCTGCCTAGCCCCCTCGCGAGGTATGCGACAGAGAGAACGTGAGCAAAGCAGAGCCAAAAAAATGCGATAAAACGCTAGGGAACCAAATCAGCAACGAACACCAAGAGCAACTTTGATTAAGGAAAAGTGATCCAACTATGGAAAGCAAATGAAAAGCCGCGTCCGGCACCTAATCTAGTCTTCGAGTCTTCTCACTAGTACGGAGCTAAGTGTTGTCCACTAGGCGTGGGAGGGAGCCCAGGGCCTGAGTCCGGCGCTCCTGTGACTCCGGGGCGTGTACAGCCCCACTCATTATTGCGTGAGAGTGTCACGGGCGGCAATTCTTCACAGGCACCGGGCCTTCTTCACAGGCTCTGGGCCTTTCTTCTCAGGCTCTGGGCCTTGCTTCTGAGGCTCTGGGCCTTGTTTCATGGATAGAACTTCCGGAGGTGCTGAATGTTCCAGGCGTTTTGGATGGGTATCCCATCCTGCGTCTCTAGGCACGCTGCACCCGGCCTGGAGACATGGACGACCTTGAACAGACCCTCCCACATGGGCGAAAGCTTGTGCAGCCTTTCTCGTGAGAGGACCCGCCTCAGACGAGGTCGCCCACCTTGAGCGTCCTGGAGCGGATGTTGCGGCAGTGGTACCGCCGCAGCGCCTACTGGTACCTTGCCGCCCTTAATGCGGCTTCGCGACGGCGTTCCTCCCCCAGCACGAGATCCATCCCCCGAATGGCGTCCTGCTGCATTTCGTTGAATGGTAGGACCCGTGCGAAGCGATGCTTGACCTCGTGAGGAAGGACCGCTTCAGCTCCGTAGACGAGGAAGAATGGAGTCTCGCCCGTCGGCTTGGTGGCGGTGGTTCGGATGGACCATAGCACGGACTGGAGCTCGTCGTGCCAGCCCCTGCCACAGGCCTCCAGCTTCTTCTTTGAAGGTCCTAGTCTTGAGGCCCCTCAGGACCTCCGCGTTAGCGCGTTCGGCCTGACCGTTACTCCTGGGGTGGGCCACCGAGGCGTAGCAGATCTGCGTTCCAAGGTTAGCACAGTAGGTTTTGAGGAGGTTGCTAGTAAACTGCGAGCCATTATCTGTGATGATGCGGTTGGGTACCCCGAAGCGGCTCACGAGGCCCTTGATGAACTTAACAGAAGAGCCAGCCGGGATGGTACGGACGGCTTCCACTTCTGCCCACTTGGTGAACTTGTCGATGGCAATGTAGAGATAGCGATAGCCCCCTGGCGCCCGTGGGAACGGGCCTAAGATGTCCAACCCCCAGATTGCGAACGGCCATGTGAGTGGAATGGTTTGGAGGCCCTGAGCGGGCTGATGGATTTGCTTGGCGTGGAATTGGCAAGCTTCACAGGACTTCACCAGCTCGGCTACATCATTGAGTGCTGTTGGCCAATAGAATCCGCTACGGAAGGCTTTGCCGACGAGGGTCCTTGACGACGAGTGATGTCCACAGTCCCCGCCGTGTATGTCAATCAGCAGCTCCCTTCCCTGATCGCTGGAGACGCAGCGCAGCGTGATGTCGTTCGGCCGCTTCCTGTACAACTCGTCGTCTTGAATGCAGTATGTCGTGGCCTGCCGCGCCACGCGCTCCGCGTCTTCTTCCTTCTCCGGCAGCGTCCCGTGCATCAGGTACTCCTTGAATTCCTTGGTCCAGCACTTCTCCTGAGGCTCGAGCACGAAGAGCAGCCGAGCTCGAGTTGGGCATAGCTGGGGCTCCGTGGCGAGGGCTGTGGGAGCTCCTCCGAGGCTGAGTTTTGCTTGAAAGAGGTGGCGTAGCCGACGGCTTGAAAAGCCGCTCTTCAAAGAAGCCAGGCTCTTGCGGTTGCCGCTTGGAGGCTCTCTTGGCGATGTCGTCGGCTTCCTTGATGGTGCCCCGGGGCACGTGCTGCAACTCGAACTGAGACTGCTTTTCCATCTTGCGCACCTCCATAAAGGTAGGCTCAAATCCTTGGCTCATACACTTTGTTGGAGAAGTTGATGAGGAGCTGCGAGTCACCTTTGATGGTGAGGCGCTTCACCCCTAGAGCCGTCGCAGCCTTCAGGCCAGCTATGAGGCCTTCGTATTCTGCGATATTGTTGGAGACCTTCTCGCCGTGCTGGAAGCAGAGTTGCATGACGTAGTAGGGCTTGTCCTGAGTGGGCAAGATGAGCATTGCTCCATCCCCCGCGCCCAGGTGCGCAAAGGCGCCATCGAAATACATGACCCAGCCGTCTGGTGCCTCACTTCCTGGGGAGGTGGACCGGTCTTCTCCTTCCTCAAGAGCTAGGGCATCTATCCATTCTGCCACAAAATTGGCGAGTGCGGCTCCCTTGATGACCCTGGTGGTGCTAAACTCTAGCTGGAATGCTTGCAGCTCGATGTTCCATTCCACGACCCTTCCAGCCGAGTTTGGGCTCCTGAGTACCCTCTCCAGTGGGTAAGATGAGACGATCTTGATGGGGTGCCCTTGGAAGTAGTATCACAGCTTGCGCAAGGCCACCAAGAGTGCAAGCAGGAGCTTTTGCGACATGGGGTAGCGTGCCCTTGCGTCCCACGATCAGTCTTGTGAAGTACACGGGTGCTCGGCGAGGCTGGTGCCTTTGTTGAAGCTTGGGTCCTGCGGAGATCGTGGCGTATCCTGGGGTGGAGGATTTCCTAAGACTTGGCCATCCTCAGGAGCTTCCACGATGCTGCCCTGCCGAGCTTGATCCTCCACCGCTGATGGCTCTGATGTGCCTTCTTGACCCTGCGTTGCATCAACTCTGGCTTGGCGCAGCACTCCCTTGTCTTGGCGCTCCTCCCGAACCGCCACCGGTGCATGCTTGGCGGAATGCAGGAGTGGCGGCAAGGTAAATACCGAGGCTAGAGGGGTGTGAGCCAACATCCTTTGTGGGCTGGTGAGGTATTTCTTGAGGTCTTGGAAGGCCCGGTCGGCCTCCGGGGTCCACTCGAAGGGGCCTTTCTTCTTCATGAGCTTAAAGAAGGGTAAGGCGCGTTCGTTAGCTTAGAGATGAAGCGCCCTAATGTGGTCACCCGTCCTTCCAGCTTTTGCATCTCCTTGAGGGTCTGTGGTGGGCTCATGTCTTCGATGACCTTGATATTCTCCGGGTTTGCCTCGATCCCTCTGTGGGATACGAGAAACCCTAGCAGCTTGCCAGAGGGGATGCCAAACACGCACTTCTCCAGGTTAAGCCTCAAGTTCACCCGGCGCAAACTCTCAAAGGTCTCCTCCAAGTCTTGAATCAACGTCCTCGCCTCGTGAGATTTGACCACTATGTCATCAACGTAGGCCTCTGTGTTCCTGTCGAGCTGCCGCCCCAAGGCGATGTGCATCAGCCGCTGAAAGGTTGCGCCCGCGTTACGAAGGCCAAAAGGCATGCAGGTGTAGCAATACACCCCACATGGTGTCAAAAAGGCCGTCTTCTCCACATCCTCCACCACCATCTTTATTTGATGGTATCCAGAGAACGCATCCAGGAAACATAGCAAATCACACTCGACGGTGGAGTCGATGATTTGGTCGATGCACGGAAGGGGGAAAGGATCTAGGGGCAAGCTTTGTTGAGGTTGGTGAAGTCGACGCACATCCGTTCCTTCCCACCTTTCTTCGGTACTACGACGGGGTTCGCCAACCAATCAGGGGATCGAACTTCTCGAATGGTACCAGCCGCCTCTAACTTGCGTGTCTCTTGGACGATGAAGGCCTGCTTCTCGGTGGACTGCCGCCTCGCCCGCTGCTTCACGGGGCGCATGCTGGGGCACACCCTTAGATGATGCTGGATCACCTCTCTCGGGACTCCTACCAGCTGATTGGGCTCCCACGCGAATATTTCCTTGTTCGCGCGCAAAAATCTCACCAAAGCTTCTTCTTGTTCCCGGTCCAGGTTGGTTCCTATGGTAAAGGTGGCCCCTGAAGAACCGTCCTCGTCAAACGGAACCTTCTTGGTCTCCGCCTTTTCTTGGGTGAACAATTGCTTCTTCTTGGCGGGCGCGGTCTCCTCGGTCTCGGGGGTTCAGGCGCCGGCTGGCTGCACAGCTGCCGCAGTCTTGAAGGCAAGCCTGAGCGCCGTCACCACCTCCTTTGTGTCCCCCCTGATGGTGAGGACACCCTTGCTCCCTAGCATCTTCATGAGGTTATAGGCCGGGTGAGTCGCCGCCATGAACCAGAGCAAGAGTCGGTGCAGTATGGCATTGTCTGGGGAGACCGATGCGGGCGATGTCGAAGTCCACTAGCTCGGCGCGGTAGTTGTCGTGTGTGCCAAAGGTGACGGGGAGGCGGATCTGCCCCAGAGAGTGGGCAGCTCCGCCGCCCACTCCCGAAAAAGGCTTGCTGAGGTTGAGCCTCTCGGGCGGCATGTGGAGGAGGCTGAAGGATTCTGTGGAGAGCAAGTTGAGGCCGGCACCGCCGTCGATGAGGTCTTAGTGGCCCGCCACGTTGCAGAGCAGGTGGGCGTCTGAGCATTGGGAGCATGCGAGGCGGTGGTGGAGCAGGTTGGTCTTGAACCGAAGGTGAGGTCGACCTCGGCGCAGCCCAACCAGCTGACCCGGCGCTTGAGGCTGTCCCGATCGGCGGAAGAAAGGCTTGGCGTGGCAATCCGGCGGTGCTTGAGAGCCCTCCGGCCAGCGCCCGCGACCGCGTGGTCTTGCCCGGCACAGCGTGTCGCGTGATAAAGCGGCGCGGAGCTCGTCGGGGGCGCCATCGTGGACCCGGGAGGTTGAGCAGCAGGGCGTGTGGCTGCGCGGCGAGAGCCATGGGGAACCGATTGGCCATGGTCGGCCGTCGCCTCCGGCATTGAGGCGGCCTCCTCGTGCGCTGCGAGGAGCAGGCGTCAGTGCTGCGCGCCGTCTGTAACATCCCAAATTTTCAATTTGGAATGTTATACATTAGGTCATCATGCATATCATATTTTCTCGCATTTTCCGATCCTAGAAAATTTCCGCAACTCAAGGACCCTCGGAGAAGTTGGAAGTTTCATTATTTTCATATTTGGGATTTCCCAAATTTTGAAAATAGGATCATTGGATTTATTTAATTATCTTCATAAAGTTTTTCCTATAAAAAAATTAAGAGAGGGAATAATATGACTTTCCCAACATTTAGGAAAAATGAAGATATTATAAATAAATCAAATTTGGCTTTTGGAAGATTTATTTGCTTTAGGCAAAAATGAGCATTTTAAAAAAATATGCATATTTGCCGTTTTTAAAGTTCATTTTGTTCGACTCATTTTTAGGAGTCGGGGAAAATTAATTTTATTAAATTCGGAGTTCGTTTGGTATTTTTTTTAATCCGTTTAGTTTTGTTTAAAAAAAAAACTGCGCCGCGCCCCCGCCTGGGCCAAGGCCCAGCCGGCCCAGCCGCCCCGGCCCGCCTCCCTCTCTCCCTCGCGTGCCCATGGCGTGCCTTGCCTGCCCGCCGCCCGCCAGTGAGTCGAGGAGGACTCCTCCTCCTCCCCACAGCTTGCCCCTCCCCAAGCCACCCGGCACCCCCCCTCCTATAAAACCCGCACCCCGCCCTCTCCTCCTCACCCGCCCGCCCGCCTCCCCCGACCGAGCCCCTTGCCCGCCGAGGCCGCCGCCGCCTCCCGCCCGCCAGCCGAGCACCTCGCCGCCCCTCGCCGCCCCTCCCGACCTCGCCGCCCCTCCCCCAAGCCCGCGAGCCCATGGCCAAGCCACCGAGGTAGCCGCCGCCACCGCCCGATCCGGTTTCTTTAGAAAACCCGATCCGGTTTTTAAGATGTTGGTTTTTAAAAAAAACCTAGATGGTTTTATTTTTCGGTTTTCTTATTTAATGAGCGTTCACCGAACCGTTCGTTTCAATGAATGTGTTCGTTGGATTAGTTCATTATGAGCGTCCGTTATTTAATCCGTTAAATCGTTTTCTTTTAATCGGATTTAATCCGTTATTTTCTGATTCGATTTCGATCCGATTTTCAAATCTGTTTATTTTCTCGCTCGTTTATCGGAATCGGGTGATTCAAGCGCTGGAGTTTAGTTCTGAAACCGCCGTTCGACTAATCTACTTACACAGAGTTTTGCTACTGTAAAATTTTGACCTAGTTTCAGATTGCTAAACCGAGTCGTTCTCTCTCGAGTTTCGACTTTCGATGTTTTATTTGATTCGATTCTTTTGCAACCAGGGTTCTTAAGTTGAACTATCTGGTTAGATCTTTTATTCGAGATTTCCCCGTGCATTAGATGAGTACTTATTGTATGCTTGTTGTTTGTCTGCGTTAGATCACCGGTCGCCGCTTGTTACTTGAATCTCTAGGTCTCGCGGATCATCAGCAAGGCAAGTAACACTTGATCATACCTTTTCTACTACCCAGTTTTATTGCATTAGATCAAACTCTCAAACACTTGCATGGTTAGGATCTAATTAAATTGTGGGATGGGAAGTAGATTGAGGTAGTACCTATTACTGTTTACTTATGAAACCTTGGGAGTTACTTCTCGTTTGCTTGTTATGCCATGCTATGCTAGTAGGCGTGGATTGGGTGAGTGAATATCCATGACAGATGTGAGATTGTTAATTAATGGTTTATCTAAGGTGGCAACCTAAACACACATCTGGGTGGATTGAGGCACTGGTTTCCATCGAGACTTGCTGTATTTCTTGGACCGCCACCCGGGCTCTAAGGGATCATAAGATTATTCAAGCTGGAAACTTCCGTGTGCATCCACAAGCCAATTATGGGCTCTGGCGTAGTTGACTAAGTTGTGCGAACTCTTACGGGTAGGCTAGCTGATGTAGGGGATGTAGGTTGATACGGTCTACCCACATGTAAGGTGCTAAGCGCTTACGAAAGACTATGTCTCGGTCATCCGTTTCTCAAACACCATGTAGTCACGAGAACCAAGCGGAGGCGATCGAGTCTTGTGGGGAAAAGTGCACAAACCTCTGCGAGTGTATAAACTAATCATGATTAGCCGTGTCCCCGGTTATGGACGTTTTGAGTATCTGGTAATTGAATATCATGTGAATCTCAACATGTTACTTCTAATAAATGTATTGGGTTTTGATGAGTACTTTTAATTGGGATTGAGGATCTTGTCAACCATTCTCAATGTTTAACAACCACCATGATAGTTAAATAAAATTATTCCTTTGATGTAGGGAAAAACCAGCTTTATGCAAATGTAACCGTGAGCCTTACCACCAGCCATATATGCATGTAGTATAGGCTTATTGCTTCATTGCTCTTTATGTGTTACATTGCGGCATATTCCATGTCTTGACCCGTTTTGGGCTGCAACTTTCACGTTCAGAGACTTTTTGAACGACAGTAAGGTGTTAGGTCGTGGTTCTATACTCGATGATGCCGATGGAGTTGATGGACTCACTTATCTTCCAAGCCTTCCGCTGTTATTATTAGATGGCCTTAAGCCATATTATTGTATTCAGTTCCCTTGTGGACAACGATGTAATAAGTGTGTGATTGCTACTCTGCTATAAATCCTTGAATCTTGTGTGGTGTCGGCATTCTTGATCCGGGGATGACAACGAGCACGAGACTTGATCCATTCGGGTCTGTCGCTCTGAGAGAATGGTATCGAGCACCTGTTGGTTATGAGACACGACCACTAAGTTAAAGCCATAGATCACTACTCTCTTCCCATTTTCTAACTCCTCATCTTTTCTACTCTCTTTAGGATGATGGGCCTTGAAGATCAAGTACACCCAACGGATGAAGGCACACCTTTTGGATTTTACTTGAAGGAAGTTACCAAGTACACGAATATTGGACTACCAAGCTTCACCGGGAATTTCAACGCCACTCTGCTGAAGAGGAGCTGGAAGATTCAAGCTCACGTTCGGGAAGGACATTAGCCCCAATCACCAAGCCTATAGATAGTGTTTTCGATTGCACCTACTTGGAGTGCAGGAAAAGAGCATGGCAGCTCACATCACCATGGGGCGCATTGGAGAAGTTTATCATGAAGACCTCAAGGACACCATCTACCAGATTTGCGGACGCCGAGATGACAAGCGGGGCGTCATCGGCACCAAGAAGGATAGATCCATTGCAGCGTTCATCCGAGGAGTTAAATCAGCACATTCGGCCTTGAGAGAACCAAATGTGCAATGATATGTTGGAGTTCTGAAGACAAAGGAAGGATCATCGAGCTGGAAGGAGAACTAAAGACTACGCAAGGACTACATGGGCGAGATCGTAGCTCGGCAAGACACAATAACGATCTTAAGTGCGAGATCGAAGAACTCAAGAAGAAGTTGGCGCTCGGAATGAAGACCCGGTATGTCGATTGTCCAGCGACTACATCAACATCGGCGACACCGATTCGGATCCAAGTGAACCCGACTTTGAAGGCGAAGGTGGAGCGGACATCATGGAGTCTTCCACCGGTTCAAATTAGTAGAAGTCCCCCACATATTAGTAGTATTTCCCTCCATGTAAACATTATAGTACACGCACTTTTGCGATAGATAGATCGTTGTAAGCCCTTGTTTGATTGAATGAAGTGATTTTGTGTGCATTTGCTCATGTGCATTTGGGTAGTGATTCCCCTTAGACCTCATTCTATTCTAAATTTCTCTTCTTTTCTAAAACCATCGGATGCCTCCGAGACGCGACCCGGATTCGTTTTCCCTTGAGAGATCACCCAATTGATCCGGCAGCGAATACCTGATTCAAACATTGGTGCGAGAACCAGGGCAACAACAACAACAACAACAACAACAACCCACCACCACCACCACTGCGGATCATCGACTCGTTTCCTTAGACTAAACCAGCGGTGTACTCCGGTAGCACCGAGCGATTATAGCAGATGGTGGCTCCGCAAGATAGGAAGGGAGCTGACCACTGCAGGATGCACGAGATGGTGAAAGAGTGAAGTTTGCAGCACATCAGCTTGAAGGACCCGCAGCAGCATGGTGGGAGAATTTCACAGCCACTTACCCGGTGAACAACATCACATGGGACCAATTTCAGCAAGCTTTCCGCCTTGCCCATGTTTCAGGCGAGGAGCCATGGCCATGAAGAAGCGTGAGTTTTGCAACTTCGCCAAGGAGGAAGGACTGTTGGCGATCGTGGATGACTTTAGTAAATTAGCACGTTATGCCCCGGATAGCGTTACTCTGAGGCTGCTAAGCGGGAGAAGTTTCTAGAAGGACTAAATGATGAGTTCAGCATGCCGTTGATGGTAGCAAGTTTCAACAACTACCAGGAGTTGGTAGACCGAGCCCTCATGATTGAAGGAAAGCGGCAGACAAATTGAGAACCATAGCGGAAGTATGGACAAGGAAGTATAACTTTGGAGCTCGTGAAGCCTCGTTATACCCCTAAATCAGAATTCAGTTTCAGCATACCCATGGAGGAGGTAATTAGCATAACCATAATAGCACCAAGAATGGGAGCAGGAATGGAGGAAGCAGCGGACAGAATCGCACCAACCCGTCAACACCATCCAAGGTAGACCTGAGTCACATTACTTGCTTTATGTGCCGCAAAGGTGGGCATTATGCCAATGACTGTCGAGAAGGCGAAATGGAAATGGCAATGGAAGCTCGAAAGAAGCCCAACCCTTTCAACAGGGGCGGGTGAACCACATTGATGTGGAGGAGGTTGAAGATCAGCCCAATCACGATGTCGGTAAGTTTTTGGTTAAGTCATTTCTGCAGTTGTTCTTTTCGATCTTTGGTGCATCGCATTCATACATATCAAGGGATTTGTGGATAAGTACAAGTTACCAACCCAAGCCCTTAGGTCACCCATGCTAGTAACCTCACGGGAGCCGGAGTACATGGCTAGTAAATGGTGTGATCGGCGCCATTAAGGATTGGACACTATGTTTTCCCCTCGGACCTAATAGTTACGGAATCCCAAAGTTGGATGTGATATTAGGAATGGATTGGTTATCAAAGTATGGAGGAAACATAGATTGCACCACAAAGTCAATTTTGCTCACCACACGGAAGGAAGAAGGATCAAGTATGTATCACGGCCGCGAGCGAGAAGAGCATAAGTTAATTGCTTATCGGGAGTGGTGCGGAAGAAGTACCGATGGTGAAGGATTTTCCTGATGTATTTCGGAAGAGTTGCGGGAATGCCACCGGATAGAGACATTGAGTTTTGATCGAGCTGTTGCGAGAACAGGCCCGATATCGAAGCGACCGTCTGGGATGCCCGCAAAGGATTTGGCGGAAATCAAGAAACAGATTAAGGAACTATTGGATAAAGGTTTTATTCGCCCAAGTTCATCACCTTGTGTTGGGGAACGTAGTAATTTCAAAAATTTTCCTCGATCACGCAAGACCATGGTGATGCATAGCAACGAGATGAGAGTGTTGTCTCGTACCCTCGTGAGACCCGGCAGCGAGCGTTGGCGCAGCGTAGAGGAAGTAGTCGTACTTCTTCGATCCAACCGATCAAGTACGAGCGTCGGCACCTCCGAGTTCTGCACGTTCAGCTCGATGGCGTCCCTCGAACTCCGATCCAGCCGAGTGTTGAGGAGAGTTTAAATCGACCGACGGCGTGGTGGCGATGATGATGTTCCACGGCGCGGGCTTCGCCTAAGCTCATAGCGGTATATTCGAGGTGTAGTTTGGTGGAAGGGGCACCGCACACGGCTAAGAGCGATCTCAATGATCAACTTGTGTGTCATGGGGTGCCCCTGCCCTGTATATAAAGGAGGGAAGGGAGGGGCTGGCCGGCCAGGAGGGAGGCGCGGGGTGTCCTACTCCTACTAGGGTAGGATTCCCCCAAATCCTAGTCCAACTAGGGTTTGACCAAGGGAGAGGGAGAGAGGCGCCACCTTCTCCTAATCCTAATAGGACTAGGGAAGGGGGAAGGCTGCGGCCAGCATATGGCCCCTTTTCTCTTTCCCACTAAGGCCCATCAAGGCCATTGACCCCCGGGAGGTTCAGTAACCCCGGTACTCGGTAAAATTCCCAATTTCACCGGAGTGATTCCGAATCAAACATAGGCTTCAATATATCAATCTTTATGTCTCGACCATTTGAGACTCCTCGTCATGTCCGTGATCTCATCAGGGACTCGAACAACCTTGGTACATCAATATCATATAAACTCATAATAAGCATCATCGAAGCGTTAAGCGTGCGGACCCTACGGGTTCGAGAACTATGTAGACATGACCGAGACACCTCTCGGTCAATAACCAATAAGCGGGACCTGGATGCCCATATTGGTTCCTACATATTCTCGAAGATCTTTATCGGTCGGACCGCATAACAACATCGTTGTTCCCTTTGTCATCGGTATGTTACTTGCGAGAGATTCGATCGTCGGTATCAATACCTAGTTCAATCTCGTTCTTGGCAAGTCTCTTTTCTCGTTCCGTAATACATCATCTCACAACTAACACATTTAGTTGCAATGCTTGCAAGGCTTATGTGATGTGCATTACCGAGAGGGCCGGAGATACCTCTCCGACAATCGGAGTGACAAATCCTAATCTCGAAATATGCCAACCCAACATGTACCTTCGGAGACACCTGTAATGTACCTTTATAATCACCCGATTCGTTGTGGCGTTTGGTAGCACCAAAAGTGTTCCTCGGGCAAGCAGGAGTTGCATAATCTCATAGTCATAGGAACATGTATAAGTCATGAAGAAAAGCACTAGCAACAAACTATACGATCAGGTGCTATGCTAATGGAATGGGTCATGTCAATCAGATCATTCAACCAATGATGTGATCCCATTAATCAAATAACAACTCCTTGTTCATGGTTAGGAAACATAACCATCTTTGATTAACGAGCTAGTCAAGTAGAGGCATACTAGTGACACTCTGTAGGTTTATGTATTCACACATGTATTATGTTTCGGTTAATACAATTCTAGCATGAATAATAAACATTTATCATGATATAAGAAATAAATAATAACTTTATTATTGCCTCTAGGGCATATTTCCTTGATCTCCCACTTGCACTAGAGTCAATAATCTAGATTACGGTAATGATTCTAACACCCATGGAGTCTTGGTGCTGATCATGTTTTGCTCGTGGAAGAGGCTTAGTCAGCGGTCTGCGCAACATTCAGATCCGTATGTATCTTGCATATCTCTATGTCTCCCACGGACCAAATCCGGATGGAGTTAGGCGTCTTTTGATGTGCTTGGTTCTCTTGTGAAATCTGGATTCCTTTGCCAAGGCAATTGCACGATATTGTCACAAAAGATTTTCATTGGACCCGATACACTAGGTACAACACCTAGATCGGTTATGAACTCCTTCATCGAGACTCCTTCATTAGCTGCTTCGAAGCAGCTATGTACTCAACTTCACATGTAGATCCATAGCGGCGCTTTGTTTGGAACTGCACCAACCGACAGCTCCACCGTTTAATGTAAATCGTATCCGGTTTGCGATTTAGAATCGTCCGGATCGATGTCAAAACTTGCATCGGCGTAACCGTTCTGACGAGCTCTTTGTCACCGCCATAAATGAGAAACATATCCTTAGTTCTTCTCAAGTACTTAAGGATGTTCTTGACCGCTGTCGATGATCCACTCTGGATTACTTTGGTACTGCTGCTAAACTTACTGACAAGGCACACATCAGGTCTGGTACACAGCATTGCATACATGATAGAGCCTATGGCTGAAGCATAGGAACATCTTTCATTTTCTCTCTATCTTCTGCGGTGGTCGGGCATTGAGTCTTACTCAACTTCACACCTTGTAATACCGGCAAGAACCCTTTCTTTGCACGATCCATTTGAACTTTTCAAAACTTTATCAAGGTATGTGCTTTGTGAAAGTCCTATTAAGCGTCTTGATCTATCTCTATAGATCTTAATGTAAGCAACTTCACGAGGTCTTTCATCGAAAAACTCTTATTCAAGTATCCCTTTATGCTATCCAGAAATTCTATATCATTTCCGATCAATAATATGTCATCCACATATAATATCGAGAAATGCTCTGAGCTCCACTCACTTTCTTGTAAATCGAGGCTTCTCCAAAAGTCATATAAAACCAAATCTTTGATCACACTATCAAAGCGTTTATTCCAACTCCGAGAGGCTTGCACCAGTCCATAAATGGATCGTTGGAGCTTGCACACTTTGTTAGCTCCTTTGGATCGACAAAACCTTCTGGTTGCATCATATACAACTCTTCTTCCGAAATCCATTCAGGAATGCAGTTTTAACATCCATTTGCCAAATTTCATAATCATAAAATCGGCAATTGCTAACATGATTCGAGACGGACTTAAGCATCGCTTCTGGTGAGAAGGTCTCATCGTAGTCAATCCCTTGAACTTGTCGAAAACCTTTTGCAACAAGTCGAGCTTTATAAACGATAACATTACCATCAGCGTCGGTCTTCTTCTTGAAGATCCATTTATTCTCAATTGCTTGCCGATCATCGGGCAAGTCAACCAAAGTCCACACTTTGTTCTCATACATGGATCCCATCTCAGATTTCATGGCCTCAAGCCATTTTGTGGAATCTGGGCTCACCATCGCTTCTTCATAGTTCGTAGGTTCATCATGTTCGATAACATGACTTCCAAAATAGGATTACCGTACCACTCACAGTGCGGATCTTGCTCTGGTTGATCTCTGAGTTTCTGTAGAAACTTGATCTGAAGTTTCATGATCATCATCATTAGCTTCCTCCTATTTGGTGTAGGTGTCACGAAACTGTTTTACGTGATGTACTACTTCTCAATAAGGGAGTAGATACGATTATCTCATCAAGTTCTACTTTCCTCCCACTCACTTCTTTAGTGAAAACTCTTTCTCAAAAAGTTTCGAATTTAGCAACAAAATCTTGCCTTGGATCTGTGATAGAAGGTGTACCCAACTGTCTCCTTTGGGTATCCTATGAAGACACATTTCTCCGATTTGGGTTCGAGCTTATCAGGTTGAAGCTTTTCACATAAGCATCGCAGCCCCAAACTTTCAAAAGCGACAACTTTGGTTTCTTGCCAAACCACAGTTCATAAGGCGTCGTCTCAGCAGTTTAGATGGTGCCCTATTTAAAGTGAATGTAGCCGTCTCTAAAGCATAACCCCAAAAGCGATAGCGGTAAATCAGTAAGAGACATCATAGATCGCACCATATCTAATAAAATGCGATTCTGACGTTCGGACACACCATTACGTTGTGGTGTTCGGTGGCGTAAGTTGCGAAACTATTCGCATTGTTTCAAATGTAGGCCAAACTTCGTAACTCAAATATTCTCCTCCACGATCAGATCGTAGAAACTTTATTTTCTTGTTACGATGATTTTCCACTTCACTCTGAAATTCTTTGAACTTTTCAAATGTTTCAGACTTGTGTTTCATTAAGTAGATATACCCATATCTGCTCAAATCATCTGTGAAGGTGAGAAAATAACGATATCCGCCACGAGCCTCAACATTCATTGGACCACATACATCGGTATGTATGATTTCCAATAAATCTGTTGCTCTCTCCATAGTTCGGAGAAGCGGTGTTTTAGTCATCTTGCCCATAAGGCACGGTTACTTAAGTGCCAAGTGATTCATAATCAAGTGACTCCAAAAGTCCATCGGCATGGAGTTTCTTCATGCGCTTTACACCGATATGACCTAAGCGGCGATGCCACAAATAAGTTGCACCATCATTATCAACTCTGCATCTTTTGGTTTCAACATTATGAATATGTGTATCACTACTATCAAGATTAAGTAAAACAAACCATTCTTCAATGGTGCATGACCATAAAAGATATTATTCATATAAATAGAACAACCATTATTCTCGATTTAAATGAATAACCGTCTCGCATCAAACAAGATCCAGATATAATGTTCATGCTCAGCGATGGTACTAAATAACAATTATTTAGGTCTAATACTAATCCGAAGGTAGATGTAGAGGTAGCGTGCCGATTGCGATCACATCGACTTTGGAACCATTTCCCACGCATCGTCACCTCGTCCTTAGCCAATCTTAAGCAATCCGTAGCCCTGTTTGAGTTGCAAATATTAGCAGAACCGGTATCAAATACCAGTGCTCTGCGAGTATTAGTAAGGTACACATCAATAACAAGTATATCACATATACCTTTGTTAACCTTGCCATCCTTCTTATCCGCCAAATACTTGGGGCAGTTCCGCTTCGATGACCAGCACTGCTTGCAATAGAAGCACTCGGTTTCAGAGCTTAGGACCAGACTTGGGTTTCTTCTCTTGATCAACAACTTGCTTGCCGCTCTTTTGAAGTTTCCTTTTCTTTCCTTTGCCCTTTTCTTGAAACTAGTGGTTTTGTTAACCATCAACACTTGATGCTCCTTTTGATTTCTACCTCCGGCTTTCGACATCGCGAAGAGCTCGGGCATAGTTTTGGTCATCCCTTGCATATTATAGTTCATCACGAAGCTCTTGTAGCTTGGTGGCGATGATTGGAGAATTCATCAATGGCGCAATCATCCGGAAGATTAACTCCCGGTTGAATCAAGTGATTGTTATATCGGACATTACGAGTATATGCTCAGCAGATGAAACCATTCTCCTCCATCTTACAGCTATAGAACTTATTGGAGACTTCATATCTCTCAATCCGGGCATTAGCTTGGAATATTAACTTCAACTCTGGAACATCTCATATGCTCCATGGTGTTCAAAACAACGTTGAAGTCGGTTCTAAGCCGTAAAGCATGGCACCTTGAACTATAGAGTAGTCATCGACTTTGCTTTGCGGGACGTTCACAACTTCTGGCGCAGCCCTTACACCAGGCACGGCACCTAACGGTGCTTCCGGGCGTAATTCTTACGTGCAGCAATAAGGATAATCCTCAAATTCGGACCCAGTCCGTGTAATTGCTACCATCATCTTTCAACTTTGCTTTCTCAAGGAAGCATTAAAATTCAACGGAACAACAGCACGAGCCATCTATCTACACATCATAGACAAGCAAGATACTATCGGTACTAAGTTCATGATAAATTTAAGTTCAATTAATCATATTACTTAAGAACTCCCACTTAGAAAAATATCCTCAATTCTCTAAGTGATTGCGTGATCCATATCAACTACACCATGACCGATCATCACGTGTGATGGAGTAGTTTCAATGGTGAACATCAATATGTTGATCATATCTACTATATGATTCACGCTCGACCTTCGGTCTCCGTGTTCGAGGTCATATCTTATATGCATAGCTCGTCAAGTATAACCTGAGTATTCTGCGTGTGCAACTGTTTTGCACCGTTGTATTTGAGCGTAGAGCCTATCACACCGATCATCACGTGGTGTCTCGGCACGAAGAACTTTACATAGCGGTGCATACTCGGGAGAACACTTCTTGATAATTTAGTAAGGGATCATCTTATAATGCTACCGTCAATCAAAGCAAAATAAGATGCATAAAGGATTAACATCACATGCAATCAATATAAGTGATATGATATGGCCATCATCATCTTGTGCTTGTGATCTCCATCTCGAAGCACCGTCATGATCACCATCGTCACCGGCGCGACACCTTGATCTCCATCGTAGCATCGTTGTCGTCTAGCCAACTATTGCTTCTCGACTATCGCTACTCCTTAGTGATAAAGTAAAGCAATTACATGGCGTTGCATTTCATACAATAAGCGACAACCATATGGCTCCTGCCGATTGCCGATAACTTCGGTTACAAAACATGATCATCTCATACAATAAAATATAGCATCACGTCTTGACCATATCACATCACAACATGCCCTGCAAAAACAAGTTAGGCGTCCTCTACTTTGTTGTTGCAAGTTTTACGTGGCTGCTACGGGCTGAGCAAGAACCGTTCTTACCTCGCATCAAAACCACAGCGATACTTCGTCAAATAGACTCCGTTTAACCTTCTCAAGGACGGGCGTAGCCTTCGATTCAACTAAAGTGAGAGAGCAGACACCCGCCGATCACCTTTAAGCAGCGAGTGCTCACAGCGGTGAAACCAGTCTCGCGTAAGCGTCTGCGTAATGTCGGTCGGGCGCTTCATCTCACAATACCGCTGAACCAAAGTATGACATGCTGGTAGGTAGTATGACTTGTATCGCCCACAACTCACTTGTGTTCTACTCGTGCATATGACATCAACGCATAAAACCAGGCTCGGATGCCCTTTGTTGGGGAGCGTAGTAATTTCAAAAATTTTCCTACGATCACGCAAGACCATGGTGATGCATAGCAGCGAGATGAGAGTGTTGTCTCGTACCCTCGTGAACCAGCAGCGAGCGTTGGCGCAGCGTAGAGGAAGTAGTCGTACTTCTTCCCGATCCAACGATCCAAGTACGAGCGTCGGCACCTCCGAGTTCTGCACACGTTCAGCTCGATGGCGTCCCTCGAACTCCGATCCAGCCGAGTGTTGAGGAGAGTTTAAATCGACCGACGGCGTGGTGGCGATGATGATGTTCCACCGCGCGGGCTTCGCCTAAGCTCCATAGCGGTATATTCGAGGTGTAGTTTGGTGGAAGGGGCACCGCTGCACGGCTGAGAGCGATCTCAATGATCAACTTGTGTGTCATGGGGTGCCCCCCCTTGTATATAAAGGAGGGAAGGGAGGGGCTGGCGGCCAGGGAGGGGCGCGCCAGGGTGTCCTACTCCTACTAGGGTAGGATTCCCCCAAATCCTAGTCCAACTAGGGTTTGACCAAGGGAGAGGGGAGAGAGAGCCACCCCTTCTCCTAATCCTAATAGGACTAGGGAAGGGGAAGGCTGCGGCCAGCATATGGCCCCTTTTCTCTTTCCCACTAAGGCCCATCAAGGCCCATTGACCCCGGGAGGTTCAGTAACCCCGGTACTCAGTAAAATTCCCAATTTCACCGGAGTGATTCCGGAGTCAAACATAGGCTTCCAATATATCAATCTTTATGTCTCGACCATTTGAGACTCCTCGTCATGTCCGTGATCTCATCCGGGACTCGAACAACCTTGGTACATCAATATCATATAAACTCATAATAAGCATCATCGAAGCGTTAAGCGTGCGGACCCTACGGGTTCGAGAACTATGTAGACATGACCGAGACACCTCTCGGTCAATAACCAATAAGCGGGACCTGGATGCCCATATTGGTTCCTACATATTCTCTGAAGATCTTTATCGGTCGAGACCGCATAACAACATCGTTGTTCCTTTGTCATCGGTATGTTACTTGCCCGAGATTCGATCGTCGGTATCAATACCTAGTTCAATCTCGTTCTTGGCAAGTCTCTTTTCTCGTTCCGTAATACATCATCTCACAACTAACACATTTAGTTGCAATGCTTGCAAGGCTTATGTGATGTGCATTACCGAGAGGGCCGAGATACCTCTCCAGACAATCGGAGTGACAAATCCTAATCTCGAAATATGCCAACCCAACATGTACCTTGGAGACACCTGTAATGTACCTTTATAATCACCCGATTCACGTTGTGACGTTTGGTAGCACCAAAAGTGTTCCTCGGGCAAGCAGGGAGTTGCATAATCTCATAGTCATAGGAACATGTATAAGTCATGAAGAAAAGCACTAGCAACAAACTATACGATCAGGTGCTATGCTAATGGAATGGGTCATGTCAATCAGATCATTCAACCAATGATGTGATCCCATTAATCAAATAACAACTCCTTGTTCATGGTTAGGATACATAACCATCTTTGATTAACGAGCTAGTCAAGTAGAGGCATACTAGTGACACTCTGTAGGTTTATGTATTCACACATGTATTATGTTTCCGGTTAATACAATTCTAGCATGAATAATAAACATTTATCATGATATAAGGAAATAAATAATAACTTTATTATTGCCTCTAGGGCATATTTCCTTCACCTTGGGGATCACCCATTTTGTTGGTGGAGAAGAAGGATGGATCTTGAGAATGGTTGTTGATTATCGTGGATTGAATGAAGTAACAATCAAGAACAAGTACCCACTACCTATGATAAATGATCTGTTTGATCGCTTGCAAGGAGCTAAAGTGTTTTCCAAGATCGACTTGCGATCAGGGTACCATCAATTGAAGATTCGGGAGCAAGACATACCCAAGACAGCATTTACCACGAGATATGGACTGTACGAGTATACCGTTATGTCATTTGGACTGACTAACGCACCAGCCTATTTCATGAACCTGATGAACAAATTGTTTATGGAGTTTTGGATAAGTTAAATCGTGGTGTTCATTGATGACATTTTGATTTTTGAAGAATGAAGAGGAACACAAGGAACATTTGCGATTGGTTTTGGAGAAACGAGGAACACCAGTTGTATGCCAAGTTCAGCAAATGTGAGTTTTGGCTAAAGGAAGTTGGATTTCTCGGACATGTTATATCCGGAGAAGGAATAGCGAGTTGACCCCACAAAGGTTGAGACCGTAACCAAATGGGAAGCACCAACGACGGATGGAGAGATTCGAGTTTCCTTGGACTCGCGAGGATACTACCGAAGATTCATTGAGAATTTCTCAAGGATTGCCAAGCCTATGACTGAGTTGTTGAAGAAGGAAAACAAATTCATATGGATTTGAGGACTGTGAGGCAAGTTTTCAGGAGTTGAAGAAAAGATTGGTTACCTCACCAGTTTTGATATTGCGGATCGGACTAAGGATTATGAGGTGTATTGCGGCGCTTCACGTCGAGGACTTGGAGCCGATGCTTATGCAAGAAGGAAGAGTTGTTTTGTATGCTTCACGACAACTTAAGCCCCATGAGTTGAATTATGCCACTCATGATTTGGAGTTAGCAACCGTTGTGCATGCCACGAAGACGTGGAGACATTTTCTCATTGGTAATCATTGTGAAGTATATCACGGATCACAAGAGTTTGAAGTACATCTTCACACGAAGGAATTGAATCTCGGACAAAGGAGATGGTTAGAACTTATCAAGGATTATGACATGAGATTGCATTATCACCCGGAAAGGCTAATGTCGTAGGCGGCGCATTGAGCCGTAAAACCCACGTCAATACTCTAATGATGGGAGGAGTACCCAATGAGTTAGCCGAGGACCTTGAGAGCTATGTTTGGAAATAGTTCGAGAGGCTATGTAGCAGCATTGGAGATTCAATCGAACCTTTGTTGGACAAAATCGGAGAAGCCCAAAAGGCGGATAAGGAAGTTGCCTCTATAAAGGAGAAAATGAGCAAAGGAAAAGCTAAAGGATTTCGTGAGGATGAGCACGATACCCTATGGTTTGAAGACCGTGTTTATGTGCCCAATGACCCGAGATCGGAAGTTGATTTTACAAAGAAGCCCATGATTCACCCTATTCGATTCACCGGAAATACCAAGATGTATTTGGATTTGAAGAATACTTTCTAGTGGACGGAATGAAGAAGGATATTGCGGAGTATGTAGCAATTTGTGATGTATGTCGAGAAAGTAAAGGCGAGCATCGAAGCCAGCGAGGATTATTACAACCATTGCCGATACCGAATGGAAGTGGGATAAACTAGGCATGGATTTCATCACAGGTTTGCCAAAGACTCGTTCAGGTTATGACTCGATTTGGGTCATAGTCGATCGTTTGACTAAGGTAGCCCATTTCATTCCAGTCAAGACTACCTATAGCAGTGCTAAGTTGGCAAAGATATACATGACCAGAATTGTGTGTTTGCACGGAGTTCCGAGGAGCATCGTATCAGATAGAGGAACCCAGTTTACCTCGAAATTTTGGAACCGGTTACACGAAACATTGGGAACGGTACGGAATTGATGACAGCTTTCCACCCACAGACCGATGGACGGTGAGAGAGTCAATCAGATTTTAGAGGATATCTTTGAGAGCTTGTGCACTAGATTATGGATCTAGCTGGGATGATAATTTGCCGTATGCAGAATTTTCCTACAACAACAGTTACCAAACCAGCTTGAAGATGGCACCTTCGAGGCTCTGTATGGAAGAAGGTGCGAGACACCGTTGTCATGGGGACGAAACCGAGATCGTCGATTGTTTGGACCAAATTTGATTAAGGAGTCGAACAGAAAGTTAAGTTGATTGAGACGAGGCTCAAGGTAGCCCAGTCGAACGGAAAGAGCTATGCGATTCAAAGCGCCAGCGATTGAGTATGAAGTTGGAGCAGTATATCTTAGAGTATCCCGCTTCGAGGAGTTAAGCGTTTTGGAGTTAAAGGAAAGTTAGCACCGCGTTTCGTTGGACCGTATAAGATTTTGCAGCATGGGAGAAGTTGCTTATAAGTTGGAATTGCGGAAGGACTGTCGAGGAGTTCATGATGTATTCCATGTTTCTCGATTGAAGAAATGTCACCCGAGATAGCGAGAGGTACCGTTAAGAGACCGAGTGCCCTTTGGAAGCAATTCAGTTGAAGGATGACTTAACATATGAGGAAAAACCGGTTAAGATTCTCGATTATGCCAGTGAGTTACCCAGCAAGGTTATCAAGTTTTGCAAAGTTCGGTTGGAGCCACCACACCGAGGATGAAGCCACAGGGAAAGAGAAGAAGTTTTGCTCAAGGACCACCCTCACCTATTTTCTAGCCAACCCGAATCTCGAGGGCGAGATTCATCTTAAGAGGTAGAGTTTGTAACATCCCAAATTTTCAATTTGGAATGTTAAACATTAGGTCATCATGCATATCATATTTTCTGCATTTTTCCGATCCTAGAAAATTTCACGCAACTCAAGGACCCTCGGAGAGAGTTGGAAGTTTCATTATTTTCATATTTGGGATTTCCCAAATTTTGAAAATAGGATCATTGGATTTATTTAATTATCTTCATAAAGTTTTTCCTATAAAACAATTAAGAGAGGGAATAATATGACTTTCCCAACATTTAGGAAAAATGAAGATCTTATAAATAAATCAAATTTGGCTTTTGGAAGATTTATTTGTTTTAGGCAAAAATGAGCATTTTAAAAAAAAATATGCATATTTGTCGTTTTTAAAGTTCATTTTGTTCGACTCATTTTTAGGAGTCGGGGAAAATTAATTTTATTAAATTCGGAGTTCGTTTGGTATTTTTTTTAATCCGTTTAGTTTTTGTTTAAAAAAAAAACTGCGTCACGCCCCCGCCTGGGCCAAGGCCCAGCCGGCCCACCACCGCCAGCCCACCTCCCTCTCTCTCTCTCGCTCGCCATGCACAGCCTTGGCTTGTCAGCCGCCGCCCAGTCCGAGGAGGACTCCTCCTCCTACCCCTGGCTTGCCCCTCCCAAGCCACCCGGCACCCCCCTCTCTCCTCCTCTCCTTGCCCGCCTCCCCGACCAGAGCCCCCGCGCCTGCCAGGACGCCGCCGCGCCGTCTCCCGCCCGACGCGGAGCACCTCGCCGCCCTCCCGACCTCCGCCCCGAAGCCCGCGGAGCCCAGCCCGTGGCCACCGGAGGTAGCCGCCCACCGCCCGGTCCGGTTTCTTTAGAAAACCCGATCCGTTTTTTTGAAGATGTTAGTTTTTAAAAAAAAACCTAGATGGTTTTATTTTTTTTGGTTTTCTTATTTAATGAGCGTTCAGCGAACCGTTCGTTTCAATGAATGTGTTCGTTGGATTAGTTCTGTTAACGAGCGTCCGTTATTTAATCCGTTAAATCGTTTTCTTTTAATCGGATTTAATCCGTTATTTTTCGATTCGATTTCGATCCGATTTTCAAATCTGTTTATTTTCTCGCTCGTTTATCGGAATCAGGTGATTCAAGCGCTGGAGTTTCGTTCTGAAACCGCCGTTCGACTAATCTACTTACACAGAGTTTTGCTACTGTAAAATTTTGACCTAGTTTCAGATTGCTAAACCGAGTCGTTCTCTCTCGAGTTTCGACTTTCGATGTTTTATTTGATTGATTCTTTTGCAACCAGGGTTCTTAAGTTGAACTATCTGGTTAGATCTTTTATTCGAGATTTCCCGTGCATTAGATGAGTACTTATTGTATGCTTGTTGTTTATCCGTGTTAGATCACCGGAGTGCGCCGCTTGTTACTTGAATCTCTAGGTCTCATGGATCATCGGCAAGGCAAGTAACACTTGATCATACCTTTTCTACTACCCGGTTTTATTGCATTAGATCAAACTCTCAAACACTTGCATGGTTAGGATCTAATTAAATTGTGGGATGGGAAGTAGATTGAGGTAGTACCTATTACTGTTTTACTTATGAAACCTTGGGAGTTACTTCTCGTTTGCTTGTTATGCCATGCTATGCTAGTAGGCGTGGATTGGGTGAGTGAATATCCATGACGGATGTGAGATTGTTAATTAATGGTTTATCTAAGGTGGCAACCTAAACACACATCTGGGTGGATTGAGGCACTGGTTTCCATCGAGACTTGCTGTATTTCTTGGACCGCCACCTGGGCTCTAAGGGATCATAAGATTATTCAAGCTGAAACTTCCGTGTGCAGCCACAAGCCAATTATGGGCTCTGGCGTAGTTGACTAAGTTGTGCGAACTCTTACGGGTAGGCTAGCTGATGTAGGGGATGTAGGTTGATGCGGTCTACCCACATGTAAGGTGCTAGCGCTTACGAAAGACTATGTCTCGGTCATCCGTTTCTCAAACACCATGTAGTGCGAGAACCAAGCGGAGGCGATCGAGTCTTGTGGGGAAAAGTGCACAAACCTCTGCAGTGTATAAACTAATCATGATTAGCCGTGTCCCCGGTTATGGACGTTTTGAGTATCTGGTAATTGAATATCATGTGAATCTCAACATGTTACTTCTAATAAATATATTGGGTTTTGATGAGTACTTTTAATTGGGATTGAGGATGCTGTCAACCATTCTCAATGTTTAACAACCACCATGATAGTTAAATAAAATTATTCCTTTGATGTAGGGAAAAACCAGCTTTATGCAAATGTAACCATAGAGCCTTACCACCAGCCATATATGCATGTAGTATAGGCTTGTTGCTTCATTGCTCTTTATGTGTTACATTGCGGCATATTCCATGTCTTGACCCGTTTTGGGCTGCAACTTTCACGTTCGCAGACTTTTGAACGACAGTAAGGTGTTAGGTCGTGGTTCTATACTCGGTGATGCCGATGGAGTTGATGGACTCACTTATCTTCCAAGCCTTCCGCTGTTATTATTAGATGGCCTTAAGCCATATTATTGTATTCAGTTCCCTTGTGGACAACGATGTAATAAGTGTGTGATTGCTACTCTGCTATAAATCCTTGAAATCTTGTGTGGTGTCGGCATTATGATCCAGGATGACATCGAGCACGAGACTTGATCCATTCGGTCTGGTCGCTACACCGTCGTAATCTTGGCGGCATGTCACAACTTGAACTTGGTCGGCCACATCGCACTCGCCGCAGGCGGTGTCGTGTCAAAACCGTGGATCTCGGGTAGGGGTCCCGATCTGCGTCAAGGCTGATGGTAACAGGAAGCAAGGACACGGATGTTTACCTGTTCGGCCCTCTCGATGGAGGTAAAACCCTACTTCCTGCTTGATTAATATTGATGATATGGGTAGTACAAGAGTAGATCTACCACGAGATCGTAGAGGCTAAACCCTAAGAGCTAGCCTATGATGGTATGATTGTAATTGTGATCGGCCTACTAAGGACCAAACCCTCCGGTTTATATAGACATCGGAGAGGGCTAGGGTTTACATGGAGTCGGTTACAAGGAAGGAAATATAATATCCGAATCGCCAAGCTTGCCTTCCTCGCCAAGGAAAGTCCTATCCGGACACGGGCCGAAGTCTTGAGTCTTGTATCTTCATGCTTCAATAGTCCGGACGTTGTACACGGTCCGGCTGTCCGGATACCCCCTAATCCAGGACTCCCTCAGTAGCCCCTGAACCAGGCTTCAATGACGATGAGTCTGGCTCGCAGCTTTGTCTTCGGCATTGCAGGGCGGGTTCCTCCTCTGAATACTCCAAAGTGGTCATCGAACACGTAGACTGTGTCCGGATCTGCAAGATAATCTTTGTATGGTATAGATCTGATTTGCTGGCAATTTTCGGGCGTCGTGCCCTTGCATCGTGGCCTGGTCCAACACGAACCGACGTTTCCTGCCCCATAATGACTCGTGTTGCGAGGCTTTCCTCCACGTCACCCCACACTTCGGCTTATGGCTCAAGACCTTCAATGTGAAGCCGAAGATGATCGAGGGGCGACACGCATAGTGCGGAGGTGCTGTAATAAGCAGGAACGCTGATGCCCCATGGACATAGGGCTCTTTCCCAGAAGTATCCGATGTATGGCGACAGAGGTGGTTTTATGTCACGGCTCCCAGAGGCACAAAGTGGGTGGCTGCCCCCGAGTTTCGCTCGGGCCCCCCGTTACACTTGGCGTCCTGGACAGATGTAGGGCGGAATTGGGGACCCGCTGGTGATATACCAGTACTGCAAAGTCGCATCCGGGAGCTTCTTGCAAGGGACATTAATCTTGTCAGCATAATGCAAGTGATGTTGATCCGGCGGATGTTGTCGTGCCAACGCCGGCTTCTCCGGATGTGGGAGTTCAATCCGGAGGGTCCGCGGACCGTCAAGCACTTCTTCGGCCTAAAGCTCAATGAGATGTGCAAATTATTCTTCGGACGGAAAGTAATGTGTCCGGACACCATCGAGGATGCGGGCCTAAGCTGCAATCGCCTAGACACTTGAGTAAGTAGCCTTGATACCGGACACCCCGTTTTTGTATTTGGCATAATTGTTTTTGTCTGAAAATCATCCGCGTCTAGGAATGGCTCAGCAAGGCGGAGAGAATTAGGTGTCCGGCGCCACTTCCCGAAGGCTCGCCCGCCCCCACCATGGCCAAGATGCTTGACCGAGTACTCAGCAGGATGCCCTCGGGGAAAGACAAGGGGAAGGACGAAGAATCTGAACCCCACACGCTACGCATCCGAACCGGGGGAATTGTTACCTCCCCCAAGGAGGATAGTCGAGGAGGAGAGGTTAAGGCCTCCTCCCCGCGCGGGAAGAAGATGGCTGCCTCCGAAGACTCGGAGACGGAGACGCCCAAACCAGGGAAAAAGATAACACCTGGGGGCTCTCCCCCAATGGGCTCCCTCACCGCCTCGTGCCCGCCAACGGGCCAGCCCTCCACCGAGCTGTAAGTTAATTTTTAATTTGAAGGTATTGCGTTCCTCCTAGATCAATAAGCAGGATTCGTCTTCCCGCAGTTCGGCTAGCAGCCCTTCTTAACAGAGTTCGTCTTCGGGGGATCTTCCTCCGAAGATGATGGGGAGCGAAACCCCACCCACCTCTCCGGCTCATGAAGCTGGCGACGCCGAGGTGTCGTCACGGAGGAGTCTGGATCTGCCGAAGCTGGAAGCCGGAAGCCAATGCGTCAGCCACCTTGAGCCCGGAGCCTTTGGCTCCAACGAGGGGCGATGGGAAGGGTCCGGCATAGTTCAATGTCCGGGCGGACGCACCGACCCTCTTATCGGGCGAGCTGCGCTCTCGGAGAGAACCGCTCATTAATGGCGCAGTGCTTCGGAAGATTTCCTCCGCTTCTAGCGGTTTGAATGAAGCATTTACAAGTCCTTTCAGAGGCTTTGAGGTATGTAGTGAAGAATACACTGTTTTTGGCTGTGAGACATGCGTTAGGTGTGCTCCATATAGATAGTAGCCCCTGAGACTTTGGTTGCCCGCCCTAGGCGGCAAACGGGGGATCATAAACAATTATTGTGTTGTAAACACTTGTAGGTACCTGCGGGTCCGGCCGCCGACCAGTCCGGCGAAGCTTCCGAACTGACCAGGCGAATTCGTTCGATTGATGCCGATATCACGCTGGTGAACGAGCGGCTGGACAAATCACAAGGTATGTGCTCTGCCTTCCTTTGTATAGGAAAATATGGAGGCGGCATGATATTAATGTAATATGTTGGACTGCGGATGGTGCTGCTGGCCGTAGAGGCCCCGAGGGCAGAACTTGTCCAAGCCAAGGAACAAGCTCGGGTTAGCAATGCGGCTGCCCTAAAAGCGGTCAAGAATTGAGCGAACAGGGCTCCTCATCGCCAAGCGAGGAAAAGATAACCAAAATGGCTGTGGAGTTAAAAATGCCGCTGACGGTATGAGCTCCTTGAAAAGGAGCATAAGGAAAGTTTGGCGAGCTGGACAAAGGCGTAATGCCACCAAGAAATCGTGCAGCGCTCGAGGGTGCGGGAGGAACTTCAACAAGCCGGTAAAATCACGATCGAGGCTCCTACTTGCTACTGGACGAAGTTTTTGATCCGGCGCCCCTCGGATGGTAGCTGGAGTCCTGCGGACACTTATGCAGATTTACGAAGAGTATGGCGAGGCGCTGCCAAGTTCTTCGAGGATCGAGGTGATAAGGAAGTGGAGAAGCTTTTACAGTGGCATTTCAATGCTCCCACTCGCCCGCTGCCGTTAAGTGACAAGATGGCTGCTGTAGCGGAGCTTCACAGGTTGTCCGGTCTTGCAATGCGGTCTGTGATAGACCATCTTTGGCCGGAAGGGCCTAAGCCGGACAATTACTTTGGCTTGGTGTAGCAATTCCTTGGGGCGGTGCCTCGGATCGACGCCATGAGGAGGTCGGCATGCATAGAGGGTGCACGGATGGCTCTTGCCCGCGTTAAAGCCTATTGGACGGATATGGAGGCCAATATTATAGCGACCCAAGATCCGGCGGGGGGCCAGTATCCAGCCGAGCACTACTTGGCGCAGGTCACAGAAGGTTCCCGCCTAATAGAGGCGCAGTGCTCAAAGAATGTCTTATTCGAGTGATAAGTCGAATCATTGTAAAAAACAATGTTATTTTGGTTATAAGGCTTATATTTATACTTTTTGCCCGAAAGTATTATTGTGTCCCCATGTGGTTTTATATATATATATATATATATATATATATATATATATATATATATATATATATATATATATATATATATATATATATATATATATGAATGTCGAAGATAGAAGTCGTTGGCTTCATCCCCATGCGAGCAATGCGGGGTGTTCGTAAAATTTTGCTTAATCACACTTGATCCAACGTCTTGGTCCATGAAGGAGGTGATCGCACGTCGAACTAGGCAATCTGGGCTATATAGCTGTAACACTATCTCTTAGCCATGGAGTCTAATGTTGGGGCTACTATGTAGCCTCGGTACTTTCGCGTGCATCCGAATACGGTAGCGTACATACATGACCGGAAGCGGTCCTTCGTTAATGCGGAGGGATCCTAAAGATTCCTATAAGTCTTCGAGTGGTTGAACAGTCTCTCGCTGTATCATGACAGTCAGTTTTCGGCTTTCTCTACTGAGGTGCTCGTCCGGAATAACCAGGGCACAATCGCAGTAGTTCTTCTTTGGCCACCTTTGCCGATTGTAACGGAACGTAAGGCGGCAAACCCAGGAGCCGGGATAACCCAACATTTGACCAAAGACATGATTCGGAGCTGCTGCATATAAGGCCAAACTCGTGACTCCGAACACTCCTGAAGGTATTCGGACTTTATAATAGTCGATGGGCTCAAGAATGCCCATTCATTATAGACCCTGTTTTTTCAGGTACGTGCGTTAATCTGTCGTGGCGAGATGCCAAAAACGGCAGTATCCTCTGTGGGTATGGAATCCGTGGGATGGTTAAACAACAAGAGGCAATAAAAACGGTTTGCACAGGGGCTTAATCTAAAAAGAAACCTGTTGAACGGGGCCCTGCTGCACGTCTGCGCCTTTGTCTCCGTTGTGCCGTATCCTAGAAGGGTATCGCGTGAACTTTGTCTGTGGAAAAAAAAGGAAAACTCGTAGAAGAGTACAACTTAAGTGTGCGATGGATAATAAAAGTGTAAGATGTTGGCCTGCCCATAAGGTTGAGCCAACAGTGGGACTATGTTTAAGTATTTATAGCCCCTAGTGTCCACTATGGGATTACATATACGGTGCCCTAATTCAATTTTATCCGGGCGACCGGACTCGTCTAGTCGAGTCTGTGGTCTTTAATGACCAATCATGTTTTCTGATGTTGGAGGCCGCTTATAGTCCGGCCGCGAGGGCCGTCGCGTGTTCCTCTGCGCGTGACGAGCGCTATGTTAGTCCGCTAACGGTGATGACGCCACGTGGACCGGGCATCTTAAGTGTAAGGTAGCCATAGTGCGGCAATGCGTTGAAGCTGGAGAAGGCCGTTCTTCCGAGCACTGCGTGATAGTCGCCTTGGAAGGGTGCGATGATGAAGAGTAGTTCTTCGCTTCTGGAGTTGCCTGGAGAGCCGAATGTTACCTCCAGTGCGATAGAGCCTCTGCTATGGGCTTCAACGCCTGGTATCACCCCTTCAAAGGTGGTATTGCTTTGGTTAATTCTGGATGGGTTTACCCTCATCCTGCGGACAGTATCTTCATATATTAAATTGAGACTACTGCCGCCGTCCATGAGGACATGGGTGAGACGGTATCCGTCGATTATCGGGTCAAGCACCAAGGCCTTTGACTCTCCCTGCCGAATACTAGTTCGGTCGTCCGAGTGATCGAAGGTGATCGGATAAGACATCCAGTGGTTAGTTGTGAGGGCGATGGGCTCTATATTGAGCGCTTTTCTATGTGCGCGTTCGTGCCTCCTCATGGATGTGTGAGTCGCGTGGATCGCGTTCACTGTTTTAAGCTCTGGCGGGAATTTTTTCTGTCCTTTAGTGTTCGGCTGGCGAGGTTCATCCTCGTCTTCGCTTGGTGTTTCCCTTCCCTTGTGTTCGACATTTAATTTGCCGGCCTGCTTGAAGACCCAGCACTCTCTGTGCGTGTGGTTTGCAGGTTTGTCAGGGGTGCCATGAATTTGGCATAGTATGTCTAGGACTCTATTCAGACCGGACGGTCCCTCTTTGCTGCCTTTAGATGGCTTATTTTGCTGATTAGGTCGAGAGCCCCTGAATCTGGCATTAACCATCGTGTTATCCGGGCTCTCTTCCTTGTTTTGGCATTTGTTTTTATGACGCCGTGGCTTCCCATTTCCATCCCTTATTTCGGATGTGCTGGGGTCGCTGGTGCCTTTACGGGCTAGCCAGCTATCTTCTCCCGCGCAAAAGCGGGTCATAAGGCTTGTTAGGGCTGCCATTGTCCTTGGCTTTTCTTGGCCAAGGTGTCTGGCGAGCCACTCGTCACGGATGCTGTGTTTGAATACCGCTAAGGCTTCGGCATCCAGACAGTCAACAATTTGATTCTTCTTAGTGAGGAATCTGTTCCAAAACTTGCGGGCGGATTCTTCGGGCTGTTGGACTATGTGACTTAAGTCGTCAGCATCCGGAGGCCGGACATAGGTCCCTTGAAAGTTGGCCCTGAAAGCGTCCTCGAGTTCCTCCCAGCTCCCAATTGAATTTTTGGGGAGGCCTTTCAACCAGTGCCGAGCTGGTCCCTTCAGCTTGAGGGGGAGGTATTGGATGGCATGAAGGTCATCCCCACGAGCCATATGTATGTGCAGGATAAAGTCCTCGATCCAGACCCCTGGGTCTGTCGTTCTGTCGTATGCCACTATGTTCACAAGTTTAAAGTCCTGTGGGAATTCATGGTCCAATACTTCATCGGTAAAGCACAGGGGGTGAGCAGCCCCTCTGTATCTGGACGTGTTGTGGCATGTCGTCGGCTTTTGTTGTGTCCGGTCTTTATTCCGGACTGGTATTCGATTGGCGTAATCGTTTTGGCGACCATAGTCCTTCATTGGGGTGCGTCCTTTGGATCCATAAATGGACCTGGCCGCGCCAGCTTTCTTAATCAGGTGTTCATGTGGATCGTGAGTGGCGTCGGTAGCCGCTTTGTTGCGGTTATGAAGTGGTACAGCTTCGTCGTCGAATTCTGGCAGTAGCTTGCATTTTGGACAACTCTTTGTATGGCGATCATCGCCGTATCTTTCTTCAGTGTCTAGCACTTTATTCCATCTATGGTTGAGCGTTTCCTGTGCGGCCTTGAGCCGTTGCTTCTTCTTCTTTAGACTTCTTGTGGTGACCATAAGCTTTCTGTGGAGGTTATCTCGTTCCACGTGTTTTTCCGGGGTTGCATCGTTATCCGGACCGTTTTCTTGTGCTGGTTCGTTTTGATGACCTCGTCCGTCGGGATTATTGTCCTCGGGCGTCTGTTCCGAATTGTGTACAGGGTGACCTGGTTCGTCCTGCTCTGTCGCTGGGTCCGTATGGTCGTTGTTGCCTTCGGAGTTGATTGTAGTATCGATCCCTCTGGCGCTCTTGTCACTATTTTTACTGTTGCTGGATTTAGAACGGCGTCTGCGCCGTCGCTTTGGCTTTTGTCCGGGGGTTTTGTCGTCCGGATTGTCGCCTTTTTCCTCTTTGGGCGTATCCACCATGTATACGTCGTGTGACGAGGGGGAAGTCCGGCGCCCAATAGATTCCGCATCTTCTCCTGCATCGTTGTCCATACTGTCGATGTTTTCGGAGTCGAAGTCAGGCACGTCGGTTAAATCATCGACCGTGGCTATGAAGTGGGTGGTGGGTGGGCAACGAATTTCTTCGTCGCATGCTTCCCGCTCGAACCGGACGTAGTTTGGGCCAGAAATTTCTGTCAAAGAGAGAGTTTTCAACGAGTTCAGCATGTTGCCAAAGGGCGAGTGCCGAAAAATGTCCACGGCGGTGAACTCCATTACCGGAGCCCAACCTGGCTCGACCGGCTCGGGAGTGTGTGGACCGGACTCAACATCCGGATACGAATCCGGTGGTCCGGAGTCATAGGCCACCATAGAGGTAAGGCCCGTATTTGGCTCCAACGCCGATGAGTGCGCGACCTGCAGGGCGGGGTCCAGCCCTCCGTCCTCAGGCAACGCAGCCTGCTCCGGATTTAGGTCCGAGGCTAATGCGGGGGTGAGACCCCGAGCTTTGTCCGACAGCAGGTCTAAGCCGTGCTTGTCATGACTGTCCGGTATCGTATTATTGGCGATGGTTAAAGGAGCCATCAAGCCTAGTAGCAACGACACAGAGGAACTCTCAATGAAAGCACCAATGTCGATGTCAAAACCAGCGGATCTCGGATAGGGGGTCCCGATCTGTGCGTCAAGGCTGATGGTAACAGGAAGCAAGGGACACAGATGTTTACCCAGGTTCGGGCCCTCTCGATGGAGGTAAAACCCTACTTCCTGCTTGATTAATATTGACGATATGGGTAGTACAATAGTAGATCTACCACGAAATCGTAGAGGCTAAACCCTAAGAGCTAGCCTATGATGGTATGATTGTAATTGTGATCGGCCTACTAAGGACCAACCCCTCCGGTTTATATAGGCACCGGAGAGGGCTAAGGTTTACATGGAGTCAGTTACAAGGAAGGAAATATAATATCCGGATCGCCAAGCTTGCCTTCCACGCCAAGGAAAGTCCCATCCGGACGCGGGCCGAAGTCTTGAGTCTTGTATCTTCACGCTTCAATAGTCCGGACGTTGTACACAGTCAGGCTGTCCGGATACCCCCTAATCCAGGACTCCCTCACCGGGCGCCAGGGCTCGGTACCCAGACTCCCTGCTACTGGTGTCGGTCGCAGAGGCGGATGGCTGTGCGCCTACCATGGGAGCAAAGCGCTGTGGCACAGGGCGCAGATTGGTGGAGAGGAGCTCCGGTGCACCCCTACCTGGCACGCCAAATGTCGGATGTGGGGTTCTGGCAAACCCTTAAGGTTCGAACACTGGGGTGCGCGTGGAGTCTTTCCCTCCTATCAATCTACGCTCTAGCTCGCTAAGATCTTGCAGACGAACTCAACGAACTCGCAACACAGAAAGACACGGGGTTTATACTGGTTCGGGCCACCGATGTGGTGTAATACCCTACTCCAGTGTGGTGGTGGTGGATTGCCTCTCGGGCTGATGATGAACAGTACAAGGGAAGAACAGCCTCCTGAGGTTGAGGTGTTCTTGTGCATATGAACTTGTGGTGTGAGGGTTCGATCTACTAGTTCAGGATCAGTTGCCCCCTGCTGTGGTGGCTAGTCCTATTTATAGAGGCCCTGGTCCTCTTCCCAAATATCGAGCGGGAAGGGAGCCAACAACGGCGGGCAAATTTGAAGGGGGACAGCTAGTACAAGCTATCCTGACAAAAGCGGTCTTCGCCTACGAAAAGCTCTGGGGTGACGCCGTCTTGGGCTCCACGATGACCTCCGCCTTGCATTCCTCCTGGTCTTGGTCTAGTTGCACCAATATGGCAACCTTTGCCTGATGCCTCGGTACTCTTCGCCTGCTGTGATCTTCTTAGCACCAAAGAGGAAATGGGGACGCTGTGCGCACAGGCGCCCGCCTGGTACCGTACGTCATGGCTCATGTCACGAGAGCCTCGTGAGGTTTGCCCCGCCTTGATATCTCCGCTCCTCGTGAGCCTGCCTGGCTAGGCCACTCCAGAGGAGGTCTTGCGTTGTCCGCCTCGCGAGGCTTGGACCCTCGCGAGGGTCTTGCATGCCTTGTTTATGAAGATGGGCCACACAGCCTGCTGCTTAGCCACGCTGTTGGCCGCAGGCAGGCAAGTCTGGGGACCCCCTTTCCCAGAACGCCGACACCTCCCGAGGCTGAGTCATGCTTGAAAGAGGTGGTGTAGCTGATGGCTTGAAGAGCCGCTCCTCAAAGACACTGGGCTCTTGCGGTTGCCGCTTGGATGCTCTCCTGGCGATGTCGTCGGCTTCCTTGTTGGTGCCCCGGGGCACGTGCTGCAGCTCCAGGCCCGAGAACTGTTTTTCCATCTTGCGCACCTCCGCGAGGTAGGCCTCCATATGCTCGTCCTTCGGCTCGTACACCTTGTTGGAGAGTTGACGAGGAGTTGCGAGTCGCCTGACGGTAAGGCGCTTCACCCCTAGAGCTGACGCAGCCTTCAGGCCAGCTATGAGGCATTCGTATTCTGTGATATTTTTGGAGACCTTCTCGACGTGCTGAAAGAAGAGTTGCACGGCGTAGTAGAGCTTGTCCTGAGTGGGCGAGATGAGCACTACTCCAGCCCCCGCGCCCTGGTGCGCGAAGTCGACATCGAAATACATGACCCAGCCGTCTGGAGCCTCACTCCCTGGGGAGGTGGGCCGGTCTTCTCCTTCCTCAAGTGTCGGGGCATCCATCCATTCTGCCACAAAGTCAGCGAGCGCAGCCCCCTTGATGACCATGGTAGTGCTGAACTCCAACTGGAATGCTTGCAACTCGATGTTCCACTCAGCGACCTTTCTCGCTGAGTTAGGGCTCCTGAGCACCCTCTCCAATGGATAAGCTGAGACGACCTTGATGGGGTGGCCCTGGAAGTAGTGTCGCATCTTGCGTCATGCCACCAAGAGTGCGAGAAGGAGTTTCTGGGGCATGGGGTAGCGTGCCCTCGCGTCCCACATTACGGTGCTGACGAAGTACACCGGGTGTTCGACGAGGGCTGGCACACTGTCGAGGCTCGGGCCCTGCGGAGATTGGGGCATATCCTGAGGTGGAGGGGTTCCTGAGACCCGACTGTCCTCAGGAGCTTCTGCGACGTTCCCCTGCCGAGCTTGGTCTTCCACCGCTGATGCCTTTGCTGCACCTTCCTGACCCTGCGACACTTCAGCTCCGGCTTGGCGCAGTGCGCCCTTGACTTGGCGCTCCTCCCGAACCGCCACCAGCGCCGCGCTGGCGGAGTACGGGGTGGCGGCAAGGTAGAGTACCAGGGGCTCGAGAGGCCGTGGTGCCACCATCACCGGGGGGCTGGTAAGGTATTTCTTGAGGTCTTAGAAGGCTTGGTCGGCCTCCGGGGTCCACGCGAACGGGCCCTTCTTCTTCATGAGCTTGAAGAAGGGTAAGGCGTGCTCTCCCAGTTTGGAGATGAAACGCCCTAATGCGGTCACCCGCCCAGCTAGCATTTGCATCTCTTTGAGGATCTGTGGTGGGCTGATGTCCTCGATGGCCTTGATCTTCTCCGGGTTCGCCTTGATCCCTTTGTGGGATACGAGGAATCTCAGCAGCTTGCCGGAGGGGACGCCGAACACGCACTTCTCAGGGTTAAGCCTCAAGTTCACCTGGCACAGGCTCTCGAAGGTCTCCTCCAAGTCTTGAATCAATGTCCTCACCTCACGAGACTTTACCACTATGTCGTCGGTGTAGGCCTCTGTGTTTCTCCCAAGCTGCCGCCCCAGGGCGATGTGCATCAACCCCTGAAAGGTCGCCCCCGTGTTGCGCAGCCCGAAGGGCATGCAGGTGTAGCAGTACACCCCACATGGTGTCAGGAAAGCTGTCTTCTCCACGTCTTCCACCGCCATCTTGATCTGATGATACCCTGAGAACGCATCCAAGATGCACAGCAAGTCGCACTCGGCGGTGAATTCGACAATCTGGTCAATGCGCAGGAGTGGGAACAGATCTTGGGGGCAGGCTTTGTTAAGGTTGGTGAAGTTGACGCACTTCCGCTCCTTCCCGCCTTTCTTTGGCACTACGACGGGGTTTGCCAGCCATTCGGGATATCGAACTTCTTGAATGGCGCCTGCCGCCTCCAGCTTGCGTGTCTCTTGGACGATGAATGCCTGCTTCTCAGTGGACTGCCATCTTGCTCGCTGCTTCACGGGGCGTATGTTGGGGCATACCCTTAGATGATGTTGGATCACCTCCCTCGGGACCCCCGCCAGCTGACTGGGCTCCCACGCGAATATCTCCTTGTTCGTGCGCAAGAACCTCACCAGGGCTTCTTCTTGTCCTGGGTCAAGGCCGGCTCCTATGGTAAAGGTGGCTCCTGAAGACCCATCCTCGTTGACTGGCAACTGCTTGGTTTCCGCCTTGTCTTGGGTGACCAGTTGCTTCTTCTTTGTAGGTGCGGCCTCCTTGGCCTCGTGGGTACCACCGTCGGCCGGCCGTGCTGCTGCCGCGGTCTTGAGGGCGAGCCTGAGCGCCGTCACGGCCTCCTTGGTGTCCCCCTTGATGGTGAGTACCCCCTTGCTCCCTGGCATCTTCATGAGGTTGTAGGCCGGGTGAGTCGCCGCAATGAACTGAGCGAGAGCCGGGTACCCAAGGATGGCATTGTACGGGAGACTGATGCGGGCGATGTCGAAGTCCACCAGCTCGGTGCGGTAGTTGTCACGTGTGCCGAAGGTGACAAGGAGGCGGATCTGCCCCAAAGAGTGGGCAGCTCCACCACCCACTCCCGAGAAGGCTTGCTGAGGCTAAGCTGCTCGAGCGGCACGTGAAGAAGGCTAAAGGCTTCTACGGAGAGCAAGTTGAGGCCGGCACCGCCGTCGATGAGGGTCTTGGTAACAGCCACGTTGCAGATGGTGGGCGTGCAGAGCATTGGGAGCATGCCGAAGCCGGCGGTGGAGTCAGGGTGGTCCTCTGAGCCGAAGGTGAGGTCGGCCTCTGGCACAGCCCAACCCGGCGGAGCCCCCGGGCGCTTGGAGGTGGCCCCGATCTGACGGAGGAACGGCTTGACATGGCGGCCTGAAGGCGGTGCTTGAGAGCCGCCCAGCAGGGCCGCGACTGCGCGGTGCGCCGGCACCGTGTACCGAGTGGTGAAGAGGTCACGGAGTTCCCCCCAGGAGGCCACCGTGGATCCCGGGAGGTTGAGCAGCCAGGCGCGTGGCTCGCTGGCAAGGGCCATGGGGAACCAGTTGTCCATGATCTTGTCATTGCCTCCGGCTTCGAGGACAGCCTCCTCATACGCCAGCAGGAACGGCGTCGGGTCTGCCGCGCCATCGTAACGCGGTGGCATCTCTGGCTTGAACTTGGTTGGCCAACGCACTCGCCATAGGACGGGGGCTAGGGCTCGGTACCCAGACACCCCGCTGTCGATGTCGGCCGCAGAGGTGGATGGTGGGGCACCTGCCATGGGGGCGAAGTGCGGCGGCGCGGGGCACAGGTTGGTGGAGAGGAGCTCCGGCGCACCCCTACCTGGTGCGCCAAATGTCGGATGTGGGGTTCCGGCAAACCTTTAAGGTTCGAACACTGGGGGGAGCGCGATGTCTTTCCCTCCAACCGATCTACGCCCTAACTCGCTAAGATCTCGCGGACGAACTCGATGAACTCGTAACACAGAAAGACATGAGATTTACACTGGTTCGGGCCACCGTTGTGGTGTAATACCCTACTCTAGTGTGGTGGTGGTGGATTGCCTCTTGGGCTGATGATGAACAGTACAGAGGGAAGAACAGCCTCCTGAGGTTGAGGTGTTCTTGTGCTTGTTGTCTTAGCGGGTGAGAGCTGGATGAACTGCTCGATCCCCCTACTGTGGTGGCTAGATCTACTTATATAGGCCCTGGTCCTCTTCCCAAATGTTGAGCAGGAAGGGAGCCAACAACGGCGGGCAAATTTGAAGGGGGACAGCTAGTACAAGCTATCCTGACAAAAGTGGTCTTCGCCTGCAAAAGGCTCTGGTGGTGACGCCTTCTTGGGCTCCATGGTGACCTCCGTCTTGCCGTCCTTATGGTGTTGGTCTCATTGCACCGATATAGCAACCTTTGCCTGATGCCTTGGTACTCCTCGCCTGCGCTGGCTTCCTTAGCACCGAAGAGGAAATAAGGACGCTGCACGCTCTGGTGCCCGCCTGGCGCCCGCCTGGCGTCGATCGTCATGGCTCACGTCACGAGAGCCTTGTGAGGTTTTCCCCGCCTTGATATCTCCGCTCCTCATGAGCCTGCCTGACTAGGCCACTCCTGAGGAGGTCTTGCGTCGTCCGCCTCGCGAGGCTTGGCCCCTTGCGAGGGTCTTGGATGCCTTGTTGATGAAGATGGGCCGTACGGCTTGCTGGCTTAGCCACGCCACGGGCCGCAGGCAGGCAAGTCTGGGGACCCCCGTTCCCAGAACACCGACAACTCACTAGAATCCTGACCTCGACTTCGAAGCTGCGCTAGAGAGCTTGCCGAAGGATGCGGACATCGCGGCGCTCAAGGAGCGTATCAAGCCCATCATCAGACGCATCGACGGAATCCAGAGGGTGGAGGGCCAGCGCCAGGATTAGGCACCCGTTTCTTTTTGTTGCTGCAGGTTCACAACCAAGACTATTTTTATCTTTAGTTAGAACTACGGCAACAAGTGATGTAATATAACTCTATAGTACTTTTGATACAATGCATGTTATTTTCCTGTTCGATTTTCCTTTGTATGTCCACCCTACGTTAACTGGGTAGGCTTGCCGGCGCGTAAACCCAGGGCGGCGTCTTGAGGACGGATCCCCAATGGCCTGCCGGGTGTGCTTGCTGCTGGGTGAACCACCTTACCGCCCTTAACGGTGCCGCTCGAACTGTCGAGCTTGACTCGAGTCAGAATCAAGAGCGTTGCCAATTGCGGAAGGCTACCCTACCACTCTCGACGCGGCCGCTTGAGCTGTTGAGCAGACTCGAAACAGAACAAGGGCGTTGCAAATTGCGGGAGGGCCCCTTTGCGTGCAGGTTTTCCATACAAAGAACGAGATCTCCGAGGGGAATAACCTTATATAGAAAGGAAATATTTAAAGTTTGGCATGACTTAGCTTTCCCGTTGCCGCACTGGCACCCTTCGCACTTGCAGGCAACGCTGCTCTCTTGGTCGTCTTCTTCTCCAGTGGCCGTGGCCACGAGAAACTGCTAGGCCGGCTGCTAAACCAGATTCTCACAACCCCCCCCTACCTGGCGCACCAAAGATGTCGGTTGAAACGACACCTATGGGATCACTGGAATCCCTTCTACGGTTGGCGGGCGCGGGGTCGTGAGAAGAGTAGGTCTAACAGGAAGCACACAGATCGTTTACCTAGGTTCGGCCCACGAGGATGCGTAATACCCTAGTCCTGCTTTGGTGGATGTACTGAGTGTTCTTGTGTTCTTGAGCTAGCTACGGGGTGTAACTTGCCCAAAAGAGCCGAATCCCCCTCCAGTATGTCATGGGCCTCCTTTTATAGTCGAAAGGGCCTGCCACAGTGGCACACAGGAGGTGGAAAGGTCTACAGTGCTGCGAGCTTATCGCCCGTATTACAGGACAAGACGCATTTAATGTGTCGCTTAGGTGTCCCTTAGCTCTATCGGGGACGGGAACGAGGCCCGTCCCATCCGTCGCCGCCTCGCCTTGCTTCGACACGCGCCCAGGCCAGCGATGCATGCGACGCCATGTAGGCAGGCAGGCAGCTGAGGTGGCGCAGTGGTAGGGTCTTCATGAAGATCTGCATGCCACCACGCAGGTGCTTGCTGAGTTGGCGTAGAGGCCGCCCATCGCCACGCAGGTGCCTGCCCAGCTGTTTGAGCTAGCAGCTGCTCGGGGACGGCGGTGGAGTCTTGGTCGACGCGGGCCTGGCTGTGGCCCCGCTGACGCCCTCGGCAAGGGCCTTGCCGGGGGGCCCAGCAAGGGTCTTGCCGTGGCGTTGCAGTCGTCCCCGACAAGGAGCTTGCCCGAGGTCTTGTGGATTCCCTCGGCTGGGATGCCACCGAGGGTCGCCGTCTTCTAGTCATCATCTCATCTCACATGTTTGTGATCTTGACAAAGATCTGCATGCCACCATAGAGGTGCCTCCCGAGCCTTGGTTCCAACGTAGTCGTTGGCGGCGTTTGGAACGCTTGGGCTCGAGGGTGGCTCCCTCTGCTGGTATTGGGAAAATTGCCCCAGCAAGGTTCTTGCCGGGGCCGCGGAGGCCGTCCCGGCAAGGGCCTTGCCAGGGGGGTCCACCTCGCCCTCTTGCTCTTTGGTGTTTCTGGTCTTGTCGTTGTCGTGGTTGTTTTGTGCTTCGGCTTCCCTCCGGCTTCCCTCCTTTGCCCTGCTACGTGCGCCCGTGGGGCGTGGCTCTGTCTGCCCGTGCACAAGTAAAGGGGTCAAAATGAGAGCCCCTACTTTTGTACACCGACAGTTGTGCTCCCCTCTAAGCACCCCCAGGCGCTGCCTTGGCCCATTGGGTGTCTTCTGGTCCATAAAAAATCTTCGTAAAGTCTCATTGCATTTGGACTCCATTTGGTATTGATTTCCTGGCAATGTAAAAAACATGTAGAAAACAGCAACTGGCACTTGGCACTATGTCGATAGGTTAGTACCAAAAATGATATAAAATGACTATAAAATGATTATAAAACATCCAAGATTGATAATATAACAGCATGGAACAAAAAAAATTATAGATACGTTGGAGACGTATCACTATGGAACCTTAGGTCTGTGGTAAACTACTCACGCTTCATTGGAAGGGCAGCAAGGTTGATGTAGAGGACCTTTGTTAATCGAATCCCCCTCCGGCAGGGTTCCTGAAAAGGCCCCAAGATTTGATCTTACGGGAATAGAGGCTTGCAGCGGCGGAACAGTTTTTTGGGTAGATGCTTCTGATGTTTGGGGAATATTTTAAAATAGAGGCGGAGCTAGGGCTAGGGGACTCCCTAGGGGCCCACAAGCCAGTGGGCGCACCCTAGAGGCTCGTGGCCTCCTCGGGACTCTTCTGGCCCTCTCTGCAAGCCACGCATTTGTCTTCTAGTCCAAGAAAAATCATCGTAAAGTTTTATTCCGTTTGGACTCCGTTTGATATTCCTTTTCTATAAAAGTCAAAAACAAGGAAAAAGAAGAAACTGTCACTGGGCTCTAGGTTAATAGGTTAGTGCCAAAAATAATATAAAATAGCATATTAATGCATTTAAAACATCCAAAACAGATAAAATAATAAGATGGAACAATAAAAAATTATAGATACGTTGGAGACGTATCACAGGTGCAGGGTTCTCCATGCGACAACATGGTTATGTTGGGATATCATTATTATCATGCTTAATTGTTAATCTTGAACCATACACTTGACTAAGGGCGGAAGGCTTAGTCCCATGCCCCGACGTTTTGTTCCACTGTGGTAAACCTAGTTTCCGTAATACTGACAAGTATGTTCCTTGATGATTGCATCCTACTGTGTGTGGGGTTTTATGCCCCCCTAGAATTCCTTTATCTAGTGTTGAACTCTTCCAGAAGGCCCAACATTGGCACTAAAATTTTCCAACATAACTAAAATTTTCATAGGGAGTAATGAACCCGAGGATTCTTTTCTTTACAAGCAGGTGGGCTAGTGCCGAGGGTGCTGGTTCGAAAAGGCTGTCTGTAGTGCCACCACCGGGAAAAGTCGGGGTTTGGCTGTCATATCCCTTGCCCATCCGGCTATGTCTGGATCTAGAGATACGTGATATGTCTTGATATGTCTCCAATGTATCTACTTTTCCTAACGCTTTTCCTCTTGTTTTGGACTCTAATTTGCATGATTTCAATGAAACTAACCCCGGACTGACGTTGTTTCCAGCAGAACTATCATGGTGTTGTTTTTGTGCAGAAATAAAAGTTCCCGGAATGGAACAAAACTTTTCGAGGATTTTATATGCAAAATAAGAGAATTTCTGGAGCCAAGAACCACCGGAGGGGGCACCTGGGTGAGCACAACCCACCAGGGCGCGCCCCCTCCAGGCGCGCCCACGTGGGTTGTCCCCACCTGGTAGCCCCGCAGACCCTGAAACCGACGCTACAAAATCCTATTTTTGCAGAAAAAAATCAGGGAGAAAGAATTATCACGTTCCACAAGACGGAGCCTCCTTCACCTCCTGTTCTTCATCGGGAGGCCAGATCTGGAGTCCGTTTGGGGCTCCGGAGAGGGGGGTCTTCAATCTTCGTCATCACCAACCCTTCTCCATCGCCAATTCCATGATGCTCCCCACCGGGAGTGAGTAATTCCTTCGTAGGCTTGCTGGTCGGTGAGGAGTTGGATGAGATTCATCATGCAATCTAGTTAGTTTTGTTAGGGCTCGATCCCTAGTATCCACTATCTTCTGAGATTGATGTTGCGATGACTTTGCCATGCTTAATGCTTGTCACTTTGGGCCCGGGTGCCATGATTTCAGATCTGAACCGTTTATGTTATCACCATTATATCCATGTTCTAGATCTGATCTTGCAAGTTATAATCACCTACTACATGTTATGATCCGGCAACCCCGGAGTGACAACAGTCGGGACCACTCCTGGTGATGACCGTAGATTGAGGAGTTCATGTATTCACCGTGTGTTAATGCTTTGTTCTGGGGCTCTATTAAATGCAGGCCTTAATGTCCCTTAGTTTCCAATTAACCCCGCTGCCACAGGAGGGTAGGACAAAAGATGCCATGCAAGTTCTTTCCATAAGCACGTATGACTATTTACGAAATACATGCCTACATTATATTTATGAACTGGAGCTAGTGTCATATCGCCCTAGGTTATGACTGTCCCATGATGAATATCTCCAACAAATTACCGATCCAATGCCTACGAATTTATCTTATATTGTTCTTGCTAAGTTACTACTGCTATCGTTACTGTTGTTCTTGCTACAGAACTAATGCTATCACTGTTACCGTTACTATTACTGTTGTCACTATTATCAAAACTATCAAACCACTGTGCTACTGATCACTTTGCTGCAGATAATTAATCTCCAGGTGTGGTTGAATTGACAACTCAGCTGCTAATACTTACAAATATTCTTTGGCTCCTTGATACGTCTCCAACGTATCTATAATTTTTGATTGTTACATGCTGCTATATTATCATTCTTGGATGTTTATAATCATTTTATAGTCATTTTATACCATTTTTGGTACTAACCTATTGAAATAGTGCCAAGTGCGAGTTGCTGTTTTTTGCATGTTTTTTATATCGCAGGAAATCAATATCAAACAGAGTCCAAACACTTCGAAATTTTTTGTGGGTTTTTTATGGACCAGAAGACCACCAATGGGCCAGAGCTGCACCTAGGGGGTGCCCTGAGGGGGAACAACCCACCAGGGCACGCCTAGGGGCCCAGGCGCGCCCAGGTGGGTTGTGCCCACCTTGGTGGCCTCCCGCACCCCCTCTTTACCCTATAAATTCCCAAAAATTCCGAAAACCCTCGGGGTGAACCTAGATCAGAAGTTCCGCCGCCGCAGGCCTCTGTATCCACGAAAACCAATCTAGACCCTGTTCCGGCACCCTGCCAGAGGGGGAATCATCATCGGTGGCCATATTCATCATCCCGGTGGCCACCACAATGAGAAGGGAGTAGTCCACCCTCGGGGCTAAGGGTTTGTACCAGTAGCTATGTGTTTAATCTCTCTCTTGTGTTCTTGAGATGGCACGATCTTGATGTATCGCGGGCTTTGTTAAAATAGTTGGATCATATGGTGTTTTGCCCTCCCTATCTTGTTGTTATGAATTGAGTTTTCTCTTTGAGATTTCGTTGTTATCGGATTGAATACTTTTTTGGATTTGAGAACACTTGATATATGTCTTGCAATTGAATACTCGTGGTGACAAGGGGGTATCATATTGATTCACTTGATATATGTTTTGGCACTCAACTCGCGGATTCCCGAGGTGACATTGGGGTAATCTATGCATAGGGGTTGATGCACGTTCTTGTCTTTGTTTCTCCGGTAGAAATCTTGGGGCACTATTTGAAGTTCTTTGTGTTGGATCGAGTATTACGAATATGAATTTGCTTACTGTTATTTTAGTACGAACTCTAGGTTAGATCGAACGGAAAGAATAGCTTTGTGTTATTTTAGTACGAACTCTTGAATAGATCAAACAGAAAGAATAGCTTTGAGGTGGTTTCGTACCCTACAAACAATTAATTCTTACGTTCTCCGCTAGATAGGAACTTTGGAGTGATTCTTCATTGCACTTTGAGGGGTGGTTATATGATCCAATTATATTAGCATTGTTGAGAGATTGCACTAGCGAAAGTATGGACCCTAGGCCTCATTTTCAAGCATTGCAATGCCGTTTTTGTGCCCGTTTACTATTTTCTACATTGTTGTTTTTATTTATTCAGATTATAAAAATATATTTATACCATCCATATTACAATTTTATCACCATCTCTTCGCCAAACTAGTGCACCTATACAATTTGCCATTGTATTGGATGTGTTGGGGACACAAGAGACTTTTTGTTATTTGGTTGCAAGGTTGTTTGAGAGAGACCATCTTCATCCTATGCCTCCCACAGATTGATAAACCTTAGGTCATCCACTTGAGGTAAAATTTCTATTGTCCTACAAAATCTGCGCTTGGAGGCCCAACACGTGTCTACAAGAATAAAGTTGCGTAGTAGACATCAAGCTCTTTTCTAGTGCCGTTGCTGGGGAGGTGAGTGCTTGAAGGTATATCTTTAGATCTTGCAATTGAATCTTTTAGTTTCTTATTTTATCACTAGTTTGGTTTATAAAAGAAAACTACATAAAAAAATGGAATTGAGGTTGCATCATATTATTGATCATCTTTATAATATCTTTCTTGAAAATGATGGTTTGGAAAATTATGCTCAATTGTTAGAAGAATAAGTCAATAAAATGTTTGGCACAAAATATTTGAATGATGAGCATGATTGCAATGTTCTTAGTACGAATTCTTTGAATATCCATGATGCTAATGAGATGCAAAGCCATAAGCTTGGGGTTGCTATATTTGATGAATATGATATTTTTAGTCCCCCAAGTTTTGATGAGAAAATTTATTATAATGATTGCATGCCTCCTATTTATGATGATTATAATGATGAAAGTGGATTTGGAGAGGTCATGACTTTATTTAATGATGAATCCGCTACTTTGGAAGAGGTTTCATTTGACTATGATAAAAAAGTTGCTATCTATGATGATTATGGTGATGACATGTATTCTATATTGAATAATGATAACCATGAAACTTGTCATCATGACTTTAATTTTCAATCCCATGATAGTTATTTTGTTGAGTTTGCTCCCACTAATATTCCTGAGAATAAATTTGCTTATGTGGAGAGTAACAAAATTTCTATGCTTATGTATCATGAAAAGAATGCTTTATGTGATATTTATATTGTTGAATTCATTCATGATGCTACTGAAAATTATTATGAGGGAGGGACTTATGCTTGTAGGAATTGCAATAATATCAAGTTTCCTCTCTATGTGTTGAAAATTTTGAAGCTATGCTTGTTTTGCCTTCCTATGCTAGTTGATTCTTGCTCCCATGAATTATTTGCTCACAAAATCCCTATGCATAGGAAGTGGGTTAGGCTTAAATGTGCTTGTCATGTGATTCATGATGCTCTTTTTCATGTTCCAATTCTTGAAAGTGCGTTATATCGACTAGAGGGGGGGTGAATAGGCGATTTTTATGAATTCTTCACTGAGGAATTTGCCGGTGAGGAAATTCCTTAGCGAAGAACTACTTGCAGCGGAATAAGTACTCAGAAGTAAGCATAACAGATTACAAGCATTGTTATCATGATGAAATGAAGACAATCACAGAGTACAGAAAGCGTAATCACAGGATAACACAAGATGAAGACAAACAGATCAAGAAATTGAACTGAGGAAATTGAGAAAGTCTTGATCAAAGTCTTCAAACACAGATATGAACAAACACTCAACACAATAATGAGGAAATGAAAGGGTTGAGGAAGTAGAACCAGTTAGGTCGGTGAAGACAATGATTTGGTAGACCAGTTCCAACTGCTGTCTCGGTTATGCGTCTGGTTGGGCGGCCGAGTATTTAAACTCGAGGACACACAGTCCGGACACCCGATCACCGAGCACGCAGCTCAGACACCAAGTCCTCACCTTATTCTCCTTGAACTAAGGTCACGCAGACCTCGTCCAATCACTCGTGGTAAGTCTTCAGGCGACTTCCAAACCTTCACATACTTGGTCACTCGGCGATCCACAATTCCTCTTGGATGCTCTAGACCTTGACGCCTAACCGTCTAGAAGAAGCACAGTCTTCAAAGGTAACAAGCGTCGGATCCACGCAGGATCAATTTCTTCAGTGATGCTCAATCACTTTGGGTTTGTTGGGGTTTGGTTTTTGGGTTTTTCCTCACTTGATGATTTTCTGCTCAAAGTCCTTAGAGGATGGGTTGCTCTCAAATGACAAGTGTCAAGTTCTCTCGGAGCAGCCAACCAACTAGTGGTTGTAGGAGGCGGCTATTTATAGCCTAGGGAGCAGCCCGACATGATAAGACATAAATGCCCTTCAATGATATGACCGTTAGGTGGATAAGATATTTGGGACAGCTGGCGCGCAACACATCAACGGTCGGAATTTTGAATATCAAATTCCTCAGGGCTATCATGTTCCTCACTGTGTAGGCAATTAGATCATGCGAATTCCTAACTCCTCGCCGAATAAATTCCTCGGCGACCGTAAGAGCTTCGTCTCATCAAGAAATTGACTGAACTGTATGAGATTTCAAAAGCTTCACTCGAAGGGATTGGTAGGTGTAGGATTTTGAGTTGAGCATCACATGGAAATTTTTCCTTAGTATTTCCTTGACCCCTTTAACAAAGACGGTGTTTCCTATGACTCAAGAAAGAGAAAATGAAACTACGAAAACAAAAGTCTTCACGCTTCATGTTCCTCAAACGAATACCAAGTCTTCAAGGTCACACCAATTTCTTCACTTTCAAAGTCTTTAGAATATCAAAGTCTTCAGTTGAAGAACTTCATTTTTAGGGGTCGACTTTCTCTGTAAATATCAAACTCCTCATAGACTTATAGACCTGTGTACACTAACAAACGCATTAGTTACTTAACCTATAAGTCTTCAATACACCAAAATCACTAAGGGGCACTAGATGCACTTACAATCTCCCCCTTTTTGGTGATTGATGACAATATAGGTTAAGTTCTCAACGGGGATAAACATATGAAGTGTAAATACTGATAATGAGGAATTTGATTGCAAGATATAGAAGAACTCCCCCTGAAGATGTGCATAGTGAGGAATTTGCTTTTGAGGCAATGCACATTTGAAGAATTGAATCATGGAGATCTCCCCCTATATCTTGTAATTCATACACGCATTTAACATATAATATGAAGAATTTGAAATGCATGATGAAATATGGTGCTTGATGTTATGCAATGTAACGCATCAAGAGTACCAGAGCCCAAAGGCCAAATTGATTTGCTATGAAGATTTTCAAGGAGCTCACGAGAATCGAGCACAACTATCAGTAATCGAGCATAGAGCAAGAGCATAATGCATCAAAAGTATCAAAGCACCATCGGGTTTAAGATTACAACTCGATCCAATAAAAGGTTTCGGAAGAACGAGAGTTGTAACTTAATAAAATACTGTATATAGACAAAAACTAGACCCGCTTGAAGACTAACTCAAATTTCTCCCCTTTCTCATCAAATGACCAAAAGGATCGGCGAGGACTAACGCTCTTGAAGAATTTCAAGTTGAAGACGGAGCGCCAGCATTGTTGGGGTCGGTTGTTGAAGTAGGACCAGCAGCAGTGTCTTCCAAATCTTCATTTTCATCAGTGTCGCGAGATGAAGAAAAGGAGCTGGCCACCAAGGAAGGAACTTTGACCTTCTTGAATTTCTTCGGAGGAGGTGCGTACCAGTCAAATTCTTCCTTGAGTCCCATTGAAGTCAGTTCTTCCTCACTGTAGACATGTGAAAGAACAGCCCAGGTGCGCTTGAAGGTTTCATGAAGGTAGTAGTGGTTTTTCTTCACTGCATTGTGTGTTGAGGTCATGTTGTAAAGAAGAGTACCAAACTGACGTTTGACCCACTTATGATTGCGATCAACCTTCTGATGAAGACTGAGGAGTAATTCACGATCAGTCATCACCCTGGGTGCAGTAGCTTGAGGACTTTGCTTGACTGAGGTATTTGCTGTTGAGTCATGTGTGGCAGAGTCATCATTGGTGGAGTAGGATGCTGCTTTGCGAAACTGTCCATCCAATGGACGAATGCCTTCATCTATCACAGCAGTAGCCTTGCCCTTTTCATCAACTGAGGTAAATGTCCGTTTGAGGACTTCAATCGGGGGCAGGTAGCTGAAGTGGTTCAAAGTATCAGCCTTGTAATTTAGTGAAGACCTTGACCTGATGAGTCTCATAATCCAAGGCGCATAAGGCTTCAGCTCAAAAGGTGACATAGCAATGTTTGCCAGAGTCCTCATGAAGAAATCATGGAAGTTGACGGGAACGCCATGGATGATGTTGAAAAGCATATTCTTCATGATGCCAACGACTTCTTCATCGTTCGAGTCGTGGCCTTTGATAGGACTCATAGTCTTCGTCAAAATTCGATAGACTGTCTGAGGCACATATAATAATTCCTTGACGAGGAATTTGGTTCTTGGGGCCTGCCTTGGCTTCAAAGGCTTCATCAGCACTTGCTTATAGTGATTTGAAAGTTCTTTTTCCTCGTAGATACGACGTGCACCATCAAGCGGAGGACTGAGTGGTAGGGCACGAAGCAATTCACTAGCTGGTGCCTTGTAGTGAGTGTTTTCAGTCATCCAATCTAAGACCCATGAATTTACGTCTTCAGCGTCTCCGGTGATGTGCAGGGTTGCATAGAACTGAAGAATTAGCTCTTCATTCCAGTCACAGATATCAGTGTTGAAATTTAGAAGTCCTGCGTCGTGAAGAACACTGAGGACTGGCTCAAAGCCTGGCAGCGACTCCATATCCACATGAGGAATATGAGCATGATCAAGATTTTATCCTTGTTGAAAAGCACCGAGGAATAGAAGTTGGCTTGGTGGCATTCCGAAGCGCCTCTTCCTAATGCGAGCGAATCATAAGGATTATATTCGATGAAGAACACGTGCTCGGCAAAGAAATCTTCAGCCTTGAACTTTTGCTTGGTTGAGAACGGATTCTTTTGCTTGGGCAGAGGGTGTCGATGAGTTGCATCACCACCTCAGAATTGTAAGTTCAGGTTCTTCACCGAGGAATTCCTTGTTCCTCAACAGTGCGATCGAGGATTAGCAAGCGGCAGCAGTTTCATCAAGACTAGCGGCTGGAATTTCTTCATGCACGTAACCAGTGGGTTGATTTTCTTGAGTCCATTTGGACTGTTTGAGCAGGAGACCGAGGAACTTGTTGGGCGGGGTGAAGAGAGGAGTATTGGGATGCTGACTTTCCCAAAAGTCATCATTTATCACCGAGTGGTGCATCCAATATCCACATCTTCATTTTCAATTTCCTCAGCACCAGCTTGAGGAATTTCATAGTCTGATGAGGAAATAACTGGGGTTGAAGGGATTGCTTCCACTTCAATTTCTTCATCAATTTTCTCTGACGAAGCAGCAGATTGATGTTCTTCATCAGATCCGATTGGGATCTCATAGTCTTCTCCAAAAGGAACAACTTCCTTTGATGGTATGGAGGAAATTGGAACAGCATCAATTGGGTTTTCAAATGAGCTGGTCATTGACTTCATTTTCTTCGCAGCCGAAGAATCTGACGCAGCTGATGCTTTCCTTTTCTTCACAAGCAGCTCGTTCGCAGCCTTGGTTTTCTTCACATCGAGCGGATGGAAGAATTGGAGTTGGAGTTGGCGCAGGAGGAGCCGAGGAATTTGGTGCAGTTTCTTGAGAGCAACTGATGCAGTTCCCTGTCTTGAGCAATTTCTTGAGCGCACCACTAGTGGGTGCCTGGCAGTTTCTTCAATGGTGGAATGGGATCATCAGCCCTGGAATCAGCATTTTCTTCAGCAGGCTGAATGTCATCAGCGGTGCTGCCATTTTCTTCAGTAGGCTGAGCTGAGGCTCCAGCCTGAGGAATTTCATGTTGCACTGGGGCAGCAACACTTGTGAATTTCTTCGTCAGGTTGACGAATCTGGTCTTTACACCTTGCCAATCAGCATAGTGGGTATCAAGTTTTCTTGAGGTCTTGAATTTCAGTTTGAATTTGGAGAAGTTCCTCAGGTGTCATCTTGACAATGTTTTTCTTCAGGAACTTCTCCTTCCTGTATTGAGCCTTCTTGATTTCCCTCGCCTTCTCAAACTTCCATTTTTCTTCAGCGATGAAGTGAGTCAGCGATGACTTTGACCAGTGTCGATGAAGATCGAGCAGAGGGTATTGGGATCATTGTGCGAGAGATCAATAAAGTCGAGGACTTTCTTGGATCCAATAGCGATGGCACAGATGTACCTTTGGCTCTAGCGGCCTTCACTTGACGGTCTCTGATGATTTCTTCAAGTTCTTCATCAGATGCCTCATCATCGGATGGCACATGGAGTACAACCTGTTTCATCCTTGGACTAGGCCGTGGACCTCGTCCATTTGTTGCTTTGATCTTCAAATTGAGCGGGCGGATGAAGAAATGGGGCAGCCGAGGAACTTGCGAGAGATGCTCGAGGCAATTGAAAACCAGTGGTCCTTTGACAAGTAGCAGTGCACGAGGCTGAAGGTTTTGACGAGCTGTTGAGGACTTTGGTGGAGCAGCAGCGGTGTGAGGAATTTGCTTGGAAGGTGTTCTTTGAGGAACTTGGCCGTGAGGGCGCAGATGGTGAAGCACTTGGCTTATGAGTAGGCTTCTTTGCATTGATTTCCTCGGTTTGACCGAGACCTTAGTGGCATGGCAGCAGCGTAATCCTCATTGAATTTCTTCACTACCTCCTTTGCTTGCTTTGCCAATTTTGCTTGGCGTTTAGCCCATTCATCGTGAAAGTCCTCACCTCGTTTGATGCTTGTGGGATCAGCTACTTGGCAGGTGCCAAAGGAGCTCTTGGGCATGGAGGATTTAAAGCGAATTTCTTCATGTACTTAGGAGTTACATATCTGTATTCCTCCATTCCGTGCCCATCTCCGTTCAATCTTCGAATCGCACCTTGCGTTGATTTTTGCTTTCTTCATCCGGTGTGCGATGAGTCAGCATATATTTCCTCAAGGATTTCAAAAGCAGTCATAACCTCGGGTTTCTTTCCTCCTTCTGCGGCTTCTTACCGTCGCCATTTTCTTGATTGAGGAAATTGAACAATTGAGTTTTACGAAGAAGTATGCAGTTTTTCTTCGAGGAACGCCAAGTGAAGAACACGACGAAACCGAGAAGAACAGTTGGGAAGTTCGTCTGTTCAGATCTTCCACGCCCTAACTTGGCAGAGGAAATCAGCTACGGCGACGGCGGAGTGAAGATTTTCCACGGTCGGCGCGAGTACGTCGGCGAAGAGGTCAAGGCAGTGAAGCTTTTCCTCACCGGCGACGATGGAGTAGCGGCGGCGCTAGGGTTTTGAGGAGCTCGAGCGGGAGAGAGAGAGGTCGAGCAGAGTAAAAGAGTGAGGAAGGGAGAGAGGGGTATTTATAGACACGGTGAAAAACGGATCGCCCGAAGATTTAGGACGAACATGCCCCGACCGCTTCCTTCTCACGACATGTGTCACCCACGTCTTGTGTAGTGGAGATCGTGTACGATCGTGGGTGAATAAAGTAATGCATCGTGGGATGCGGAACAGTTTGAGCGGCAAAAACGAAGGTTTGGATAAGATTCGTTTTAGAAGTTCCGTTGCAATTTCTTCAGCTGTCAAGGACACAGTGAAGATTTTGAACGAGTTTCAAAGTAGAACGCACATGAAGAATTTGTGAATGGATTGGGTTGAGTATAGCATAGAGGGGAAGGGTCGATCACATTCACTTAGCGAAAAAGCGACTTGAAGAAATAGCCATAAGTGAATGTCAGAGAGGACATAAACCCATATATATATATATATATATATATATATATATATATATATATATATATATATATATATATATATATATATAGTCAATGAAGAAAGACGACGGAAACAGTGAAGATTTTGCAAAGTTGAAGAATTTGAAAAAGCTGAAGAATTTCAAAAGCGAGGAAAACTCAAATTGAAGATTTTCAACTTTGGTGGTGGCGTGACCCACAGATAAGAATGATGATTTCAGACACCGCGTACAATTGTCGTAGGGTTCTGAGAATCAATTTCTTCATTAATTTCTTCACACTTAGAGTGTTATTCTTCATTGATTGAAGAAAAAACTTTCTTCATGTGTTGCACATCTAAGTCATCAATTTTGTATAAGTGTTAGAATGTGTGTCCTTTTCAAAGAACATTCGAAGATTCTAAGATATTTAGCTCACACCGCAACTTGCTAAATTTCTTCTCATCCAAGGGCTTAGTGAAGATATCAGCTAGCTGTTCTTCAGTCTTCACGTGCTCGATGGAGATGTCGCCCTTCAACACATCATCACGAAGAAAATGATGACGAATTTGAATGTGCTTTGTCTTCGAGTGCTGAACTGGGTTGTGAGCAATCTTGATGGCACTCTCATTGTCACAGTAGAGAGGCACATTCTTCACGTTGATGCCGTAGTACTTGAGGGTTTGCTTTATCCATAGCAATTGAGCACAACACGAGCCAGCAGCAATGTATTCAGCTTCCGATGGATAGTGATCGCAGTTCTGTTTCTTCGAGGACCAACGGACCAAAGATCGTCCGAGGAAATGACAAGTACCAGATGTTGACTTGCGGTCCACACGATCACCAGCATAGTCGAGTCGAATATCCAATGAGATCAAAAGTAGAGCCCTTGGGGTACCATAATCCTAGTGTTGGTGTGTGAGCTAGATATCAAGAATATGCTTCACACCTTATGGTGTGATTCCTTCGTGTAGCTTGAAATCGGGCACACATGCAAACACTAAGCATTATATCTGGCCTAGATGCACATAAGTACAATAAAGAACCAATCATGGGCGGTATACCTTGTGATCAAGTCAATACCATTTTCATCGATTGCATAGATGGCCATTTGTGGGCATAGGAATTTTGACACCTTTGCAATCTTGCATGCGAATTTCTTCAGGACATCTTTGAGGTATTTATCCTGAGATATGAATATGCCATTGTGTTGTTGATTTAATTTGAAGACCTAAGAAGAATTTCAACTCTCCCATCATAGACATTTGATATTCTTCACTCATCATATAGGCAAATTCATCACTATAACGTTGGTCGAGACAGCCAAAAATAATATCATCAACATATATTTGGCACACAAAAAGTTCACCATCATAAGATTTAGTAAAGAGAGTAGGATCGAGTGAACCGGGTGTGAAGCCATTCTTCACAAAGAATTCCTTAAATGTATCATACCACGCCCGAGGGGCTTGCTTGAGGCCATAGAGGGCCTTATTGAGTCTGAAGACTTTGTCAGGATTCTTTGGATCTTCAAAACCTGGGGGTTGAGCAACATATACTTCTTCCTCAAGCTTACCATTGAGGAATGCACTTTTCACATCCATTTGATATAAAGTGATATTGTGATGGTTAGCATAGGCGAGTAATATGCGAATAGACTCAAGTCTAGCGACAGTGCAAAAGTTTCATCAAGTCAATCCTTCAACTGCGTGTAGCCTTGAGCTACTAGTCGTGCCTTATTCCTCACCACAAGACCATTTTCATCTTGCTTGTTGCGGTAGATCCACTTTGTGCCAATGATATTATACTTGCGAGGATCCGGACGTTTGACCAGTTCCCTGACATTGTTGAGCTCGAACTGATGTAATTCTTCTTGCATGGCCTGAATCCACTCCGGCTCGAAAATGCTTCATCTACCTTAGTGGGCTCGTGATAGAGACAAAAGCATAGTGCCCACAAAAGTTAGATAAATGTGAAGCTTTTGAGCGAGTGAGAGGACTGGCGCTTTAATGTCATCGATGATCTTCTCCACTTGTACTTCTTTTGCAACACGAGGATGAGCTGGTTGTCTTGAGGAATTTGATCATTTTCCTCGGCACCATTTTCTTCACATTATCTTGGTGCATCACCGGCGTTCTTCACAGTCTGAGGATGAATTCTTCAGCAGTTTCTTGATGGGAATGACATCCTCGGTTGCCTTGAACTGATAGAATCCTCGGTGCTGGTTCATCTAACACGAAGGTAGGTGCTCTCTTTGCGAGCCATTAGTTTCATCGAACCGCACATCTACAATGTCAACAATCTTGTGAAGTGCGATGTTGAAGACTCTGAGGTGTGAGTCCTTTCCGTAACCAAGCATAAAACCTTCATGTGCTTTCGTGCAAATTTAGAGTTGTGGTGAGGATCTCTAATCCAGCATTTAGCAATCAAGACTTTGAAATAACTTACATTAGGTTTCTTGTCGTTGAGGAGTTCATAGGCAGTCTTCTTGAAGAATTTGTGAAGATATACTCTGTTGATGATGTGGCACGCGGTGTCAATTGCTTCAATCCGAAGCGACTGGCGTTTTGTATTCATCAAGCATAGTGCGAGCCATCTCAACAAGAGTTCTGTTTTGCGCTCCACGACGCCATTTTGCTTTGAGGAGTATAAGGAGTAGATAACTCATGAGTAATACCAAGTTCATCAAGATAGTCATCAAGACCGAATTCTTGAACTCAGTTCCATTGTCACTCCTGATGTGCTTGATCTTCACACCAAAGTTAGTTGAAGCCCTCGAGGAAAATCGTTTGAAGATTTCCTGCACTTGATTCTTGTAAGTAACAATGTGTACCCATGTGTAACGAGAGTAATCATCAACAATAACAAAGCCATATAGAGATGCTTCATTAACGACAATGAGTAATGATTGGGACCAAAGAGGTCCATATGAAGCAATTCAAGGGGCGAGTAGTGGTCATGATAGTCTTATTTGGATGCTTGGCCTTGGTCATTTTCCAGCTTCACAGGCTCGCATGGGTGATCCTTGAGGAATTTGACATTCTCAATGCCAATGACATGCTTCTTCTTCGCAAGCGTGTGCAAATTCCTCATGCCTGCATGACCAAGTCGTCGATGCCATAGCCAGCCTTCTGAAGCTTTTGCAAGTAGGCAAACGGCTGGTTGTGGTCCTGTAGAGAAGTCAACAATATACAAGTCTCCTCTCCTAAAGCCTTGAAGACTTTGGAATTGTCGACTTCCATAATCACAACACAACGATACTTGCCAAAGATAACAACCATATCAAGATCACAAAGCATTGAGATCGACATGAGGTTATATCCTAAAGACTCAACAAGCATGACTTTGTCCATGTGCATGTCCTTAGAGATAGCAACCTTACCAAGACCCAATACCGACTTTTGCCTTTGTCAAAAGATGATATGCTTGGATGTGACGGTGATAAGGGAGCATCCATCAATAGATTCTTGTCACCAATCATGTGATTTGTACATCCACTATCGAGAACCCACTCGGTGGCTTTGGGTTGATCATCCTGCGGATGAATTAGTACAACTTACGATCTCATATACTTCATCGGTGAAGAATATGATATCAAGTTCATCGATGAATTTCATCGGTCAAGATCAATCGATAAGTAGTATGAGGGCGTGTGAAATGAAAGTTCATTTCATCATGATTAGCTGCGTCCTTTCAGAATTTTGTCGGGCCCCACCAAATTCTTGAGACGTTGAGGCACGTCTGGAGACCTGCCCTGAGAAGAGATTAGTTCTTTTCTTCACCACCCACATCTGAAGGGGTGGCAAAGAGTTCATCACTCTGCGAGCACCATACGAGAATGGTGGCATAGAGGCCAAACCATTTCGTTTCACATAAGAGGGGTTAGGGTAAGCATATGAATAAGCGGAGAAATTCTTGAGGACTTATGAACATATTGGTTTGAAGAATAATGCACATATTCATAGCCCTTAGCTCTACCTGCGAAAACAGAGTTGTTAGCACGATGATGATCATATGAGGACTTTGATCCTTTTGAGGAATTTGATCCATGTGAGGAATTTGGTCCGTATGAGGACTTGGATCCATATGAAGAATTTGGTCCATATGAAGAATTTGATCTGGGGTTCCTATTCTTCACCGGTGGTGTCATGAGGACATTCACCAAGACTTTCAAGGCACTTCTTGGGAACCCAGATTTTCTTCATAGGGGAACCGTTCTGCAGTTAGTACCAACATATCTTGCAAATACTTCACCATTCTGATTTTAGACAGTTTATAGTTGGAGTCAAATGACTCATCGCCAGAATGAGGAAATTCGCATGTAAAACCAGATAAGGTAGATGGATCAATCGGAGGTCCCTTTGCAGCAACCCATGAGGTTTTGGGATCTTGCTCGGGCTTCGATCGTTCCATCAAGATTGAGTTTCCTCTCAAAGGCAATACCCTCTTTCCTAGGGTTCTGTTGAGGATCTGCTTTTAAGCACATCACAAAGAGTCGATGCCCTTTGAGGCTTTTGTACATGCTGTCATGTACAATTCCTTCGATCTGCATCGTCGAGGATACTAGCAATGTCCTCAGATGAGGAATTAGTGATAGCAGAGGCAGGTGAGGAATTTGTAACAGTTGAAGCATTTGAACATTCAGGTGAAGAATTAGCAGATTCATGTTCAATGCACTTTAAGCATGGAGGAACAAATTCTTCTTGAGAAGCGCTGATTTGTTGAGCAAGTAATGAATCGCGCTCCTTCTGAAGATCTTCATAACTCGCTCTTAGCTTCTCAAGATCTTGCTTTCTTTGAAGAAATTCATAAGAAAGTTTCTCATGGTCAGATAAGAGAGTGTTATGATGACCTTGAAGGCTGTCAAGCCTAGACTGAAGTCTCTGAAGATTTTCAGTCAGAGCTTGAGTGCGATCCATTTCTTCACCTAACATATCATCACTCTTATCTAGCATGTTTTGAACCTTTTCAAAAGCCCTTTGTTGTTTTATAGAAATCTTAGCAAGTTTAGAGTAGCTGGGCTTGAGATCCTCATCAGATTCATTTTCACTAGATTCAGAGGAGGTGAAATTGAGTACCTTTGCACCTTTTGCCATGAAGCAATAGGTGGGGCGTAATCATCATTTTCCTCATCGAGCTTGTCGGTGGAGTCAGTTTCTTGATGTTGAAGATGGACTTGCTAACGAAGGCGAGTAGCAAGAGCCGGACTAGCCACACCAGATTCGATTCTTGAGACTCCTCCTCTTCCTCATTTTCCACAGATTCAGCTTCGAGTCCATTTCCTTGCCAATAAATGCCCGAGCCTTTTGGAGCTGCTCCTCTTGTGAGAAGAAGGTTTTGAGGATTTTGATGATGAAGATTTTGATGATTTCTTCTTTTCTTCGCATCATCGAACTATAATCCTTGTGTTTCTTCTTCCTTAATTCCTTTTCCCATCGAGGACAATCTTGAATATAGTGACCAGGTTTCTTGCATTTGTGACAAAGTCTTCTCTTATAGTCACTAGATGAGGAATCACTTTGCTTCTTGAGGATTTTCCAAAGCGACCACGTCTTGAGAATTTCTGGAATTTCTTCACAAGCAAAGCTAGCTCTGGCCAAATTCTTCAGATCTCCAAGGCTACTACCGAGTCTTCACTTTCGATTCGGACACAGCCTTGGCCTTCGAGGCACGTGTTTTCCATAGCCGAACCATAGAGATCTCTCTTTTGAGCAAGCTGGAACTCATGAGTATTTAGCCTTCGAGGATATCAGCAGGATCAAGAGACTTGTAATCAGCTCGTTCTTGTATCATCGCGCGAGTATCAAATGAGGAATCAAGCGATCTTAGCAATTTCTTCACCACCTCATGGTCGGTGATGTCGGTGGCACCAGTGCTTGAAGCTCATTTGAGATGTCGGTGAGGCGATCGAAGGTTTGTTGAACATTTTCGTTGTCGAGTCTTTTGAAGCGGCTGAAGAGATTCGAAGAACATCAACTCGAGAGTCACGCTGAGTTGAAACACCTTCATTTACTTTGGACAGCCTGTCCCGGATGAGTTTGGCGATTCCAAAGCACTCACTCTTCCATATTGACCTTTGCTCGATGGCCACATATGATATTCTTCTCTTGAGAATCGAGTTGCTAGAATCTCTTCACATCAGCATCATTCGGAGAAGGTGTGGTGAGGAAACACCTTTTGTCACAACATACCGTAGATCGTTGTCAATTGCTTCAAGATGCATTAGCATTTTGTTCTTCCATGAGGGGTAGTCCGTCCCATCAAGGTAGGACACCCTGCTGAGACCTTGATCATACATGCGGTCGACATAACTAAAACTCCGGTGGTTAAACCAAAATCACACGAACAAGGGAGTACCTTGCTCGATACCAATTGAAAGTCGTTATATCGACTAGAGGGGGTGAATAGGCGATTTTATGAATTCTTCAACGAGGAATTTGCGGTGAGGAAATTCCTTAGCGAAGAACTACTTGCAAATGGAATAAGTACTCAAAGTAAGCATAACAGATTACAAGCATTGTTATCATGATGAAATGAAGACAATCACAGAGTACGTAAAGCGTAATCACAGGATAACACAAGATGAAGACAAACAGATGAAGAAATTGAACGAGGAAATTGAGAAAGTCTTGATCAAAGTCTTCAAACACAGATATGAACAAACACTCAACACAAGAATGAGGAAATGAAAGGGTTGAGGAAATAGAACCAGTTAGGTCGGTGAAGACAATGATTTGGTAGACCAGTTCCAACTGCTGTCTCGGTTATACGTCTGGTTGGAGCGGTGAGTATTTAAACTCGAGGACACACATCCGGACACCCGATCCTTGAGCACGCAGCTCAGACACCAAGTCCTCACCGTATTCTCCTTGAACTAAGGTCACGCAGACCTCGTCCAATCACTCGTGGTAAGTCTTGAGCGACTTCCAAACCTTCACATACTTGGTCACTCGGCGATCCACAATTCCTCTTGGATGCTCTAGACCTTGACGCCTAACCGTCTGGAAGAAGCACAGTCTTCAAAGGTAACAAGCGTCGGATCCACGCAGGATCAATTTCTTCATGATGCTCAATCACTTTGGGTTTGTTGGGGTTTGGTTTTGGGTTTTCCTCACTTGATGATTTTCGCTCAAAGTCCTCGGAGGATGGGTTGCTCTCAAATGACAAGTGTCAAGTTCTCTCGGAGCAGCCAACCAACTAGTGATTGTAGGGGCGGCTATTTATAGCCTAGGGAGCAGCGACATGATAAGACATAAATGCCCTTCAATGATATGACCGTTAGGTGGATAAGATATTTGGGACAGGTGGCGCGCAAGATAAAGAACGGTCGGAATTTTGAATATCAAATTCCTCGGGGCTATCATGTTCCTCATCGTGTAGGCAATTCGACCTGGCGAATTCCTAACTCCTCGATCCGAACAAATTCCTCGGCGACTGTAAGAGCTTCGTCTCATTCTTCAAGAAATTGACTGAACTGTATGAGATTTCAAAAGCTTCACTCGAAGGGATTGGTAGGTGTAGGATTTTGAGTTGAGCATCACATGGAAATTTTTCCTTAGTATTTCCTTGACCCCTTTAACAAGATCGGTGTTTCCTATGACTCAAGAAAGAGAAAATGAAACTACGAAAACAAAAGTCTTCACGCTTCATGTTCCTCAAACGAATACCAAGTCTTCAAGGTCACACCAATTTCTTCACTTTCAAAGTCTTGAAAGTCTTGAAATATCAAAGTCTTGATTGAAGAACTTCATTTTTAGGGGTCGACTTTCTCTGTAAATATCAAACTCCTCATAGACTTATAGACCTGTGTACACTCACAAACGCATTAGTTACTTAACCTATAAGTCTTCAATACACCAAAATCACTAAGGGGCACTAGATGCACTTACAATTCTTATCTTTTATGCGAGCATCATTGAAATCATCATGCCTAGCTAAAAGGCATTAAAGAAAAGCGCTTGTTGGGAGACAACCCAACACTTTTACCTACTGTTTTTGTGTGTTCACATGATTAGGCTACTGTAGTAATAATGTTTTATTGCTTTCGTTTCAATAAAGCGCCAAGTAAGACTTTTGGGCTGGCTTACAGTGATAGTTGATGTGATCTTCCTGAAAAACAGGAACTTTTGCGCTTAGGAAAACAATTCTCACTTTTAACAGAAGCGTGATAAAATGTTGATTCTTTTTTGCAGAAGATTAACAGAAAAATTGCCCAGGTTTTCCTATTTTCAGAATTTTTGGGGTAGCAGAGGTATGGTTGGAGTACAGATTACTATAGACTATTCTGTTTTTGACATATTCTGTTTTTGATGCATAGTTTGCTTGTTTTCTAGTTTCTATGGCTTATATTGCTCAATATAAATTGTGGAAATGATATGCTACAGTAGGCATTGTGTGGAAACAATTATTAATCTTGTCTTTGACAGTACCAAAGTGAAATGATTTTCTCTTTATCATACTAACCTATCTCACGAAGTTCCGTTAAGTTTTATGTGATTGAAGTTTTCAAGTTTTGGGTGAGATGTCGATATGAGGAGAATAAGGAGTGACATGACCCTAAGCTTGGGGATGCCCAAGGCACCCCAAGGTAATATTAAAGGAAGAACAAAGCAACTAAGCTTGGGGATGCCCCGTAAGGCATCCCCTCTTTCGTCTCCAATATTATTGGTAACCTCACTTGGAGCTATATTTTTATTCATCACATGATATGTGTTTTGCATGGAGCGTCAATTTATTTTGTTAAGATTTTCTTGCTGTTATTTATAATAATGTTTTGCATCTTTCTTTTTAATAAAAATGTCAAGGATAGCCTTTGCCATGCTTATTTCGCAAGTATATGTGTTGCTGTTTCAAAACAGAAAGTTTATCACTGTTGCTAAAATTCCCTAGAAAAGTCAAAATGTGATAAGTTGAAATTGTTTGCACAATAAGCTCTGATAAATTTTCTACAGTGTGTTAAATTTTCAGAATTTTTGGAGTTAAAGAAGTATTGATACTCTAACATTCTTTACAGACTATACTGTTTTGGCAGATTGTTGTTGTGTTTGCATATGTTTGCTTGTTTAATGATTCTATTTGAGGATAGGAGTGTTAAATATGCAGAGGCATTTAGTATGTAATGTTGAATAATAATTTTAGTGATTTTCTACAGTAGAGAATGATAAGGTTTTTGCATTGATTTATACTAACTTATCTCACGAGTTCTTGTTGAGTTTTGTGTGGATGAAGCTTTTGAGATTTAGGAAAACCGTGATATGAGAGGAATTAAGGAGATGCAAAAGATCAAGCTTGGGGATGCCCAAGGCACCCCAAGATAATATTTCAAGGAGTCTCAAGCATATAAGCTCGGGGATGCCCCGGTAGAATTCCCACCTTTCTTCTTCAAGAATTATCGGTTAGTATAAGTTGAGCCTAAGTTTTTGCCTCTTCACATGATGTGTGCTATCTTGGAATTGCATTTTGTTTTGTTTTTGCTTGCTGTTTTAATAAAATACTTAGATCTGAAAGTTTTTAAATAAAATAGAGTCCTCAAATAGTTGCCAGGGAGGCTAAGTAAGCGGCACTCACATCCCGTCAACGAAGCTCTTTTTATGGAATTGCTCTAGTGCTTCACTTATATCTTTTTGAGCATGGTGTGCTTTAGTATTTTCGAAGAAATTATCTCTTGCTTCGCTTAAATTAATTTGAGATAAAGAAATATTATGCTCATGACCTTCACTTATATTTGTTTGAGCTTATCTAAAGCAACGCATGAAAATTAGTCCCAAAGTGATAGATATCCAAGAAGGATATAGTAAAACTTTCATGAAGATCATTGGAAAAAATAAACTTGATTCCTTGTAATAGTTTTGAGATATGATGATGTGATATGTGAGTTATGTTGATGAGTAATTATGTTGTAGTAAGAATATTGGGGTTAAGGTTTGTGATTCCCTATGCAAGCACGAAAGTCAATAGTTATGCAATGAAATTATATCCTACTTGTGGTGCATTATTCTGTGTTAATTATGCTTAATCCTCGTTTATGAGATTATTTCTTTCTTGGTTGGTCGCTTCTCAATATTTTGCTAGCCTTCATTTTGCACTAAGTATGATCACTACTTGTGCATCCAAAATCCTTTAAACCAGTTTTGCCACATGAGTCCACTATATCTACCTACATGCGGTATTCTTTTGCTGTTCTAAGCAAATTTGTATGTGCCATCTCTAATTTTCAAAATAAATTCTCTTTTGTGTGCTCGTACCGCTCGCGAGGCGGTGAGGGATGGCCTATATTTTCCATGCTAGATGTGTTATTCTCACGATGAGTGTTTACTCACTTGTCATTGCACGAGAGTAAGGCAAAGGTATTAGGGATGCCCAGTCCCGAAATGAAAAATGAATTTACTTTATGTTGTCAAATAATAAATTCTTGGGAAAGCGTTGGTATGGAGGGCAACCTTGGATTCGGCTAGCCATGGAAAGTGAAAGTATGGTGGAAAAAGGAATAAACTTTAACTTCTGTTTGGGAACCGCCTATGATATATCTAGCATGGAAAGTGTGGGGAACTCTAAGTCGTTTTCGTTGGTGGGAAAATTATGCCTCTCAAAATGTTTTTATCTCTCAATTTTCGCTTTGAGCTCTGGTACCTCTACAGATCCCTACTTCCCTCTGCGAAGGGCCTTTATTTTACTTCATGCAATTTTTATTTTTAATTTGAGTCTCCATCTTCTCTTATAAAGCACCAACTAGGGGGCACTATGATCGTACAATATGCGAGTGTGTTTCATGAATGGATCAATGATTGAGCATGATGGCCTAGGGATAACTTATTTTAGCATTGATATTTTGAAAGACATGGTTGCTTGTTGGTATGCTTGAGTATTAAAGTCCTCATGTCAAAACTAGACTATTGCTTTGAAGCATATAAAAGTCCAAATGTCCATGCTACAAAATAATATGGGATGACATGTTAGGCAGCATTCCACATCAAAAATTATGTTTTTATCATTTACCTACTTGAGGAAGAGAAGGAATTAAGCTAGGGATGCTGATACGTCTCTAACGTATCTATAATTTTTTATTGTTCCATGCTGCTATATTATCATTCTTGGATGTTTTATAATCATTTTATAGTCATTTTATATCATTTTTTGATACTAACCTATTGACATAATGCCAAGTGCCAGTTGCTGTTTTTTGCATGTTTTTTACATCACAAGAAATCAATATCAAACGGAGTCCAAACACCGTGAAACTTTTTGTGGATTTTTGATGGACCAGAAGACCACCAATGGGCCAGAGCTGCACCTGGGGGGTGCCCCAAGGGGGACACACCCCACTAGGGTGCACCTAGGGGCCCAGGCGCGCCCAAGTGGATTGTGCCCACCTCGGTGGCCTCCCGCACCCCCTCTTTACCCTATAAATTCCCAAAAATTCTAAAAACCCTCGGGGTGAACCTAGATCAAAAGTTCCGCCACCACAGGCCTCTGTATCCATGAAAAACAATCTATACCCCATTTCGGCACCCTTCTGGAGGGGGAATCATCACCGGTGGCCATCTTAATCATCCCGGCGGCCACCACGATGAGAAGGGAGTAGTCCACCCTCGGGGCTAAGGGTTTGTACTAGTAGCTATGTGTTTAATCTCTCTCTCATGTTCTTGAGATGGCACGATCTTGATGTATTGCAGGCTTTGTTAATATAGTCGGATCATACGGTATTTTCCCCTCTCTATCTTGTTGTGATGAATTGAGTTTTCCCTTTGAGATTTCGTTGTTATCGGATTGAATACTTTTATGGATTTGAGAACACTTGATATATGTCTTGCAATTGAATACTCGTGGTGACAATGGGGTATCGTATTGATTCACTTGATATATGTTTTCGCACTCAAGTCACGGATTCCCGAGGTGACATTGGGGTAATCTATGCATAGAGGCTGATGCATGTTCTTATCTTTGTTTCTCCAGTAGAAATCTTGGGGCACTCTTTGAAGTTCTTTGTGTCGGATTGAGTATTATGAATATGAATTTGCTTTGGTGTTATTTTAGTACGAACTCTAGGAAAGATCGAACGGAAAGAATAGCTTTGTGTTATTTTAGTGCAAACTCTAGATCGAAAGAAAAGAATAGCTTTGAGGTGGTTTCGTACCCTACAAACAATTTATTCTTATGTTCTCCGCTAGATAGGAATTTTGGAGTGATTCTTCATCGCACTTTGAGGGGTGGTTATATGATCCAGTTATATTAGCATTGTTGAGAGATTGCACTAGCGAAAGTACAAACCCTAAGCCTCATTTTCAAGCATTGCAATACCGTTTTTGTGCCTGTTTACTATTTGCTACCTTGCTGTTTTTATTTATTCAGATTATAAAAATATATTTCTACCATCCATATTACACTTTTATCACCATCTCTTCGCCGAAATAGTGCACCTATACAATTTGCCATTGTATTGGGTGTGTTGGGGACACAAGAGACTTTTTGTTATTTGGTTGCAGGGTTGTTTGAGAGAGACCAGCTTCATCCTACGCCTCCCATGGATTGATACACCTTAGGTCATCCACTTGAGGGAAAATTGCTACTGTCCTAAAAAACTCTGCGCTGGGAAGCCCAACACATGTCTACAAGAATAAAGTTTCGTAGTAGACATCACTCCCCTTGTGTCGAATCTATAAATTTGGGTTGAATACTCTACCCTCAAAAATTGTTGCGATCCCCTATACTTGTGGGTTATCAAGACCTTTTTCTGGAGCTTTTGCTGGGGAGCATAGCTATATTTGTTGAGTCACTTGGGATTATTATCAATTTATCACTATGAAGAATCTGAAGGATGCTAAGACTAAGATTTATCCCTCTAAGACGAGGGGAGTTAAGGAACTGCCATCTAGCTCTGCTTTAGATTCACCTTCTGTTATAAGTAAACTTGCAACACCACCACATGCTATTAATCTTAAAATGTCGCAAATTATTGATGATGCTACTTCTGCTATGAATGATACTTATGATGATGCTAGTACCTTACTTGATGATGATGTGCCTCTTGATGAACAAATTGCTAGAGTAAGACAACATGATGTTGTTGAAACTGATGATGAGCTTGAAACTGAAAATCTTGAAACACCTACTAGAACTAGCCTTCCTAGATATGAATTGCCAAAAGTACCGGAAGGTTATGTTATGAATGAGGAGACAACTAGAGATATTCTTGCTTGTAAGGATAGAGATGATCTAGAGAAATTATTATGCAAGTATAAAGAAAAATCCTTTAATGCTAGAATGCAATATGATCCTAAGTTTGCTACTTCACCTCTCTTTATTAATGACAAGGATTACGAATTCTCTGTCGACCCAAAGTTAATTACTTTGGTTGAATCTGATCCTTTCTATGGTTATGAAACTGAAACTGTGGTGGCACATCTTACTAAGTTGAATGACATAGCCACCCTTTTTACTCATGATGACAAAACTCGCTATTACTATATTCTCAAATTATTTTTGTTATCATTAAAGGGTGATGCTAAAGCTTGGTACAATACTCTTGCTCCTGGTTGTGTGCGTAGTCCCCAGGATATGATATATTACTTCTCTGAAAAATATTTCCCGGCTCATAAGAAACAAGCTGTCTTACAGGAAATATTTAACTTTGTGCAGATTAAAGAATGTTGGGGAACGTAGCAGAAATTCAAAATTTTCTACGCATCACCAAGATCTATCTATGGAGAAACTAGCAACGAGAGAGAGGGGAGTGCATCGTCATACCCTTCAAGATCGCGATGCAGAAGCGTTACAAGAACGAGGTCGGCGGAGTTGTTCACGAAGCGATTCAGATCGCGGCCGAATCTGATCTAAGCGTCGAATCACGGAGCCTCCGCGTTCAACACACATGCAGCCCGGTGACGTCTCCCATGCCTTGATCCAGCAAGGAGAGAGGGAGAGGTTGGGGAAGACTCCGTCCACTAGCATCACGACGGCATGGTGGTGGTGGAGGAGCGCGGTACTCCAGCAGGGCTTCGCCAAGCACTACGAGAGACAAGGAGGGAGAGAGGTAGGGCTGCGCCTTGGGAGAGAGACTCATGTGTTAGCCAGCCCCAAAACCTCCAGTATATATAGGGGCAAAGGGAGGGAGGCGCCTGGGTTTCCCACAGGCGGCGGCGGCTGCAGGCAGATGGGATCTCCCCCTTGGGTGACTTGGCCCCCAAGCCAGGAGGTGGGAACCCTAGATGGGGCGCCCCAAACACCCTGGTCACGTGGGAATAGCTGAGGGGGGCGCACAGCCCCTTAGTGGGATGGTTTGGCCCCTTCCCTTGGCCCATGAAGCCCCCCAACACTTGCCGGGGCTCCCGAAACACCTTTCGGTCATGCTGGTCATCACCCGGTACCTCCGGAACACTTCCGGACTCCAAAACCCTTCGTCCAATATATCAATCTTCACCTCCGGACCATTCCGGAACTCCTCGTGATGTCCGGGATCTCATCCGGGACTCCGAACAACATTCGGTAACCGTGTACATACCTTCCCTATAACCCTAGCGTCATTGAACCTTAAGTGTGTAGACCCTACCGGTTTGGGAACCATGCAGACATGACCGAGACGTTCTCCGGTCAATAACCAACAGCGGGATCTGGATACCCATGTTGGCTCCCACATGTTCCACGATGATCTCATCGGATGAACCACGATGTCAAGGATTCAAGCAATCCCATATGCAATTCCCTTTGTCTACTGGTATAGTACTTGCCCGAGATTCGATCGTCGGTATCCCGATAGCTTGTTCAATCTTGTTACCGGCAAGTCTCTTTGCTCGTTCCGTAACACATCATCACGTGATCAACCCCTTGGTCACATTGTGCACATTATGATGATGTCCTACCGAGCGGGCCCAGAGATACCTCTCCGTCGACGGAGTGACAAATCCAGTCTCGATTCGTACCAACCCAATGACACTTTCGGAGATACCGTAGTGCACCTTTATAGCCACCCAGTTACCTTGTGAAGTTTGGTACACCCAAAGCATTCCTATGGTATCCGGGAGTTGCACAATCTCATGGTCTAAGGAAATGATACTTGACATTAGAAAAGCTTTAGCATACGAACTACACGATTTTTGTGCTAGGCTTAGGATTGGGTCTTGTCCATCACATCATTCTCCTAATGATGTGATCCCGTTATCAACGACATCCAATGTCCATGGTCAGGAAACCGTAACCATCTATTGATCAACGAGCTAGTCAACTAGAGGCTTACTAGGGACATGGTGTTGTCTATGTATCCACACATGTATCTGAGTTTCCTATCAATACAATTATAGCATGGATAATAAACGATTATCATGAACAAGGAAATATAATAATAATAACTAATTTATTATTGCCTCTAGGGCATATTTCCAACAGTCTCCCACCTGCACTAGAGTCAATAATCTAGTTCACATCGCCATGTGATTAACACTCACAGGTCACATCGCCATGTGACCAACATCCAAAGAGTTTACTAGTGTCAATAAACTAGTTCACATCATCATGTGATTAAGACTCAATGAGTTCTGGGGTTTGATCATGTTTTGCTTGTGAGAGAGGTTTTAGTCAACGGGTCTGCAACATTCAGATCCGTATGTACTTCGCAAATCTCTAGGTCATATTGTAAATTCTGCTTCCATGCTCCACTTGGAACTATTCCAAATGGTTGCTCCACTATACGTATCCGGTTTGCTACTCAGAGTCATTCGGATAGGTGTTAAAGCTTGCATCGACGTAACCCTTTACGCCGAACTCTTTATCACCTCCATAATCGAGAAACATGTCCTTATTACTCCAAGGACAATTTTGACCGCTGTCCAATGATACATTCTGGATCACTCTTGTACCCCTTGCGGACACGTGGCAAGGCACATATCAGTTGCGGTACAAAGCATGACATACTGTATAGAGCCTATGGCTAAGGCATAGGGGACGACATTCGTCCTTTCTCTTTCTTCTGCCGTGGTCGAGCTTTAAGTCTTAACTTCATACCTTACAACTCAGGCAAGAACTCCTTCTTTGACTGATCCATCTTGAACACCTTCAAGATCATGTCAAGGTATGTGCTCATTTGAAAGTACCATTAAGCGTTTTTGATCTATCCTTATAGATCTTGATGCTCAACGTTCAAGTAGCTTAATCCAGGTTTTCCATTGAAAAACACTTTTCAAATAACCCTATATGCTTTCCAGAAATTCTACATCATTTCCGATCAACAATATGTCAACAACATATACTCATCAGAAATGATATAGTGCTCCCACTCACTCCTTTGGAAATACAAGTTTCTCATAAACTTTGTATAAACCCAAAATCTTTGATCATCTCATCAAAGCGTATATTCCACCTCCGAGATGCTTACTCAGTCCTTAGAAGGGTTGCTGGAGCTTTGCATACTTGTTAGCATCTTTTAGGATTGACAAAACCTTTTTGGTTGTATCACATGCAACCTTTCGTCAAGAAAATTGTCGAGGAAACAATGTTTTGACATCCTATCTGCAAGATTTCATAAATAATGCAGAATCGCTAATACAATTCAACAGACTCTCAAAGATCGCTACGAGTGAGACAGTATCGTAGTCAACTCCTTGAACTTGTCGGAAAACATCTTAGCGACAAGTCGAGCTTTCTTAATGGTGACACATACCATCATTGTCTGTCTTCCTTTTAAAATCCATCTGTACCCAATAGCCTTACAACCATCAAGTAGTTCTTCCAAAGTCTATACTTTGTTTTTACACATGGATCCTCTCGGATTTTATGGCCTCGAGCCATTCATCGGAATCCGGGCCCACCTTCGCTTCTCCATAGCTCGTAGGTTCATTGTTGACTAGCAACATGACCTCCAAGACAGGATTAAGTACCACTCTGAAGTAGTACGCATCCTTGTCGACCTACGAGGTTTGGTAGTGACTTGATCTGAAGTTTCATGATCACTATCATTAGCTTCCACTTCAATTGGTGTAGGTGCCACAGGAACAACTTCTTGTGCCCTGCTACACACTAGTTGAAGTGACGGTTCAATAACCTCATCAAGTCTCCACCATCCTTCCACTCAATTCTTTCGAGAGAAACTTTTTCTCGAGAAAGGACCCGTTTCTAGAAACAATCACTTTTGCTTCCAGGTCTGAAATAGGAGGTATACCCAACTGTTTTTGGGTGTCCTATGAAGATGCATTTATCCACTTTGGGTTCGAGCTTATCAACCTGAAACTTTTTCACATAAGCGTCGCAGCCCCAAGCTTTCAAGAAACGACAACTTAGGTTTCTCTAAACCATAGTTCATACGGTGTCATCTCAACGGAATTACGTGGTGCCCTATTTAAAGTGAGTGCGGTTGTCTCTAATGCCTAACCCAGAACGATAGTGGTAATTCGATAAGAGACATCATGGTATGCACCATATCCAATAGGGTGCAGTTATGACGTTTCGGACACACCACCACATTATGGTGTTCCACGCGGTATTAGTTGTGAAACAATTTCCACAATGTCTTAATTGTGTGCCAAACTCGTAACTCAGATACTCATCTCTATGATCATATCATAGACATTTTATCCTCTTATCACGACGATCTTCAACTTCACTCTAAAATTACTTGAACCTTTCAATAATTCAGACTTGTGTTTCATCAAGTAAATATACTTAGAATCTACTCAAATCATATGTGAAGTAAGAGCATAATGATATCCACTGTGTGCCTCAGCACTCATTGGACTGCACACATCAAAATGTATTACTTCCAACAAGTTGCTTTCTTGTTCCATCTTACTGAAAGCGAGGCTTTTCAGTCATCTTGCCCATGTGGTATGATTTGCATGTGTCAAGTGATTTAAAATCAAGTGATTCCAAACGATCCATCTGCATGGGGTTTCTTCATGCGTATACACCAATAGACATGGTTCGCATGTCTCAATCTACGAGTGATTCCAAAGATCCATCAACATGGAGCTTCTTCATGCGTTTTATACCAGTATGACTCAAATGGCAGTGTCACAAGTATGTGGTACTATCATTACTATCTTATATCTTTTGGCATGAACATGTGTATCACTACGATCGAGATTTAATAAACCATTCATTTTAGGTGAAAGACCATTGAAGGTATTATTCAAATAAACAGAGTAACCATTATTCTCCTTAAATGAATAACCGTATTGCGATAGACATAATCCAATCATGTCTATGCTCAACGCAAACACCAAATAACAATTATTTAGGTCTAACACCAATCTTGATGGTAGAGGGAGTATGCGATGCTTGATCACATCAAGCTTGGAAACACTTCCAACACATATCGTCATCTCACCTTTAGCTAGTCTCCATTTGTTCTGTAGCTTTTATTTCGAGTTACTAACACTTAGCAACCGAACAGGTATCTAATACCCTGGTGCTACTGGGAGTACTAGTAAAGTACACATTAACATAATGTATATCCAATATACTTCTATCGACCTTGCCAGCCTTCTCATCTACCAAGTATCTAGGGTAGTTCTGCTTCAATGACTGTTCCCCTCATTACGGAAGTACTTAGTCTTGGGTGGGTTCAAACTTTGGGTTTCTTCACTAGAGCAACAACCGATTTGCCGTTTCATGAACTATCCCTTCTTGCCCTTGCCCTTCTTGAAACTAGTGGTTTCACTAACCATCAACAATTGATGCTCCTTCTTGATTTCTACTTTCGCGGTGTCAAACATCGCGAATATTTCAATGATCATCATATCTATCCCTGATATTTTATAGTTCATCACGAAGCTCTAGCAGCTTGGTGGCAATGACTCGGAGAAACATCACTATCTCATCGGAAGATTAACTCCCACTTGATTCAAGTGATTGTTGTACTCGGACAATCTGAGCACAAGCTCAACGATTGAGCTTTTCTCCCTTAGTTTGCAGGCTAAGAGACTCGCGGAGGTCTTATACCTCGGGCGTGGGCACGAGCCTGAAATCCCAATTCAGCCCTCGAAACATCTCATATGTTTCATGACGTTCAAATCGCCTTGATTGCCTCAACTCTAAACCGCTTAACATTATTGAACTATCACGTAGTTATCAAAGCGTGTGTGTCGATGTTCGCAACATCCAGAGACGACGTTCGAGGTTCAACACACCGAGCGGTGCATTAAGGACATAAGCCTTCTACGAAGCAACAAGGACAATCCTTAGTTTACGGACCTAGTCCGCATAATCGCTACTATCAACTTTCAACTAAATTTTCTCTAGGAACATATCTAAACAGGAGAACTAAAGCGCGAGCTTTTACATAATTTGCAAAGACCTTTTGACTATGTTCAGATAATTAAGTTCATCTTATGAACTCCCACTCAGATAGACATCCCTCTAGTCATCTAAGTGATTACATGATCCGAGTCAACTAGGCCATGTCCGATCATCACGTGAGACGGACTAGTCATCATCGGTGAACATCTTCATGTTGATCGTATCTACCATCGACTCATGCTCGACCTTTCGGTCTCTTGTGTTCGAGGCCATGTCTGCATACATGCTAGGCTCATCAAGTCAACCTAAGTGTTTGGCGTGTGTAAATCTGGCTTACACCGTTGTATGTGAACGTTAGAATCTATCACGCCCGATCATCACATGGTGCTTGAAACGACGAACTTTCGCATAGCGGTGCACAGTTAGGGGAACACTTTCTTGAAATTATTATGAGGATCATCTTATTTACTACCGTCGTTCTAAGCAAATAAGATGCAAAACATGATAAACATCACATGCAATCAAATAGTGACATGATATGGCCAATATCATTTTGCTCCTTTGATCTCCATCTTGAGGCTCCATGATCATCATCGTCACCGCATGACACCATGATCTCCATCATCATGATCTCCATCATCATGATCTCCATCATCGTGTCTCCATGAAGTTGTCTCGCCAACTATTACTTCTACTACTATGGCTAATGGTTTAGCAATAAAGTAAAGTAATTACATGGCATTGTTCATTGACACGCAGGTCATACAATAAATTAAGACAACTCCTATGGCTCCTGCCGGTTGTCATACTCATCGACATGCAAGTCGTGATTCCTATTACAAGAACATGATCAATCTCATACATCACATATCATTCATCACATTCTTTTGGCCATATCACATCACATAGCATACGCTGCAAAAACAAGTTAGACGTCCTCTAATTGTTGTTTGCATATTTTACGTGGCTGTTATGGGTTTCTAACAAGAACGTTTCTTATCTACGCAAAAGCCACAACGTGATATGTCAATTTCTATTTACCCTTCATAAGGACCCTTTTCATCGAATCCGATCCGACTAAAGTGGGAGAGACTGGCACCCGCTAGCCACCTTATGCAACAAGTGCATGTCTGTCACATCCCAGTTAGACCATGCATTAGGGTGTGCATCATGTTTAAATTTCATTTGAATTTGAAATGGGAAGGCAGAAACCCCAGAACACCCCCTTAATTCAACTAGGGTTTACTAAAATTATTTCAATGAACCTGAAATGCCCTTCAAAATGCTCATCATCTTTGCTTTGGTTCGAGCCTATGTCAAAAGTGGTGCATCATTTTCTAGGTCATCCAAAGGTCCTTGGATTAATTCATAAGTTTTTGAACTTGAGCATTTCAAATTATATAAAATATTTTAAATGTCCAAAATTGCCAAACTAAATGTTTCATGTTGGAAATATTCCAACAAGGGACCAGGAGCATTTTGGTGATTTTTAAAACTGTTTTGGTATTTTAGAAACCCCACAAAGCTGCAGGAAATTAGAAAAGATAAAAAAACAGAAAGACTTACTCGCGCCTCCCTACCCGGCCCACCTGCTGCCCAGCCCAAGAACAAGGCCAATGAAGCTGCTTGGCTCGGCCAGCAGCAGCCAGTGCTTTCGGCAGCTGGCACCGCATGGGTGCCACGCACTGGTCGCCGCCTCGCCGCTCCTCTCGCTCTGCCGCCGCCGAGGATCGCCTCCTCTCTCTCCCCCGAACCCCTGGACACCCCCTCTCCTCCCGGTCCCTCTCCATCGTGCTCCCCCGCCTTGGCCGACGCCGCCGCCGCCACACCATCGCCGTAGCCTCGCTCCCCGCCGTCCGTGCTCCTCCTCACCATGTCCAGGAGCTCCGCCGCACTCCACTACCCCTAACCAGCCGAGCCCCGCTTGCTCTAGTGCCCCGAGTCCATCCCACCGACCTCGACTGAGCTCGCCGTCGCCGGAGATCCCTTTCGTCGCCGCCGTCGCTCCGGTTCGTCCCCGACCTCGACGAGAGCTTCTACGCGTCGTCCGTGAGCCCCTCTAACTCCCCTTCCCTCTCTCTCGCGCCCTCGAGCAGCGTAGCAACCGAACCACGCTCACCCGCACCCGCCGCCGTGGAGCTTGTCGCCGACGTGCTCCCGGTCACTCTCCGGCTACCCCATGGTGTCCATCACACTCACCGCACCCCATGGGGTCTACCCATGCACTCCCCGCACCTCACCGACCCCTCTAACCCCAAGCTCATCGTTGGCCGAACCCCGGCGGCCGCCTAGCTCGTCGCCGGCGCCAACTCCGCCACCCGACCCCAACCGCTCCACCAATAGCCGCGGCTTGCACCCAGCTACCAGAGCCACCTTCCATGACTCATTTGGTCGCCGGAATCGCCAAAAGCACTCCCTCCGCCGCGTCGGGCTCGCCGGCGGCTAGTCGCCGGTGTAGCCGACGTGGACCTTGACCACGTGGGCCCTCGTTGACCCCGACAAGTCACTGACAGATGGGGCCCAGCCCTGCTAACTAAATAGGTTAGTTTTAATTAAACATTAGTTAAGTTAATTACCCTGACACGCGGGACCCACTGTCAGGTTTGACCTGGATGTATCTGTTGACCCTGACGTCATGCTGACGCATGGCTGACGCATTAATCTAATTTCTGGATTTATTCTAATACAGTAAATTCCAGAATATAATTCAAATTTCAAATGCTTATAACTTTTTATCTGTAACTCCAAATGCAAAGATTTATATATGAAAAATGATCAGAAAAATCCATTCTATCCATTGGTACAGGTTTCATGCATGTTAAATCAAGTTAACCTTGCTGTTTAACCAGAATAAGATAATGCACCTTTAGGGTTATTTCAAATGAGCTATCATTTGAATCTTTGATTCAAATGAGTTCATCCCTATTATTTCAGCTTGCATTAGGCCAACACACATCCATATTGCCATGTCATAGCATGCATCATATTGTTGCATATTGTCATGTGTGTTTACTTTCGGTATGCTTTTCGTGATAGGTTACGCCTCGAGGATAACCTCGACTATCCATCCGAAGGCGTACTCTACCCCGCTCCATCGTGCAAGAAACTCATTGATCATTCCGATACAAACCCATGTTCTCGCTTCGCTCTCGTTTCTGCATTAAGACAACGCGATTCAAACTGTTGTGTGCTGCGGTAGTTGAACCCACTTCCTTTGCATGACTGTCATTGCCACAAGAATTAGATGAAACCCACTAGTATGTGTAGGAGTTGATTGAGCCATGTTTGTGATTCCTACCATGCTATGCTTGCTATGCTTAGAGTTGTGTCAGTCTGGCTCATCGGGATGATGAACTGGAGTGAAAGGTTGTGTTGGTACGAGTGAAAGTGTTGAACACGTTTTGGTAAAGGTATCGATGAGAGGCCATGTAGGAGTACATGGTGGGTTGTTTCATTGAAGCCGATCCTAAGAACTGAGATCTGTGTTTGTGATCCATGAAATAGTTACTACCACGCATTGGGCCCGAAACCAATGGACCCTCTCGGCTTCTTAACCACCCTTGTTCTTAGTCCGGAGTTGCAAGTAGTTTCGTGTTTGTAGCATGTCAGGGGCACGCAACGCTGACCTTAGGGGTGGGTTGTGTTGCGGTAGGCACGTGGCCGGTGTACCGAGTGCCGCTTGGTATCTCGGGAACCCTGCACACATCGTTCGGGGCTGTATGGGAAACCTCGGCCGGACTCCCTGCGGATGGAACCCGAATAGGCGATAAACCTGGACTAGGAACTTGAGTGTTTAGGTAGGCTGTGGCCGACACCCACGTTGGGCTTCCGCTTGAAGGTTGCAGTACATGTCGTAAACGCGCGGTAAGTGGTGAGCGTGTGTGAAGAAGTACACCCTGCAGGTTTGATATGATCTATTCAATAGCCGTGTCCACGGAGAAGGACTTCGGGTTACCTATATCAGTTCATAGACAAGTAAATGGATACTACTAAAAGCCTCAAGATAAGTGTGAGTATCGTGGATGGCCCTCTCGTGGGATGACGAGGGAGGATCCACGGTGGAGTATTGTGATGGTGATTAGTGGACTCGTGTGCGACAAATGCTTTACAAAGTGGTGTCACGTAGGATAGCTTAGCCAAGAGTCAAAGCTGGCTTGCTGCAAATAACTCCACCACCTTCTTGAGAATGTGCATGTATGATAGGATTCTGTGGTAAGACTTGCTGAGTACCTCCGTACTCATGTTTGCTTAATTAATGTTTTTCAGAGGACAACACTACCCCCTCCGATGGATTCTATGTAGATATCGACTTCGACGAGTGAGCTAGCCACCCAGGTGGCGATCTAAGACTTGTGAAGGGCCATTGTAGATAGAAAGGCTCCAACAAGCTTTCTTTCTTTCTAGAGTCTGTACTCAGACTAGTTTGCTTCCGCATGTGCTTGTATGGTTGTATGACTTGAGTGTTGGGTCATGTGACCCCTACCTGTATGGATATGTTATGTATGGCTCCTCGGACCCTCTTAAATAAAGTACTTTGAGTTGTAGAGTTTTGTTGTGATGCCTTGTTGTATTTACTCATATCGGGCATATTGCGTGTATGATTGAAATGCTTGGTATGAGTGGGATCCGACAAACTAGTTGTTTATCCTTGGCAGCCTCTCATATGGGGAAATGTAGTCTCGTGCTTCTGAGCGATAGTAGTCCGCTACAGCCCGGTTCACCGGAGTCCTGCTAGCCCAGCACTACTGCTTGGACACTTGACTGGCCGGCATGTGTTTCACTTCGTTCCTATGTCTGTCCCTTCGGGGAAATGTCACGCGGTGGTATTCGGAGTCCTGCCTAGCCTGCTACAGCCCGGAATACCGGAGTCCTGTTAGCCCAGTGCTACAGCCCGAATACATACGTTGATGACCGACATGCTCGATGTGATTCATGTATGCCTGTCCCCATGGGTTAGCGCCGCTTTGGGTTCACGACTAGCCATGTCGGCCCGGGTTCTTGGTCATGTGGATGCTAGCGACACTATCATATACGTGAGCCAAAAGACGCAAACGGTCCCGGGCCATGGTAAGGCGACACCCGTGGGAATACCGTGCGTGAGGCCGCAAAGTGATATGAGGTGTTACCGGCTAGGTCGATGTGACTTGGGATCGGGGTCCTGACAGCCAGTCGGTGGAACCTGTCTCACGTAAGTGTATGTGTAAGGTCGGTCCGGGCCGCTTCATCCCACAATACTGTCGAAACAAGATAGGACTAGTAACGGTAAGCATATTGAACAAAATCAATGCCCACAACAACTTGTGTTCTACTCGTGCATAGAATCTACGCGATAGACCTAGCTCATGATGCCACTGTTGGGGAATGTAGCAGAAATTTAAAATTTTCTATGCATCACCAAGATCTATCTATGGAGAAACTAGCAACGAGAGAGAGGGGAGTGCATCTTCATACCGTTGAAGATCGCGATGCGGAAGCGTTACAAGAACGCGGTTGGTGGAGTCGTTCACGAAGCGATTCAGATCGCGGCCGAATCCAATCTAAGCGCCGAATCATTGCGCCTCCGCGTTCAACACACATGCAGCCCGATGACGTCTCCCATGCCTTGATCCAGCAAGGAGAGAGGGAGAGGTTGGTGAAGACTCCATCCAGCAGCAGCTAGACGGTGTGGTGGTGGTGGAGGAGCGCGGTACTCCAGCAGGGCTTCGCCAAGCACTACGAGAGACAAGGAGGGAGAGAGGTAGGGCTGCGCCTTGGGAGAGAGAGACTCGTGTGTTAGGCAGCCCAAAAACCTCCACTAGATATAGGGGCAAAGGGGAGGGGAGGCGCCCTAGGGTTTCCCCTGGGGGTGCGGCGGCCATGGCAGATGGGATCTCCCCCTTGGGTGACTTGGCCCCCAAGCCAGGAGGTGGGAACCTTAGATGGGGCGCCCCAAACCCCCTGGTCACGTGGGAATAGGTGAGGGGGGCGCACAGCCCCTTAGTGGGCTGGTTTGCCCCTTCCCTTGGCCCATGAAGCCCCCCAACACTTGCCGGGGCTCCCGAAACACCTTTCGGTCATGCTGGTCATCACCCGGTACCTCCGGAACACTTCCGGACTCCAAAACCCTTCGTCCAATATATCAATCTTCACCTCCGGACCATTCCGGAACTCCTCGTGATGTCCGGGATCTCATCCGGGACTCCGAACAACATTCGGTAACCGTGTACATACCTTCCCTATAACCCTAGCGTCATCGAACCTTAAGTGTGTAGACCCTACGGGTTTGGGAACCATGCAGACATGACCGAGACATTCTCCGGTCAATAACCAACAATGGGATCTGGATACCCATTTTGGCTCCCGCATGTTGCATGATGATCTCATCGGATGAACCACGATGTCAAGGATTCAAGCAATCCCGTATGCAATTCCCTTTGTCTACCGGTATAGTACTTGCCCGAGATTCGATCGTCGGTATCCCGATACCTTGTTCAATCTCGTTATCGGCAAGTCTCTTTACTCGTTCCGTAACACATCATCCCGTGATCAACCCCTTGGTCACATTGTGCACATTATGATGATGTCCTACCGAGTGGGCCCAGAGATACCTCTCCGTCACACGGAGTGACAAATTCCAGTCTCGATTTGTGCCAACCCAACAGACACTTTTGGAGATACCCGTAGTGCACCTTTATAGCCACCCAGATACGTTGTGATGTTTGGTACACCCAAAGCATTCCTACGGTATCCGGGAGTTGCACAATCTCATGGTCTAAGGAAATGATACTTGACATTAGAAAAGCTTTAGCATACGAACTACACGATCTTTGTGCTAGGCTTAGGATTGGGTCTTGTCCATCACATCATTCTCCTAATGATAGGATCCCGTTATCAACGACATCCAATGTCCATGGTCAGGAAACCGTAACCATCTATTGATCAACGAGCTAGTTAACTAGAGGCTTACTAGGGACATCGTGTTGTCTATGTATCCACACATGTATCTGAGTTTCCTATCAATACAATTATAGCATGGATAATAAACGATTATCATGAACAAGGAAATATAATAATAATAACTAATTTATTATTGCCTCTAGGGCATATTTCCAACATCCCACAAGTTTGGGGGAGGCTTTGACAATTGCTTAATGCTTTGCCTGATCATCCTCTTAAGAAAAATGAAATACCTGATATCTTCTATAATGGACTAACCGATGCTTCTAGGGACTTCCTAGATAGTTGTGCTGGTTCTGTTTTCATGAACGAACTATTGGGCAAGTTGAAGAATTATTGAATAAGATATTGAAAAGTTATGATGATTGGACTCTTCCTGAACCACCGCCTAAACCCACTCCAAAGAAGAGGGGTATATTATATCTCAGTCCTAAAGATATGCAAGAGGCAAAGAAATCTATCAAGGAAAAAGGTATTAAAGCTGAGGATGTTAAAAATTTACCTCCTATTGAAGAAATACATGGGCTTAACACACCACCACTGCCTAAGGTGGTAGAGGTAAATTCTCTAAAGAAATTCAATGATAATGATAATCCTCAAAATATGCACCCTAGCCAATGCCTTTATGAGTTTGAGAATTATATTAGAAAGCAAGATCACTTCAATGCAAATGTTATGAAACAATTGAAATACAATTCTGATATGATTGCTCGCTTGAGTGACTTGTTATTTAGAATCTCAAATGATGGTAGAGGTGTAGGAAAGCATGCTTCTATGGTTCAAACTCAGTTAGAACAAGTTGCTTAATCTCAAACAGACTTGCTTGATGAAAGGAATAATAATATAAGTGACTTTGCTGTTAGAGTAGCAACTAGAGGAGGTAAAATGACTCAGGAACCGCTTTATCCTGAGGGACATGATATGGTCATTCTTGTTTTGCTTGCCATTTGCAAACCGTGCATCCGATTCCGGTGATCTTTATCCCGAGAAGGTGTCTGCAGTTGTGAATTGGGAACCTCCTCAGAATGTCAAGCAGCTTCGCAGTTTTCTTGGACTTGCAAGCTATTGCCGAAGATTCGTTGAGAACTTCTCTAAGATTGCAAAGCCTCTTTCCAATCTCCTCCAGAAGCATGTCAAGTATGTCTGGTCTCCTGAGTGTGATGTTGCTTTCAATACTCTCAAAGAGAAACTCATCATAGCTCCTGTCTTAACTCCTCCTGATGAATCCAAGCCATTCGAAGTTTTCTGTGATGCTTCTCTTCAAGGTCTCGGTGCCGTGTTAATGCAAGAGAACAAAGTTGTGGCCTATACCTCTCGTCAGTTGAAGCCCAACGAAAAGAACTACCCCACTCACGATCTTGAGTTGGCGGCAGTTGTCCATGCATTATTAACATGGAGACATCTCTTGTTGGGAAGGAAAGTGGACATATTCACCGATCACAAGAGTCTCAAGTATATCTTCACTCAACCCAACCTCAACCTCAGGCAAACTCGATGGGTCGAAATGATTCAAGAGTACAATCCAAGTATTTAATATACTCCAGGCAAGGCCAAATGTGATTGCAGATGCTGTGAGCAGAAAGGCTTATTGCAACAGCTTAATCCTCAATCCCTTCCAACCGGACCTTTGTGAAGCTTTCCGCAAGCTGAATCTTCAAGTTGTTCCTCAAGGCTTTCTTGCCAACCTCATAGTCTCTCCTACTTTGGAAGACCAAATTCGTGAGGCACAACTCCTGGATACCATGGTGAAAAAGGTGAAACGTGGTATCGACAAGGGCATTTCCAAATACAAGTGCTTCCACATTGATGACAAAGATACTCTTTTCTTCGAGGACCGGATTGTGGTTCCTAAGGGTGATCTACGTAAAGTCATTATGAATGAGGCGCACAATTCTCTTCTATCCATTCATCCTAGAAGTACGAAGATGTACCATGACCTCAAGCAGTCGTATTGGTGGACTCGAATGAAGCGAGAAATTGCTCAATTCGTGAATGAATGTGATGTCTGCAGAAGGGTGAAAGCAGAACACCAACGACCAGCTGGTCTCCTCCAACCTCTTGCTATTCCAGAATGGAAGTTTGATCATATCGAGATGGACTTCGTGACTGGATTTCCTAAGTCCAAGCGTGGAAATGATGCCATCTTCGTCGTCATTGACAAGCTTACTAAAGTGGCTCATTTTCTTCCAATCAAAGAATCTATCACAGCAGCTCAGTTGGCAGAGCTATACACCTCCAGAATTGTCTCCTTGCACGACATTCCACAATTGATCTCTTCAGACCGTGGAAGCATCTTCACTTCTAAATTCTGGGACTCCTTTCAGAAGGCCATGGGCACCAACATTCGTTTCAGCACAGCTTTCCATCCTCAAACAAGTGGCCAAGTCGAGCGAGTCAATCAAATCCTCGAAGACATGCTCAGGGCTTGTGTCATTTCCTTCGGTATGAAGTGGGAAGATTGTCTTCCTTATGCCGAGTTCTCCTACAACAACAGCTTCCAAGCGAGTTCGGGCAAGGCCCCATTCGAAATTCTCTATGGCAGAAAGTGCCGTACTCCTCTAAATTGGTCCGAGACAGGTGAACGCCAACTTGTTGGCAACGACTTGATCACAGAAGCCGAAGAAATGTGCAAAGTCATTCGTGAGAATCTCAAAGCCGCGCAATCACGCCAGAAGAGCTATTATGATGACAAGCACCGTGATGTGGCTTTTGAAAACGGAGACCATGTCTACCTCCACGTCTCTCCAATGAAAGGCACTCGCTGCCCGGTATCAAAGGGAAGCTTGCCCCTAGATACGTGGGTCCTTTCAAGATCATTGGCAAAAGAGGCGATCTCGCCTATCAACTTGAGCTTCCGTCAAACTTCGCGAACGTGCACGATGTGTTTCATGTGTCACAGCTTCGCAAGTGCTTCAAGAATCCTGAGCGCACTATCAACTTCGAAGAAATTGACCTCCAAGAAGATATGTCTTATCATGAGCACCACGTTGCTATTCTTGAAGAAACCGAGCGCAAGACTCGCAACAAGTCAATCAAATTCCTGAAAGTGAAGTGGTCACACCATTCCGACCGAGAAGCCACCGCCACCTGGGAGCGCGAGGATCACCTCCATTCCGAATATCCGGAGTTCTTTCAGTCCTAGATCTCGGGACGAGATCCTCTTGTAGTGGTGGAGTGTTGTAACACCCCGGATGTAACTTTCCATATTTGTAACTCCAACTCTTGCCATTTGCGGCTATGTGCTATGGTATTCCCTCCGTGGTTGGGTTTTTGTCTTTCGTTTTGCATTTTTTTTATGTCATGCACCTCATATCATGTCATCATGTGCATCTCATTTGCATACGTGTTCGTCTCAAGCATCCCAGCATTTTCCCCGTTGTCCGTTTTGCAATCCGGCACTCCTATGTCCCCCGGCGCACCCCTCTTGTATCTTTTCGTGAGCGGGTGTCAAACGTTCTCGGAATGGACCGAGGCTTGCCAAGTGGCTTTGGTACACCACCGGTAGACCACCTTTCAAGTTTCGTGCCATTTGGAGGTCGTTTGATACTCCAACGGTTAACCGGGTAACCGCGAAGGCCTCTTTTGGGTTGCAGCCCAAAACCCCTCCAAAACAGCCCAAAAACCCATCTAAGTCACTTCCATGCTCTCCGTCGTTGGATCACGATCGTGTGGGAGAAAACTACACTCCATTTGGAGTCTCCTAGCTCTCTCTACCTATAAATATGTGACCATCCCCGAAATTTTCGGGCAAACCCTAGCTCCCGCTCCCCTCGCGCCGCCGGACACGTCCGGATCAGACTGGACGCGCGTCCGTCCACCGCCGCCCGTCAACCACACGCCGCCATGTGGCGGGCCGCCCACATCGCCGCCCGCCACACCAGGTTCATGAGGCCCAGCGCCAGCCCTCCCGAGCCCGCGCCTCCACGGTCCCAGGCGCCGCACCCCGCCGCCCACTCGCCCCAGCGCCACAAGGCCATCCCGCTCCTCCGGCCGCCCCCGCATCCGCCACACTCGACCCCGCCTCCTCGCCGCCGGTCGCCGCCTCCGCGCCGCGGGAGCTGTAACACCCCGGATGTAACTTTCCATATTTGTAACTCCAACTCTTGCCATTTTCTGCATTGTGATATGATATTCCCTCCGTGGTTGGGTTTTTGGTCTTTCGTTTTTGTATTTTTTTCATGTCATGTCATCATGTGCATCTCATTTGCATACATGTTCGTCTCATGATTCCGAGCATTTTCCCCGTTGTCCGTTTTGCAATGCGGCACTCCTATGTCCCCCGGCGTCCCCTTTTACGTTTTTCCGTGAGCGGGTACTAAACTTTCTCAGAATGGACCGAGGTTTGTCAAGTGGCCTTGGTACACCACCGGTAGACCACCTGTCAAGTTTCGGGTCATTTGGAGCTCGTTTGGTACTCCAACGGTTATCCGTGATATCCGCTAAGGCCTCTTTTAAGTTGCAGCCCAACACCCCTTCAAAACAGCCCAATAACCCATCTAAGTCACTTCCATGCTCTCCGTCGCTCGATCACGATCGTGGGGTAAAACTACACCTCATTTGGAGCTTCCTAGCTCCTTCTACCTATAAAACACCCTCCCCCATTTCCAAATCCCGGATCATTCCTACCCTAACCTAGAAAAATCCCTCTCCGCGCCGCCGGACACGTCCGGACGGAGCGGACGCGTCGCCGCCGCACCCGGCGAATCGGGGCCGCCACGTGGCGCCCGACCACCACGCCGCCGCCAGCCCGCTGGCCCGTCTGGGGGCCCCTCATCGCCGCCCGCACACACAGCCCTCAGCATCGCCATCCACATCGCCCGCCGCCACGACCCGGCCACCGCCGCCAGCCCCGCAGCCCGGCAGCCCGTCGCCGCCTGCCACCGCCTCGGCCGTCGCCCGCCGTCCCGCCCGGCCGGCCGCCTCCGCCGCCCGCCTCGGCCCGGCCTCGGCCCGGCCTCTCCTTCCTCCCTCCGGCGAGCCGCCGCCGCCCGCCTCGGCTTCCGCGCCCGAATCTCAGATCCACGGGAGGTTGACTTTTCCCTGAGCCCCGGATTTCATCTAAGTCATTTTCTGCAGTTAATTTGTTGCATCTTCAACGCATCATAACTTTGCACTCGTGGGTCCGTTTGGGGCGTGTAGCATACCAAATTGTTCGCCTCGAAGAGTAGATCATTTAATCTCATTGCATCATTTTCATTTGAGCTCATATTGATGCCCGAAATGCTGTTAGAAGAGGGCTATGTGATGTTAGTTTCAGATTCTTATCAGAACATGCACTTTTGTCATTTTTGCCATGATTTATGTGTGCACCCTATGAACTTGAGTCCTACATGTGTTTTGTAATATGCCATGCCATCTTTACAGGGGTGTATGCCATGTATTTTTGTGATCTTTGTGGTGACTAGCACAAGCATGCAAACTAGGCTTCATGATGTTGCTGATTTCAGCCCTGTTTGTTGATATTTTTATGCCATGTTAACTTGATGCTACAGAGAGTTCCATGCATATTTTGAGATACTTCAGTAAGGATGTTTTGAACATATGGTTATGCTCTATCCATCCATGCCCTTGTTTGCAATTATGGAGTGCCATAGCTTGAGTCAATCGAGCTCTACTTTTGCTATAAAATGTTTCCTGGCAGATTGTTTACATGTTATTCAATTTTGCCAAGGTTGTTGTACTTGATCCGTGTATGCTATGATGTTGTTCTTGCCATGTATAGCTTCTATGCCATGTCTTGTTGATGTATGTATGCTTAGTTTATCCTGAAATGCTCTGTAGTGAGTGCATCGAGCTCTTAAACATGCCTACTTGTTATCTGTTTTTGTCATGCCCTTCTTTGAATCATTAACGAAACTTGCTATATTGACATGGGTGCTATTGCATCTTCTGATCCCTTTTGGCTCATGGTCAGTAAGGGACTTTTGTTCTATTATTTGATTAGATTCTTGCCATGCCTTGTTTGGCTATTATAAGTTCCTGTAGCATGCTGTTTTCTTGCTCTGAACATTGCTTCCTGATGCTGATTCTGCCATGTTCAGTATTTTCACTAAGTCTGTGCAGCTGATATATTTTGCACTTTTGCCATGCTAGTTTGGACCTGTTATGGTGTGATTTAGCCGTAGCTCAGTGTTCATTTTTTGTCAAGCATCTTGAGTAGATCACTGCCATATGCTTTGTTCGTAAGTTTGGGTGCAGTAGCTTAATTTCTTGTTGCTTGCTATGTGGCATCGTGCTGTTAATGGCAGATCTGTGCCATTCTTGTTTTGCTTGTCATTTGCAAACCGTGCATCCAATTCCGGTGATCTTTATATCGATTTCAACCGAAATCATCTCACCTTTCCAGCGGCATACTTGGTTTGCCAAGTTGATGCCTGGTTCATCATTTCCCTTCCGGAGCACGCATACGCATTGCATATCACATCTCGCATATCATGCCATGCTTTGCATCATGTTGCTTGTGCATTGCACCGTGATTTATTGTGGTTCCATTGTTTGTGTTCTTGCTTTGGGTAGAGCCGGGAGATGGGTACGTGAACGAGGAACCTGTTGAGAACGCTTACGAGGATCAAGCTTTCGACAACTCTGAGAACTTTGCAGGCAAGATGACCATACCCTCGAAATCACTTCTATCTTTGCTATGCTAGATGCTCACTCTTTTGCTATGCCTATGCTATGATGCCTATCACTTGCTTATCATGCCTCCCATATTGCCATGTCAAGCCCCTAACCATCCTTTCCTAGCAAACCGTTGATTGGCTATGTTACCGCTTTGTTCAGCCCCTCTTATAGCGTTGCTAGTTGCAGGTGAAGATGAAGTTTGTTCCTTGTTGGAACATGGAGATTTTGTTCCTTGTTGGAACATGTTTACTTGTTGGGGATATCACAATATATCTGCTATAATTAATGCATCTATATACTTGGTAAAGGGTGGAAGACTCTGCCTTATGCCTGGTGTTTTGTTCCACTCTTGCCGCCCTAGTTTCCGCCATACCGGTGTTATGTTCCTTGATTTCGCGTTCCTTACGGTTGGGTGATTTATGGGACCCCTTGACAGTTCGCTTTGAATAAGACTCCTCCAAAGAAGGCCCAACATTGGTTTTACCATTTGCCACCTAAGCCTTTTTTCCCCGGTTTTCGCGAGCCCGAGGGTCATCTTTATTTTAACCCCCCGACCAGTGCTCCTTGAGTCTGGCCCAAACGAAAGCAGATCAAGGGGCCACCACGGGAAACTCGAGGCTTGGTTTTACTCGTAGGATGTCTCATCCGGATGTGCCTCGAGAACGAGATATGTGCAGCTCCTATCGGATTTGTCGGCACAATCGGGCGGCTTTGCTGGTCTTGTTTTATTGCTGTCGAAATGTCTTGTAGTCCGGATTCCGAGACTGATCGGGTCTTTCCGTAGAAGGAATATCCTTCGTTGACCGTGAGAGCTTATAATGGGCTAAGTTGGGACACCCCGCAGGTATTATCTTTCAAAGCCGTGCCCGCGTTATGAGGCAGATGGGAATTTGTTAATGTCCGGTTGTAGAAAACCCGAAGTTGACCTTAATTAAAACACATCAACCGCGTGTGTAACCGTGATGGTCTCTTCTCGGCGGAGTCCGGGAAGTGAACACGGTGTTGGAGTTATGTTTGACGTAAGTAGTTCAGGATCACTTCTTGATCTCTACTAGTTTCACGACCGCGCCTTGCTTCTCTTCTCGCTCTCTTTTGCGAATGTAGCCACCATATATGCTAGTCGCTTGCTGCAGCTCCACCTCACAATTCTGTCCTACCTATAAGCTTAAATAGTCTTGATCTCGCGGGTGTGAGATTGCTGAGTCCCCGTGACTCACAGATTCTACCAAAACAGTTGCAGTGCCGACGATGCAGTCTTTGGTGACGCAACCGAGCTCAAGTGGGAGTTCGACGGGCGTGGTCGTTATTATGTGTCTTTTCCTGATGATCAGATAGTGGAGCCAGTTGGGACGATCGGGGATCTGTGTAGCATTTGGGGTGGTCTTCTTTTATTTTGGTTCCATAGTCGGACCTTGAGTGTAATCTGGATGATGGATGTTTATTTATGTATTGTGTGAAGTGGCGACTGTAAACCAACTATGTATCTCTTTCCCTTATGTATTACATGGGTTGTGTGAAGATTACCTCACTTGCGACATTGCTTTCAATGCGGTTATGCCTCTAAGTCGTGCTTCGGCACGTGGGAGATATAGCCGCATCGAGAGCGTTACAACTAAGTGGGAATTCTGCTTGTACATCAAAAACCTAGAACCCAAATTATTCCAGATGAGTCCACAATACCTACCTATATGCGGTATTACCCTGCCGTCCTAAGTAAATTTGCATGTGCCACCTCTAAAAACTTCAAATAAACATCCTTTTTGTGTGCATTGATCGTTCATGGAATGACAGGAGGCAGTCGGTATCTTCCATGCTAAGCGGGTTATTATTAGGATGAGTGTTTATTCACTCACCATCGCATGAGAAAAGGGTGGTAATAGGGATGCCCAGTCCAAAACTGCAAAAAGAAATTATCTTTCAAATAATCAAACAAAAACTCCAAACAGAGTCATAACCTTTACTTTATCGCTTGGGAACCGCCACTAGCGTGCTTAGCATGGAAGATATTGATAACTGATGGTTGTGAAGTAAACAAGAAGGGTGCATGATAATCCCCAAGTGCAGGGAATCATCGTAGCACTTTCCAAAGGTGGAAGTGATAAGTATGGAGTGTCGAACCCACAAAGAGCTAAAGGTAAGATCAATATTCTCTCAAGCCCTATCTCGCCATCGACACGACTCTCGTGCACGGACATTTGCTTCCAACTAGCAACGAGAAATAAAACTACGTTGTGGGTATGAAGAGGATAACTTTGCATGGTATCGGAGAGCTAAAATATAAAAGTAGGTGTTTTTATCATGAAGTTAGAATATATTACTAAATAATATAAATAGCGAGTGTGGAATAATGGTGGATCGGTGTGCGGAATTGTCCTAGGCAATTGTTAACAAGACCGGTAATCACTATTGCAGTTTCATATGAGGGAGTGGCATAAGCTAACATACTTTCTCTACTTGGATCATATGCACTTATGATTGGAACTCTAGCAAGCATCCGCAACTACTAAAGATCATTAATGTAAAACCCAACCATAGCATTAAAGCATCAAGTCCTCTTTATTCCCATACGCAACAATCCCTCTTACTCGGGTTTAAGCTTCTGTCACTCTAGCAACCCACTATAAGCGAATCATGAACGTATTGCAACACCCTACAGCGGGAATCCTCACGCTTGCGACACGGAGGGCACCATAGGACAGCATCAAAGTAAAACATACAACTCATACCAATCTAGATCATCAATCAACCCAAAGACAAAAGATATCTACTCAAAACATCATAGGATGGCAACACATCATTGGATCATAATATGTGGCATAAAGCACCATGTTCAAGTAGGGATTACAGTGGGGTGCGGGAGAGTGGACCGCGTAAAAGAGATGAGGATGGTGATGATGATGGTGATGTTTATGAAGACGATCACCATGGTGATGATTCCCCTCTCGATGGCACTCTGGTGCCACCAAGAGAGAGGAGGAGAGGTTCTCCCCCTTGTGCTTCCTCCTCCATGGCCTCCACCCTCTGGTCCTTGGCCTTCATGGTGATGATGGCCCCTCCGGATACTCCTCCATGGCCACGGTGATGATGGCCCCCTCCCGGCAGGTGCCGAGAGGGCCTAGATTGACTTCTCTTGGCTCTGAGAGGCTTGCGGCAGCGGAACTTCCGATCTAATCTCCGTTCTGGAAGTTTTAGGGTACGAGAGTATATATGGGTGCAGGAAGTACGTCGGTGGAGCATCGGGGGCCCCACGAGGCAGGGGGCACGCCCTAGGGGGCGCTCCTCACCCTCGTGAGCACCTCCCTTATCTCCTGACGTAGGGCCCAAGTCAATCCGCTAGCTTTCCTTCCAAAAATAACTTCTCCAGTTGATTTCGTTCCATTTCGACTCCGTTTGATATTCCTTTTCTTCAAAACACTGAAATAGGCAAAAAACAGCAATTTTGGGCTGGGCCTCCGGTTAATAGGTTAGTCCCAAAAATAATATAAAAGTGGATAATAAAGCCCAATATTGCCCGAAATAGTAGATAATATAGCATGGAGCAATTAAAAATTATAGATACGTTGGAGACGTATCAGGCATCCCCAAGCTTAATTCCTGCTCGTCCTCGAGTAGGTAAATGATAAAAAAGATAATTTTTGATGTGGAATGCTAGTAAGTGCTTAAGTTTGATCAATGGTAATCCTAATCACTTTTTCTAGCATCATTACATATCATAACAATAGTTCATCTCATAAAACTTTTCAGGATCAAGTAATCAAGCAAGTCACAAGTTTAAAGAATGGATCATAAACTTTCTTGAAAACTAACAAACAATATTCTCAGTCATCAAACAATTGCAATTCATCCTATTTTCAGGAAGAGTCTATGTCAGAGCTTTGATTTAGCAAACTTCACATACTCAACTATCATTTAGTCTTTCACAATTGCTAACACTCACGCAATACTTGTGGTTATGGAGTTTTAATCGGACAGAGAGAAAGATATGGGCTTATAGTTTCGCCTCCCAACCTTTTGTAGCGACCCGATCCGAATGGATCAAGTCTCTGTGCTTAAGTGTCATCCCTGGATCGGTATGCTGACACACACAGTACTCGAGGATTTATAACAGAGGTAAATCACATGTATAAATAACATAAATACTATTACCTCAATCCAAAATATAGCGGAAGCAACAAGGTTGTGGATTCCCATCAACACCAACGGCAAAGTTGAGTGTAGAAATCGTAACCCTAACGTATCAATTACTCGTCGTCTGAAAAGTCTGCAACATGAAACGTTGCAGCCCGAAAACGGATCAGCACATGGAATATGCTGGCAATGTAACACATAGAGAGTAATGAAAGAATAAGCTATACTACATGCATATATGGCTGGTGGAAAGCTCTATGGTAACAGTTTTTGCGAAAAGCCAATTTTCCCTACTGCAAAGGAATAAATTTATTTAACTATCATGGTGGTTGTTAAACATTGAGAATGGTTGACAGCATCCTCAATCCCAATTAAAAGTACTCATTAAACCCAAACAAATTATATTAAGTAACGTGATGAGATCAACAGGATAATCCAAGTACTAGATACTCAAAATGTCCATAACCGGGGACACGGCTAACCATGATTAGTTTATACACTCTGTAGAGGTTTGCGCACTTTTCCCCACAAGACTCGATCGCCTCCGTTGGATTTCTCGCACTACATGATGTTTGAGAAACGGATGACCGAGACATAGTCTTTCGGAAGCGCTAGCACCTTACATGTGGGTAGACCCGGTACACCTACTTTCCCCTACATCTGCTAGTCTACCCGTAAGAGTTCGCACAACTTAATGAACTATGCCAGAGCCCATAATGGCTTGTGGCTGCACACGGAAGTTTCTAGTTTGAATAATCTCATGATCCCTTTGAGCCTGGGTGGCGGTCCGAAGAAATACAGGCAAGTCCTGATAGAAACTAGGTGCCTCAATCCACTCAGATGTGTGTTTAAGTTGCCACCTTAAATAAACCATTAAATAACAATCTCACATCTGTCATGGATACACTCACCCAATCCACGTCTACTAGCATAGCATGGCATAATAAGCAAATGTAGAAGTAACTCCCAAGGGTTTGATAATAAAACAGGTAATAGGTACTACCTCATCTACTTCCCATCCCACAATTTAATTAGATCCTAATCATGCAATGTTTGAGGATAGATCTAATGCATAAAAACTGGGTAGTAGAAAAGGTATGATCAAAGTGTTACTTGCCTGCAATGTTGATGAAGATGATTCGCACTCAAAACTCCTGATAGGTGTACACGTCACGCTCCGGTCAATCTATCGTAAGCAATCAATAGTAACCACACATAAGCCATCACTGAAAAGATCAGAAAGAACGGAGAAGACGATTCAAAAAACATCAAAACCAAGAAAATAACTCTTGCAACATAAAACAATTTCTAATAGTACCAAAATTATGTGAATTTGGCCTTATCAGAAAGTTTAGGTCAAGAGCTTCGATTTGCAAAAAGAATCAACTCAAACGGAGTTATAAAACTCAAGTTATGATCAAACAAAGTTCAAATACAAATATGTTTGAATTCAAATTTTAAAACTTTCAAAAACATGTTTGAGTTGGGTTACTGGATAGAGGAGATCGTAATGAAGAAGTGGGCGTTGGTTTCGTTGGATTTGGATAAACGAGTCAAAAGTAGTGGACGTTTGAAAAACAGGGACTAATCTGTAAAAGAAATTCTACTAATAGGTCCCTGGACAGAAAATAACAGAAAAAGAAAAAGTCTAAATAACGAATGTTTAAATAACCGAACGCTAACGAACGAAAACCGTTCACTCCAGAGCCTAACTAGCGAACGTCCACTAACTAACTTAACTAAATAATAAAACCGATCAAATCTAGGGTTTAAAAAAACTGAAGTTTAAAAGAAAAAAACGGATCGGTTTTCTTGGGTTATACCGGTTTGGGAGAGGGGAAACCGGCGGCGGCGGTGGCGGTGCTCTCCGGCGAGCGGGGCAGGGCGAGACGGCTCGGTCGGCAGGCAGGGGGCGACGGCGGCGGCCTTGGCGTGGGGCGGAGTCGGAGGTGGCGGTGTTCTCCGGCGACGGAACGGAGCGGGGGCGGCGGCGGTGGATCTCGCCGGGGCGGGAGCTCCGGCGAGGGCGGTGGCGACGTCTCGGGGAGGAGAGGAACGGGGCCCTGGCGGAGTATTTATGGGAGGGGAGGGGCGAGGTGGCGTGGAGAAGGGGGCAGAGGAGAGGCCGAGGCGGTCACGGCGTCCATGTCGACGCGGCGGCGGACTCGGGACGAGTCCCGGTCGGGGACGGGGGCGAGGCGGCGCACTGGGCTCGCTGGGCCGTGGCCTGGCCGGTAGGCTCGGCCGGCCCAGTTCGGCGGAAGTCTTCTCTTTTGTTTTTTTAAAACAGACACTAAAAATAAAAATAATACCAATAAAATAAAAATGCAACATAGGCATATAATATATCAAAATTTTCAGAAAAAGATTTCCTACAACATGGACATTAATCTAGCTTCAAATAAAATACTCCCAAATTCAAATAAAACAAAGAGTGCTTCTGCTCTAGAAAATCCAAGTAAAATCATTTTAAAATACCAAAATGACTTCAAATTAATTTCTCTCCAATTTTCGATGTAGGGAATCATGTTACCCTATTTTCCATATATTTTATTTTTGGAGAAAATAATTTGAATAAAACTCAAATAACTCCAATTGAAAATAAATTCAAAAGAACTTTGAATTATTCTTTGAAACTCCCAACTCATATTTCATATGTTTTGAAGAAGTCATTTTATCTTCACTCGTGAAAATCATTGAGTTGCATAAAGTTTCAGAATTGGAAATATTTTCCAAATGAAATTCAAATATTTTCAACACCCCTTGTCATTTAAATAAATGGAAGAAGTCATGTCATCTTCTCTCCAAGGTTTTGTGGTGAAAAGAATTTGAATTCACGGAGAGCATAAAAGCAAAAATAAAAGTTTGGGAAAGTCCTTTTATTCCCTCTCATTTAACTTTCAAAAAGTTTCGAATTCACTCACTTTCAGTCAATCAATCAAACAATCAATCAAAACTATCTATTTATTATAATATTCCAAAATTTAGAAGTTTGGGATGTTACAAAACTACCACCCTTAAGATGAATCTCGTCCTCGAGATTCGGAAAGGCTAGAAAGAAATAGGTTAGGTTTGGGGTCTTCTAAAAAAAATCCATCGATCGCCTCCGGGGTCTCGGGTGCTACCACCCTTAGAAGCATGGTTACGGTTCCATCAAAACTCATATACTCCATCCTTATTACTGACAATGTCGGTCTTCTCAGATCCTCTGGATAATTACTTCTCTGGGCTCTTTTGGCAGTGGCATAACCTTTACCGTAATTCTTCTGTCCTTTTTTCTTGGTAAGGTTATTCCGAGACTGGGTCTTCATAGCTGATAGGTCTGGCGCCAATACTAATCAACTATCGATATCTCATGGTGGTCAACAATTTATGGTTTCTCCTGCAGAAAACGGGTCTGGGTTGAACCTCACCGTATGACCTACGGTTGGCAACAACTGCCGTGTACAAGGGAAAAATACGTATACCATTGTAAGGTTTAAACAAGGTTTTGATCATCGTCTCTCTACTATAGGTAAGTCACTCAGATTTACCATCCATATAGCAAGGCGAATAATAAGAGTAAGTCGGTATGGTGATCAATCCATCCCGCACCCAAATCATTACCTTGTACATGGTTTAGCGAATCTCGCATTCTAACACTCGGTCATCCTCACAAGCATTGCACAATTTCTCTTGTCGACGAACCAAGTTTGGAAAATCCATTGATTCTGCAAGCCAAACAAACATCTATTGTTTCTTAACAACTCTTAGGTTTTGCGTAAACTCCTATAGAATCGTCGGTTGATAAAATCGTAACTTCTTCCAGGGTTTTTCCTTCAGCAAGAATGTGCTTGCTTCTTGGCAGGTCCTGGAGCCTGTGGGTTATGGCCCATCTCATCACTTAAAATCCTTGAACACATCATCTGGGCAACTGATCATTATCCCAACATCCAACTTCCTGGCATACTTAAAATCCATCCAATTGTACTGTCTCTTTTCCTTATATTTGCACCAAACTAAGACGTGATTACTCAGACTCATCATGGAGTCACACTTGCTCCATATTACCAACATTATACCTCCTTGTATCCAATATTACTTCATCTCTTCATCCTCGTGGGATATCCCACATATCGAGATAAAACTTATACTTATGAAGTCCATACTCCACTTCGTGGAACATCATTATCCTTTCCAGGGTCAAGCGTCCTTACATGGGAATATTGGCCATCTCTGCATGGCACTTCTTCAACTGGGAAACGTGAAACACATCATGAACTCCTGACAGTCCTTCGGGTGACTCCAATTTGTTGGCCACTTCTCCCATACGCTCCACAACTCGGTATGGTCCTACAAATCTCGGGGCTAACTTTCCCTTAACTGCAAATCGTTTAACTCCTCACAGAGGGGACACATGAAGACATGCTCTGTCTCCAATTTCATAGACTACCTCCTTGCATTTTTGAGTCTGCATAACTCTTCTGCCAGGACTGAGCTACCTTCAGTCTATCTCGAATCAACTTAACATTCTCTTCTGACTCCTTGATCACATTTGGTCCAAACAACTGACGGTCTCCAACTTCATCCCACATCAACGGTGTCTGGCTCCTTCTCCCATACAAAGCTTAAAAAGGGGTCATCCTCAAACTGGCTTGGTAACTGTTGTTGGATAAGAACTCCGCGTAAGGTAGATTATCATCACTACTAGATCCATAATCTAGCGCACATGCTCTCAACATGTCCTCCAAAATCTGATTGACTCTCTCGATTTATCCATCTGTCTGCGGATGAAAGGTTGTACTGAACTCTAGCCTAGTACCCAAAGTCTGGTGCAGCTGATTCCAACTTTGAGGTAAACTGTGTTCCTCTATCTGATACGATGGTCCTCGGAACTCCATGCAGGCATACGATCCTGGTCAAATATATCTTGGCCAACTTCGCACTTGTATAGGTGGTTTTCACTGGGATAAAGTGAGCCACTTTGGTCAAGCGAATCAACTAATACCCAGATAGAATCATGTCCAGTTCGGGTTCTGGGAAATCCGATAATGAAATCCATGCCAAGCTTATCCTACTTCCATTCGGGTATCGGCATTGGTTGCAATAATCCTGCTGGCTTCTAATGTTTTGCCTTCACTCTTTGACATACGTCACATACGACTACATACTCGACAATATCCTTCTTCATAACAGTCCACCAGAAACACTCCTTGAAATCCAAATACATCTTGGTGTTTCCAGGGCGAATCGAGTATGGTGAGTCATGAGCCTCCTGAAGTATTTACTTCCTGATGTTTGCATTATTGGGAACATATACACGGTCCTCGAACCATAAGGTGTCGTGCTCATCCTTACGAAAACCTTTGGCCTTTCCTTTGCTCATCCTTTTGAGCTTCACGAATCATTCCCAACAATGTAGACTGAACTTCCATTGCTGCAACAAAACCTTTGGGAACAATCTCCAATCGAAGTTCCCTGAGTTTCTCGGCTAACTCCTTTGCTAATCCCCACTTATGAGGGTATTTATCCTTATTTTCTTTATGGTTGTGTCCCATTTCTCCACAATGCTTGTATGCACAAGGTTTCTTCATATCCTTTCCATAAGGCCTCAATTTCTCGGACACTAGCCAAGACTTTAGCAAAGTCAACTTAAATTCTTTCCAAGTGGTTATTCCTTGACATCCATTGATGGTTTGGTACATCCTCCACCTAGTAGCAGCACCTCTTTCAAAACACTGGAGAGCATGCTGGGTCATATACTTTCCAGCTATAGTGTTATTCTTCATATGATCTTCCATGTTCTAAATCCATCGGTTCGTCTCCAATTGACACATCGGTCCAGAAAATACAAGATCATCTCCGTTCATCCTCTATTGGGTCCATGGGTTTGGGGTGGGATAAGAGAGATAGAGAGGGATACACACAATACAAACATGAAAGACAGATTTTATTGCGGCTGTCGGAAAAAACATCAAACAAAATGACAGCTCACAATCGTCGCATCTAACGTAGGTATATAACTGGGGTTTGGTCTTCTAAAGGTTAATAAATCTTCAAAGTCATCAAACTCTTTGATTCTTGTTCATGTCTCCGATGGCTTCTTCCGGTCATGCTTGTCCTTCTCAAGTTCTTTTGCCAGATTATCTTCGTTGTCGCAAGGTCTATCATGGCGTCCTTCAATATTCCGGGGTTACGTTCCAACTTTTGGATTTCAACATCCTCGACATGAACCATGGTCCTACTATCCTTCAGTTCCTGACGGATCTCCGGTATCTCGAGGTCTTACTCCTCCAGCTTGGCTACTTTCAGCTTCTGGGTCCTGAGTTCTTCATGAACTGCTTCCTTACCAAATACTGCTTCTTGTAGGTCCATCTTAAGTTCTTGATGTAATACTCCAGATCCTGGTGATACACCGGCTAAGGTTAAAACTTCATCTTGCCGATAGGTGCTCCATCAGCCTTCTACCATCCAATCCTTTCATGCATATGCATGCTTAACTCAGCACGGTGACAATAGCATAAGTGGGCGATAACATCATGGATAGCGTGTTACTGCTCTTGTCATTTCCATGAGCTATCTCTCCATAGTTGATATCTCCTGCCTTAGGGTTTTCCTTGACAAAACTTTGAGTTCTGATGCTCCATGTTCCGGTCTTACTCCAATACACCTTGATCTCGGGTATTGACAACTTCCATAGTCTCTCAATTCCATAAGCGTAACCTTCCTAGGTCATAAAATCCTCTTCATTCCAAATGGTCTTAGTTGTCCGATATCTTATACTTCTTGGAGTGGTCTCATCAGTCGAATCTTGAGTGGTCAAAAGGGAAAGGGTATGGTCTCACTAAAGGGATATTTGAATAAGCTCGAAGAGAAGAGAGGTAAAAGATCTTTTGAAAATGAAGTAGTAGAGAAAATCTTTCCTATGGGCTTGTCAGTTTCTATGGTCACGTCCTACAGTCAACATGTGCTCTGATACCATCTTGTAGCGACCCGACCCGAATGGATAAAGTCTCTGTGCTTAAGTTTCATCCCTGGATCGGTATGCTGACACACACAGTACTCGAGGATTTATAACAGAGGTAAATCACATGTATAAATAACGTAAATACTATTAACTCAATCCAAAATATAGCGGAAGCAACAAGGTTGTGGATTCCCATCAACATCAACGGCAAAGTTGAGTGTAGAAATCGTAACCCTAAGGTATCACTTACTCGTCGTCCGAAAAGTCTCGCAACATGAAACGCGTGCAGCCCGCAAACGGGTCACACATGGAATATGCTGGCAATGTAACACATAGAGAGTAATGAAAGAATAAGCTATACTACATGCATATATGGCTGGTGGAAAGCTCTATGGTTACAATTTTTGCGAAAAGCCAATTTTTCCCTACTGCAAAGGAATAAATTTATTTAACTATCATGGTGGTTGTTAAACATTGAGAATGGTTGACAGCATCCTCAATCCCAATTAAAAGTACTCATTAAACCCAAACAAATTATATCAAGTAACGTGATGAGATCAACAGGATAATCCAAGTACTAGATACTCAAAATGTCCATAACCGGGGACACGGCTAACCATGATTAGTTTATACACTCTGCAGAGGTTCGCGCACTTTTCCCACAAGACTCGATCGCCTCCGTTGGATTTCTCGCACTACATGATGTTTGAGAAACTGATGACCGAGACATAGTCTTTCGGAAGCACTAGCATCTTACATGTGGGTAGACCGGTACACCTACTTTCCCCTACATCTGCTAGTCTACCCGTAAGAGTTCGCACAACTTAATCAACTATGCCAGAGCCCATAATGGCTTGTGGCTGCACACGGAAGTTTCTAGTTTGAATAATCTCATGATCCCTTTGAGACTGGGTGGCGGTCCGAAGAAATACAGGCAAGTCCTGATAGAAACTAGGTGCCTCAATCCACCCAGATGTGTGTTTAAGTTGCCACCTTAAATAAACCATTAAATAACAATCTCACATCTGTCACGGATACACTCACCCAATCCACGTCTACTAGCATAGCATGGCATAATAAGCAAACGTAGAAGTAACTCCCAAGGGTTTGATAATAAAACAGGTAATAGGTACTACCTCATCTACTTCCCATCCCACAATTTAATTAGATCCTAATCATGCAATGTTTGAGGATAGATCTAATGCATAAAAACTGGGTAGTAGAAAAGGTATGATCAAAGTGTTACTTGCCTGCAATGTTGATGAAGATGATTCGCACTCAAAACTCCTGATAGGTGTACACGTCACGCTCCGGTGAATCTATCGTAAGCAATCAATAGTAACCACACATAAGCCATCACTGAAAAGATCAGAAAGAACGGAGAAGACGATTCAAAAAACATCAAAACCAAGAAAATAACTCTTGCAACATAAAAAAATTTCTAATAGTACCAAAATTATGTGAATTTGGCCTTATCAGAAAGTTTAGGTCAAGAGCTTCGATTTGCAAAAAGAATCAACTCAAACGGAGTTATAAAACTCAAGTTATGATCAAACGAAGTTCAAATACAAATATGTTTGAATTCAAATTTTAAAACTTTCAAAAACATGTTTGAGTTGGATTACTGGATAGAGGAGATCGTAATGAAGAAGTGGGCGTTGGTTTCGTTGGATTTGGATAAACGAGTCAAAAGTAGTGGACGTTTGAAAAACAGGGACTAATCTGTAAAAGAAATTCTACTAATAGGTCCCTGGACAGAAAATAACAGAAAAAGAAAAAGTCTAAATAACGAACGTTCGTTACCGAACGCTAACGAACAAAAACCGTTCGCTCCAGAGCCTAACTAGCGAACGTCCACTAACTAACTTAACTAAATAATAAAACCGATCAAATCTAGGGTTTAAAAAAACTGAAGTTTAAAAGAAAAAACGGATCGGTTTTCTTGGGTTATACCGGTTCGGGAGAGGGGAAACCGGCGGTGGCGGTGCTCTCCGGCGAGCGGGGCAGGGCGAGACGGCGGCTCCGGCGCGGCAAGAGGGCGACGGCGGCGCGGGGCGGCGGAGTCGGAGGTGGCGGTGTTCTCCGCGATGTGAACGGAGCGGGCGGCGGCGGTGGATCTCGCCGGGCGGAGCTCCAGCGGCGGCGGCGACGGCTCGGGAGGAGAGGAACAGGCAGGTGGAGTATTTATGGGAGGAGGCGAGGTGGCGTGGAGAAGGGGGCAGAGGAGAGGCCGGGGCGGTCACGGCGTCCATGGCGGCCAAGGCGGCGTACTCGGGACGAGTCCCGTCGAGGACGGGTGAGGCGCGTCTTTGGGCTGGCTGGGCCGTGGCTCAGCCGGTAGGTCTGGGCCGCCCAGATTCAAGAAGTCTTCTCTTTGGTTTTTTTAAAACAGACACTAAAAATAAAAATAATTCCAATAAAATAAAAATGCAACATAGGCATATAATATATCAAAATTTTCAGAAAAAGATTTCCTACAACATGGACATTAATCTAGCTTCAAATAAAATACACCCAAATTCAAATAAAACAAAGAGTGCTTCTGCTCTAGAAAAATCCAGTAAAAATCATTTTTAAAATACCAAAATGACTTCAAATTAATTTCTCTCCAATTTTCTGATGTAGGGAATCATGTTACCCTATTTTCCATATATTTTATTTTTGGAGAAAAATAATTTGAATAAAACTCAAATAACTCCGAATTGAAAGTAAATTCAAAAGAACTTTGAATTTAATTCTTTGAAACTCCCAACTCATATTTCATATGTTTTGAAGAAGTCATTTTATCTTCACTCGTGAAAATCATTGAGTTGCATAAAGTTTCAGAATTGGAAATATTTTCCAAATTAAATTCAAATATTTTCAACACCCCTTGTCATTTAAATAAATGGAAGAAGTCATGTCATCTTCTCTCCAGGGTTTTGTGGTGAAAAGAATTTGAATTCACGGAGAGCATAAAAGCAAAAATAAAAGTTTGGGAAAGTCCTTTTATTCCCTCTCATTTAACTTTCAAAAAGTTTCGAATTCACTCACTTTCAGTCAATCAATCAAACAATCAATCAAAACTATCTATTTATTATAACATTCCAAAATTTAGAATTTTGGGAAGTTACACCTTTTACCTCAAGGGTAATGTCAACAATAATAACTCATGCTCCCCTACATCCAATTAGATATATATATCAGGTTCTTTCCAACATGCTGGGCTTGCCAAAGGATAAAATGAAAAAGGAAAGGTGAAGATCACTGTGACTCTTGCATAAGGTAGAAGATAATAATAAAAGATAGGCCCTTCGCAGAGGGAAGCAGAGGTTGCGATGCACTTTTATGGTTGGATGCACAAAATCTCAATGCGAAATAACTTCACTTTATATTGCCCCTTGTGAAATGAACCTTTATTATGCAGTCCGTCGCTTTTATTACTTCCACATCACAAGATCGTATAAAGCTTATTTCTCCCACACCAACCAATCGTACATATTTAGAGCAATTTTTATTGCTTTGCACCGATGACAACTTACTTGAAAGATCTTACTCAATCATAGGTAGATATGGAGGACTCTCATGGCAAAACTGGTTTAAGGATTTTGGAAGCACAAGTAGTATCTCTACTTGGTGCTGAGAATTTTGGCTAGCATGAGGGGGAAAGGCAAGCTCAACATGTTAGAGGATCCATGACAACATACTTTATCTCAGATATAAGAAAACATAACTCATTACATTGTCTTCCTTGTCCAACATCAACTTCTTAGCATGTCATATTTTAATGAGTGCTCCCAATCATAAAAGATGTCCAGGATAGTATATTTATATGTGAAACCTCTCTTCCTTCAATATTCTTTCATGAATTGTTCAAGTGACCAATTCTATGTTTGCTAACTTTCAATAAGTTTACTACCTATACTTATTATTTGTGAAGTCATTACTCCCCATGTTATAAGCATACGAAACATATATAAATTCAGATTTATGACATTCAATTTATTCAACCATTTACTCATAGGATATACATGAAGCACATGAGCAATTGACAAACTACTCCAAAAGATATGAGTGAAGAACACTGAGTAGTCAAATAATTAACTAGACATGGGAGGATTCTTTTCATTCAATATTTCAGATCCAAATATTTTATTCAAACTGCAAGTAAAATTGAAAATACGCTCCAAGAAAAACACATATCATGTGACGAATAAAAATATAGCTCCGAGTAAAGTATACCGATAGTTTTGAAGACGAAAGAGGGGAAAAACCCTTAGGCGCTTGAGTCCTCCTTGAATATTAACTTGGGGTGCCTTGGGCATCCCCAAGCTTAGGGTCTTTCCACTCCTTATTCTCCTCATATCGATATCTCACCCAAAACTTGAAAACTTCAATCACACAAAACTTAACCAAACTTCGTGAGATAGGTTAGTATGATAAAGAGCAAACCATTCACTTTGGTACTGTCAAAGACAAGGTCCAAAATTGTTCTCACACAATGCCTACTGTACCATCTCATTTCTACAATTTATATTGATAAATATAAGCCATAGAAACTAGAAAACAAGCAAACTATGCAATGAAAACAGAATCTGTCAGAAACAGAACAGTCTGTAATGATCTGAACAATAACCATACTTATGCTACTCCAATAATTATGAAATAAATTGGTGGACGTGAGGAATTTGTCTATTAATCTTCTGGAAAAAGAATCAACTCAAAAGCACTCTTCTGTAAAAAATGACATCTATTCTCGTGAGCGCAAAGTTTCTGTTTTTTACAGCAAGATCACATTAACTTTCACCCAAGTCTTCCCAAAGGTCTTACTTGGCACTTTATTGAAACAAAAGCTATAAAACATGATTACTAAAGTAGCTTAATCATGTAGACACACAAAAACAGTAAGGGTAAATATTGGGTTGTCTCCCAACAAGCGCTTTTCTTTAATGCCTTTTAGCTAGGCATGATGATTTCAATGATGCTCACATAAAAGATAGGAATTAAAGCACAAAGAGAGCATCTTGAAGAATATGACTAGCACATTTAAATCTAACACACTTCCTATGCCTATGGATTTTGTGAGTATACACTTATGGGAACAAGAATCAACTATCATAGGAAGGCAAAACAAGTATAACTTCAAAACTTTAAGCACATAGGGAGGAAACTTGATATTAATACAACTCCTACAAGCATGTATTCCTCCCTCATAATAATTTTCAGAGGCATCATGGATAGCAACTTTGTTCTCATACTCAATTGGAACCTCTTCCGAAATAGTGGAATCATTACTAGCTAAAGTTGACACTCTTCCAAATCCACTTTCTGTCACATCCCAGTTAGACCATGCATTAGGGTGTGCATCATGTTTAAATTCCATTTAATTTTGAAATGGGGAAGGCAGGAAACCCCAGAACACCCCCTCCTTAAAAGAACTGGGGTTTACTAAAAATTATTTCAATGAATCCGAAATGCCCTTCAAAATGCTCATCCTCTTTGTTTTGGTTCAGAACCCATGTCAAAGGAGGTGGATCATTTTCTAGGTCATCCAAAGTTCCTAGGATTAATCCACAAGTTTTGAACTTGAGCATTTTAAATTATATAAAATATTTTAAATGTTCAAAAATTGCCAAACTAAAATGTTTCATGTTGGGAATATTCCAACAAGGGACCAGGAGCATTTTGGTGATTTTTAAAACAGTTTTGGTATTTTTAAAAACCCCCACAAAGTTGCAGAAATTAGAAAAGGATAAAAAAAAGGGCAGAAACCCTTACCTGACGCCGTGCCCGGCCCACCTGCCGGCCCAGCCCAGCAGCCGCGCCAGCGAGCTGCTTGGCTTGGCCGAGCAACTGGTGCACGATGGCGAGCTCGAAGCGCGCCCACGCAGCTGGCCGCCGCCTGCTTCACCGCCTCGCCGCCTCGCTGCCTGGGCGGCCTCCACGTCGTCGCCCGACCCCGGACACGCCATTCGCCCCCTGCCTCTCTCCCTCGCTCCCCTCGCCATGGCCGACGCCACCGTCGCCGCTCCACCATCGTAGCCGTAGCCACCGTCGTCCCAGCGCCACGAGACCGTGTCCGTCGCCGCCGTCGTCGACTTCGTCGAACAAGCCAAGCCCCGAGCACTTGCTCGCCTGGCCACCGCACCGACCCGCCGACTCCGCCACCGCCGGAGATCCCTTCGCCGTCGCCGCCGCATCGAGGCGTCCCCGACCACGTCGTCGGCTCTCTGAGATCGCTGTGAGCCTGGCTACCTCCCCATCCTCTCCACTCTCTTCCTCGTGCACCACAACGAGCACACGTGCTTCGCCCGAACGCACCGCCCGCGGAGCTCGTCGCCGACGAGGCTCCGGCCACCCAACGGCCACGCCACCGTGTCCATCGCACTCACCGAGTTGCGTTGGGTCTAACTCTGCACTCCACGCGCCTCACTTTGCCCCCTAGCAACAAACCCGAGATCACCCGAGCCCCGGCCGCCGCCAAACTCGTCGCCGGCGCCAACTCCGGCCACCCCTACCCCAACTAACCTCACCAAGAGCTGCGGTTCATCTCCAGCTCCACGTAGATGCCTTCCGCGCCCCATTTGGTGGCCGGAACGTGCAAAAGCACTTTGCTCCGCCGCGCCTGGCCTCGCCGGCGGCTAGACGCCGGCGAGTTGGCCACTGACCATTGACTGGTGGGCCCTGTTGACTGCTCTGAGTCAATGACAGGTGGACCCCCCCTGGTTAACTAATTAAATTAGTTCTAATTAAAATTAATTAGTTAAACTAACCACTGACATGCCGGTCCCACTGTCAGTTTGACCTGGACGACCCCGTTGACCCCTGACGTCACACTGACCTCATGCTGACGCAATAAATGAATTCTGGATTTATTTTGATATAGTAAATTCCAGAATATAATTCAAATTTCAAATGCTTATAACTTTTATTCTATAACTCCAAATGCAAAGATTTATATATGAAAAATTATCAGAAAAATCCACTCTATCCATTGGTACAGGTTTCATGCATGTTAAAACAAGTTAACTATGCTGAATAACCAGAATAAGATTATGCACCTTTAGGACTAACTCAAATGAGCTATCATTTGAATCCTTGATTCAAATGAGCTCATCCCCTGTTCTTTCAGCTTGCACTAGACCAACACACATCCATATTGCCATGTCATAGCATGCATCATATTGTTGCATATCGTCATGTGTGTTTACTTTCGGTGTGCTTTCATGATAGGTTCTGCCTCAAGATAACCTCGACTACCCATCGAAGGGCAGTTCCTACCCCATTCCATCGGGCAAGCAACTCATTGATCATTCGATACAAACCCATGTTCTCGCTTCTGCTCTCGTTTTCGCATTAAGACAACGCGATTCAAACTGTTGTGTGCTGCGGTAGTTGAACCCACTTCCTTTGCATGACCTGTCATTGCCACAGTAACTAGATGAAACCCACTAGTATGTGTAGGAGTTGATTGAGCCATGTTTGTGATTCCTACCATGCTATGCTTGCTATGCTTAGAGTTGTGTCAGGTCTGGCTCATCGGGATGATGAACTGGAGTGAAAGGTTGTGTTGGTTCGAGAGTGAAAGTGTTGAACACGATTTGGTAAAGGTATCGATGAGAGGTCATGTAGGAGTACATGGTGGGTTGTTTCATTGAAGCCGATCCTAAGAACTGAGATCTGTGTTTGTGATCCATGAACTAGCTACTACCACGCATTGGGCCCGAAACCAATGGACCCTCTCGGCTTCTTAACCACCCCTGTTCATAGTCCGGGAGTTGCAAGTAGTTTCTGGTGTTTGTAGCATGCTGGGGGCCGCACGCAACGCTGACCTTAGGGGTGGGTTGTGTTGCGGTAGGCACCGTGGCCCGGTGTACCGAGTGCCCTTTTGGTATCTCGGGAACCCTGCACACATCGTTCGGGCTGTATGGGAAACCTCGGCGGACTCCTGCGGATGGAACCCGAATAGGCGATAAACCTGGACTAGGGACTTGAGTGTTTAGGTAGGCTGTGGCCGACACCCACGTTGGGCTTCCGCTTGAAGGTTGCAGTACATGTCGTGTAAACGATTTATAAGTGGTGAGAGTGTGTGAAGAGGTACACCCTGCAGGGTTAAGTATGATCTATTGAATAGCCGTGTCCACGGAGAAGGACTTCGGGTTACCTATATCAGTTCATAGACAAGTAAATGGATACTACTAAAAGCCTCAAGATAAGTGTGAGTATCGTGGATGGCCCTCTCGTGGGATGACGAGAGGATCCACGGTGGAGTATTGTGATGGTGATTAGTGGACTCGTGTGCGACAAATGCTTTACAAAGTGGTGTCACGTGGGATAGCTTAGCCAAGAGTCAAAGCTGGCTTGCTGCAAATAACTCCACTTCCTTCCTTGAGAATGTGCATGTATGATAGGATTACGTGGTAAGACTTCTTGAGAACCTTTGTACTCATGTTTGCTTAATTAATGTTTTTCAGAGGACTATACTACCCCTCCGACGGATTCTATGTAGATATTGACTTGACGAGTGAACTAGCCACCCGGTGGCGATCTAAGACTTGTGAAGGGCCATTGTAGATAGAAAGGCTCCAACAAGCTTTCTTTCTTTCTAGAGTCAGACTCGAGACTAGTTTGCTTCGCATGTGCTTGTATGATTGTATGACTTGAGTGTTGGGTCATGTGACCCCTACCTGTATGACTATGTTATGTATGGCTCCTCGAGCCTCTTAAATAAAGTACTTGAGTTGTAGAGTTTTGTTGTGATGCCTTGTTGTATTTACTCATATCGGGCATATTATGTGTATGATTGAAATGCTTGGTATGAGTGGGATCCGACAATCTAGTTGTTTATCCTTGGCAGCCTCTCATATGGGGAAATGTAGTCTCGTGCTTCGGCGATAGTAGTCCGCTTCTGCCCGGTTCACGGAGTCCTGCTAGCCCAGACTACTGCTTGGACACGTGATCGGCGGCATGTGATTCATTTCGTTCCTATATCTGTCCCTTCGGGAAATGTCACGCGGTGGTATTCGAGTCCCGCCTAGCTGCTACAGCCCGGTACCGGAGTCCTGTTAGCCAGTGCTACAGCCCGAATTCATCGTTGATGACCGACATCCTCGAAGTGATTCATGTATGCCTGTCCCCATAGGTTAGTGCCGCTTTGGGTTCACGACTAGCCATGTCGGCCGGGTTCTTTGTCATGTGGATGCTAGCGACACTATCATATCGTGAGCCAAAAGGCTAAAGCGGTCCCGGGCCATGGTAAGGCGACACCGTGGGAATACCGTGCGTGAGGCCGCAAAGTGATATGAGGTGTTACCAGCTAGGTCGATGTGACTTGGAATCGGGTCCCGACAGCGTTGGCATCGAGCAGGGCTGCTGTAGGTTCGCTAAGCCAAACTGGTCAAGTTGAGTCTAGAAATGCTTTAGTTATATGTAGGGAATTGATTGTGGGAGGAGCGTAAGGATCTTTTACTCCTTTACCTTATGCCCTCGATCTGAGTCATCCCTTCTCATTCAACGTGGGTTTAGGACTAGGCTCTCTTCTCTCTATCGAGTTCACGTGTTACTAATCCGTAGTAACTTATAGGGTTGTTGGTTACATCCTCGCCGGTGCTACTAAATTTTAGTATGCTATCATTTGAACCAGAACCTTGATATGATGTTGTTGAGTGGATTTGCAATCTGATTTTAATGTCTCAAATCTGATTTTGAGCATTTACAGATGTTATGCTGCCCGATTTTCCCTAGGAATTCTAATGCCTTTGCATTGTGGCTGTGCTTTCAGATGGCCACCCGTCCCCAGAACCAAGTGGTTCGCCTGACCCGTTGCATTGATGTGTGCGGTCACACGGCCATGTTGGTTAGGGTGATGATTGAATCTGGTTATCGATGGTATCCTGAATATACCGTCGAGGAGCAGTTTAGGGATTTCAATCAAAGTCAATACCTATGCACGGTCCGGATTTATCCATCTTATCCCGGAGCTACTAAGCCACTTCACTGTTCTTATGGGCTCGGAATCACTATTGGAATGTCTGTGCAAGATGCAGCCTATTCCATGATGACTATTATTCGAGCCAGAACTGCCTTGCTGGGCAACACGGATTTTCGCTATATGCCAGCATCCCTCCCTGGGGCGCATGGCTACCTTCAGGGTTTGTACAGCGATGCATCCCATGAGGACTCACTCCTTCGCACTACTCTTGAGTTCTTTGGAGGACAAGGACCGTGAGAACCGGGCCCTGCGTATGGAGCTTTTTAATGCCCGTTCTGACCACTGGGCTACTCTGACTAGGTTTGCACCTGCCGTGCAAGCCGGATATATGGACATGAGGGACTTGTACCCTGTGCGGGCGAGTCTGCCGGACTTTATGGAGTGGCGTGAGGTTGGAGGCATCACTCCTCCTCGTGGGCCTCGTCTGCCACCGTTTGTTGGACCACGGCCACATCCGAGTCCTTATGGTCCACAGGACCCACAGGATTGCCTGTTTCCGGACGATCATGTTCCACTTCCAGGCTTGGGTGGTGACTTCTATGAGGACTACTATGGAGCTGCCTGAGTTAGTAGTAGTACTCTTAGTATGGTAATAGTTGTGTTCCACCGTCCTGCATGACTCGTGGAATACGACTTAGTGTGTATCGTTCCGGAAGTGTAGAGAAATAATGTATAGGAGTTGGAGTGCTTCCGATGAGATGTAACGCCTTTCCTTATAGTTGTACTCCATCAGGCTTGTACTAAACTATGAATGGTGTGTATGACCGTGGTATATATATATATGGCAGTTTTATATTACCATGTCATACGGATGAACATCTTTGCATTCCATACTATCCCTTTCCTTCCGCACTTCCTTGTTAAATTCTGCCATCCTAGTTTAAACCTTTGCTTTGTCTCCCAGGATGGTCAACACTCGCAACACTCCTGCTGTTCCAGAGCAGGGAGAAGCCAGTGCAGCCAGAAATGTGGATCTGCCGCAACCGCCATCCTTGGCGAGGTGATCTTTGGAAGCGAGCGCAATAAGCGTGAAACCAACCGCTTATTGGGCGGATTGAACAAAACACAACACGCCAGCCAAGAAACGATGTGGTTTCACTCAACGATTTCGTCAAGCTATATCCCCAAAATTCAAATATTCCGTCGAGCCTCTCGACGCGGATGATTGGCTCTGCAAGATCCACCACAAGCTGCGTTCCGCTAACGTGGCTGAGGCGACAAGGTTACCTTTGCCGCCTATCATCTTGAAGGCCCCGCTAGCCTCTCGTGGGAGAATTATGAGGCTATCGTCCGGTTGGACAAGTTACAACTTGGGCTGAATTCAGTGCCGCCTTCGTGAGCATCATATTCCGAAGGTCTTATGGACCGCATAAGCGTGAGGAATTCTGCAGTTTCACCCAAGGTAGGTGACGGTGGATGCCTACAATCGTGAATTTGGGAGGTTAGCACGTTATGCTCCCAAGAAGTTTCTACCGATGCCAAGAAGCGAGCAAGGTTCCGCAAGGGACTTAGCCTGAGCTACGCCGAGATCTCCGTCGCATGAGTGTACCTCTTTCCCGAAGCTAGTCAATAAGGCTATCAGCGCCGAAACTGGGCAGACTGATTTTGAGGCTTCACGCAAACACATCCGTGATTCTGGATCTTCATCCGGCTCTGGATCCCAGAAGCGCCGGGTCTGGGTTCCGAATACCGCTCTACCACCCAGGTTCACCCCGAGGCCATCCTCTGAGGCGCCTCGCCCCAACCAGCCGTATTTTCCACCCAAGACTTATGGAGGTCCCACTACTAATACTGCTCCACGCCCAAATGTGATCACTTGCTTCAAGTGTGGAGAGACGGGCCACTATATCCGAGAGTGTCCCCAGAACAACCCCAATCAAGCTGGAAAGTCTGTTGGCCGTGGCAAGCCAGCAGGAAAGGTGCCCTATGCCAAACCAGTTGCCACCGCTCGTGGCCATGTCAACTATGTCTCTGCTGAAGAAACCTATGAGGATCCCAACGTCGTCCTCGGTACGCTTCTTGTTAATTGCCATCCGGCAACTGTTCTATTTGATACTGGAGCATCTCATTCATTTATTTCTGAGAGCTATTCTCGATTGCACAACACCACATTCTGTGACATGCCTACCTCCATGGAAATTCAAACCCCTGGTTCTAGATGGCAAACCTCTAGAATAAGTCATGGGAATGAAATTCTTGTCGACAGATTAGTCTTTCTTGCATCCCTAATAGCTCTTAAGTCCTCGGACATAAACATCATCTTGGGTATGGACCGGATGTCACCCATTATGCTAAGATTGATTGCTCTACTAGAACTGTTCAACTTACCCATCCTTGGGCAAGGCGGTGAATGTTTTAACCCGAGTGTCTAAGCGCCAGCTTTACTCTTTAAATGCCAACCCCCTTCCAGACCTCGAAGATATTCCGGTAGTCCGTGATTTCCCGGATGTCTTTCGGAGGAACTGCCAGTGTTCCACCCGCGGGGATGTCGAGTTCGTGATAGATCTTGTTCCGGAACTGTCCCAATCTCTAGAAGACCTTATAAGATGGCACCCCTAGAACTAGCGAACTTAAGAAACAACTCGATGAGTCCTTGCAAAAGGTTTCATCCGTCCTAGTTCATCTCCATGGGCTTGCCCGTCCTCTTCGTCAAGAAGAAGGATGGTACGGATCGGATGGTTGTAGATTACCGACCTGTCAATTTGGTCACTATCAAGAACAAGTATCCGCTCCCGGGATCAACGACTGTATGATCAGCTCGCTGGATCCTCGATCTTTTCAAGATGGATTTGAGGTTGGGCTACCATCAAATCAAAATCAAAACGGGACATTCCCAAAGCGGCCTTTGTCACTCGTTATGGCCAATCTGAGTACACCGTCATGTCCTTCGGATTAACCAATGCTCCAGCCACTTTCTCTCGGTTAATGAACTCAATCTTCATGGAGTACTTGGATAAATTAAATCGTGGTATACCTCGATGATATACTCATCTACTCCAAGAATGAGGAAGAACATGCGAACACCTAAGGCTAGTATTGATGAAACTTCGAGAGCACCGCCTTTATGCCAAAATCTCTAAATGTGAATTTTGGTTACCAGAAGTGACCTATCTAGGACATGTAATCTCTGGTAAGGGCATTGCTGTCAATCCCGAACGAGTTCAAGCCGTCCTTGATTGGACCCCACCTGAATCGGTCAAGCAAGTTCGGAGTTTCCTCGGTTTAGCGAGCTATTGTCGCCGCTTCGTCGAGAATTTCTCTAAAGTTGCTAAACCTCTAACCGAACTCCTCAAGAAAGATAAGAAGTTCGAATGGACGCCACAATGCGAGTTCAGCTTTCAGGAACTGAAAAGACGCCTGACATCTGCTCCCGTACTTGTTCCACCAGATTTCTCTAAGGACTTCATTATCTATTGCGACGCCTCGCGACAAGGACTAGGTTGCATACTCATGCAAGATCGTCATGTGATTGCCTATGCCTCTCGACAATTGCGTCCACATGAGGATAACTACCCCACACACGATCTAGAGCTTGCAGCAGTGGTTCATGCACTCAAAACCTGGCGACATTACCTTCTGGGTAATCGTTGCGAAATCTACACGGATCACCAAAGTCTGAAGTATATCTTCACCCAACCGGATCTGAATCTCAGGCAAAGACGTTGGGTCGAGTTGATTACGGATTTCGACTTAGGAATATCTTACACCCCAGGCAAGGCCAATGTCATGGCTGATGCACTAAGTCGCAAATCTTATTGTAACAATCTGATGTTACAACAAAGTCAACCATTTCTCCACGAGGAATTTCGTAAGCTTAATCTCCACATTGTTCCTCGAGGATTCCTTTCCACCCTGGTGGCAAAACCTGACCTCACAGATCGAATCATAGCTGCTCAGCGGTATGATAGAGGGATATCTCGGATCAAGGAGAACATTGCTAGCGGAGCTGCTAAATGTTTCTCCATAGATGAACGAGGTGTTGTCTTCTTTGAAAACCGCTTAGTGGTTCCCAAGAAACAACAGCTACGGCAATTGATCCTTAAGGAAGCTCATGACTCTCCTCTCACCATTCATCCCGGTAGTACTAAAATGTATCAAGATCTCGCCGAGGTTTTGGTGGACTAGGATGAAGAGAGAAATCGCTCAATACATTGCTAATCTGCGGCGTCGTCGTCGAGTTAAAGCCGAGCATCAACGGCCTGCTGGTACCCTTCAACCTTTGGAAATTCCTGAATGGAAATGGGATAAAATCGGTATTTACTTCATTACGGGTTTCCCGAGACCAAGAGAGGAATAATGCTATCTTCGTTGTCATTGATCGTCTTTCCAAAGTAGCCCACTTCCTACCCGTTCGTGAGAGTATAACCGCTAGCCAGCTAGCTGATTTGTATATCTCTCGAATAGTGTCTCTTCATGGTGTTCCATTAGAGATTAACTCAGACCGTGGAAGTCTCTTCACCTCTCGATTTTGGGAAAGTTTCCAAAATGCTATGGGAACTCGTCTCTCCTTTAGCACCGCTTTCCATCCCCAATCAAGTGGTCAAGTAGAACGAGTCAATCAAATCCTAGAGGATATGCTTGAGCTTCATCATCTCTTTCGGCATGAATTGGGAGAAATCCTTCCATTCGCCGAGTTAAACTTATAACAATAGCTATCAAACCAGCCTGGGCAAAGCCCCTTTCGAAGTTCTTTACGGACGGAAATGTCGAACGCCTCTTAACTGGTCGAAACCGGGAGAGACAACTCTTTGGCCCGGATATGATTCAGAAGCGAAAGAGCAAGTTCGCGTTGTTCGTGAGAAATTGAAAACAGCCCAATCTCGTCAAAAGAGCCAATATGACCGCAAGCATAAGCCTATGGCTTATGAAATTGGCGAGAAGGCTTACCTTCGGGTTACTCCTCTAAAGGGAACCCATCGGTTCGGTATCAAGGGCAAGTTGGCTCCTCGTTACATTGGACCCTTTCGCATTCTTGCCAAACGAGGAGAAGTTGCCTACCAATTGGAACTACCTCCGCATCTTTCCAGAGTCCATGATGTCTTCCACGTTTCCCAACTCAGGCGTTGCTTCTCGGATCCTATCCGTGAAGTGGACCACGAAACGCTTGATCTCCAAGATAATCTCACCTATCGAGAATATCCCGTTCGTGTCCTCGATCAAACCGAGCGTACCACTCGACGTCGGAATATCAAGTTTCTAAAGGTTCAATGGTCAAACCATTCCGAGCAAGAAGCAACTTGGGAAAGGGAGGATCGTCTTCGACTTGAGTATCCCACCTTTTTCGCATATGATCCTAAATCTCGGGACGAGATTCTTTTGAGTGGGGTGAGTTGTCACATCCCGTTAGACCATGCATTAGGGTGTGCATCATGTTTAAATTCCATTTAATTTTGAAATGGGAAGGCAGAAACCCTGAACACCCCTCCTTAAAAGAACTAGGGTTTACTAAAATTATTTCAATGAATCAAAATGCCCTTCAAAATGCTCATCCTCTTTGTTTTGGTTCGTAACCCATGTCAAAGGAGGTGGATCATTTTCTAGGTCATCAAAGTTCCTAGGATTAATCCACAAGTTTTGAACTTGAGCATTTTAAATTATATAAAATATTTTAAATGTTCAAAATTGCCAAACTAAAATGTTTCATGTTGGGAATATTCCAACAAGGGACCAGAGCATTTGGTGATTTTTAAAACAGTTTTGGTATTTTAAAAACCCCACAAAGTTGCAGAAATTAGAAAAAGATAAAAAAGGGCGAAACCCTTACGACGCTGCGTGCGCCCACCTGCCGCCCAGCCCAGCAGCAGCCGCCCAATGAGCTGCTTGGCTTGGCCAGAGCAGCAACTGGTGCCCGACGGCGAGCTCGAGGCGCGCCACGCAGCTGGCCGCCGCCTCTGCTTCACCGCCTCGCCGCCTCGCTGCCTGGGCTCCACGTCGCCGCCCGACCCCTGGACACGCCATTCGCCCCCCTGCCTCTCTCCCTCGCTCCCCCTCGCCATGGCCGACGCCACCGTCGCCGCTCCACCATCGTAGCCGTAGCCACCGTCATCTCCGCGCCACGAGACCGTGTCCGGTCGCTTCGCCGTCGTCGACTTCGTCGAACAAGCCAAGCCCCGAGCACTTGCTCGCCCCGAAGCCACCGCACCGACCCCGCCCGACTCCGCCACCGCCGGAGATCCCCTTCGCCGTCGCCGCCGCATCAGAGCGTCCCCGACCACGTCGTGTTCGGCTCTCGAGATCGCTGTGAGCCTGGCTACCTCCCCATCCTCTCCACTCTCTTCCTCGTGCACCACAACGAGCACACGAGCTTCGCCCGAACGCACCGCCATGGAGCTCGTCGCCGACGAGGCTCCGGCCACCCAACGCCACGCCACCGTGTCCATCGCACTCACCGAGTTGCGTTGGGTCTAACTCTGCACTCCACGCGCCTCACTTTGCCCCTAGCAACAAACCCGAGATCACCCGAGCCCGGCCGCCGCCAAACTCGTCGCCGGCGCCAACTCCGCCACCCTACCCCAACTAACCTCACCAAGAGCTGCGGTTCATCTTGACTGCGTAGATGCCTTCGCGCCCCATTTGGTGGCGGAACGTGCAAAAGCACTTTGCTCCGCCATGCGCTGGCCTCGCCAAGCGGCTGAGCGCCGCGAGTTGGCCATCGACCATTGATGGTGGGCCTGTTGATCGCTTCGAGTCAATGACAGTGGACCCCCACGTTAACTAATTAGATTAGTTCTAATTAAAATTAATTAGTTAAACTAACCAGCGACATGCGGGTCCCACTGTCGGTTTGACCTGGACGACCCGTTGACCTGACGTCACATCGACCTCATCTTGACGCAATAAATGAATTCTGGATTTATTTTGATATAGTAAATTCAGAATATAATTCAAATTTCAAATGCTTATAACTTTTATTCTATAACTCCAAATGCAAAGATTTATATATGAAAATTATCAAAAAATCCACTCTATCCATTGGTACAGGTTTCATGCATGTTAAAACAAGTTAACTATGCTGAATAACCAGAATAAGATTATGCACCTTTAGGACTAACTCAAATGAGCTATCATTTGAATCCTTGATTCAAATGAGCTCATCCCCTGTTCTTTCAGCTTGCACTAGACCAACACACATCCATATTGCCATGTCATAGCATGCATCATATTGTTGCATATCGTCATGTGTGTTTACTTTCGGTGTGCTTTCATGATAGGTTCTGCCCCCGAAGATAACCTCGACTACCCATCTGAAGGGCAGTTCCCTACCCCAGTTCCATCAGGCAAGCAACTCATTGATCATTCCGATACAAACCCATGTTCTCGCTTCTGCTCTCGTTTACTGCATTAAGACAACGCGATTCAAACTGTTGTGTGCTGCGGTAGTTGAACCCACTTCCTTTGCATGACTGTCATTGCCACAAGAACTAGATGAAACCCACTAGTATGTGTAGGAGTTGATTGAGCCATGTTTGTGATTCCTACCATGCTATGCTTGCTATGCTTAGAGTTGTGTCGGTCGGCTCATCGGGATGATGAACTGGAGTGAAAGGTTGTGTTGGTTCGAGAGTGAAAGTGTTGAACACGATTTGGTAAAGGTATCGATGAGAGGCCATGTAGGAGTACATGGTGGGTTGTTTCATTGAAGCCGATCCTAAGAACTGAGATCTGTGTTTGTGATCCATGAACTAGCTACTACCACGCATTGGGCCCGAAACCAATGGACCCTCTCGCTTCTTAACCACCCCTGTTCATAGTCCGGGAGTTGCAAGTAGTTTCGGTGTTTGTAGCATCTTTGGGGCCGCACATAGCAACGCTGACCTTAGGGGTGGGTTGTGTTGCGGTAGGCACCGTGGCCGTGTACCGAGTGCCCGTTTGGTATCTCGGGAACCCTGCACACATCGTTCGGGGCTGTATGGGAAACCTCGGCGGACTCCTGCGAATGGAACCGAATAGGCGATAAACCTGGACTAGGGACTTGAGTGTTTAGGTAGGCTGTGGCCGACACCCACGTTGGGCTTCCGCTTGAAGGTTGCAGAGTACATGTCGTGTAAACGATGATAAGTGGTGAGAGTGTGTGAAGAGGTACACCCTGCAGGTTAAGTATGATCTATTGAATAGCCGTGTCCACGGAGAAGGACTTCGGGTTACCTATATCAGTTCATAGACAAGTAAATGGATACTACTAAAAGCCTCAAGATAAGTGTGAGTATCGTGGATGGCCCTCTCGTGGGATGACGAGAGGATCCACGGTGGAGTATTGTGATGGTGATTAGTGGACTCGTACGACAAATGCTTTACAAAGTGGTGTCACGTGGATAGCTTAGCCAAGAGTCAAAGCTGGCTTGCTGCAAATAACTCCACTTCCTTCCTTGAGAATGTGCATGTATGATAGGATTCTGTGGTAAGACTTGCTGAGTACCTTTGTACTCATGTTTGTAATTAATGTTTTTCAGAGGACTATACTACCCCTCGACGGATTCTATGTAGATATTGACTTGACAGTGAACTAGCCACCGGTGGCGATCTAAGACTTGTGAAGGGCCATTGTAGATAGAAAGGCTCCAACAAGCTTTCTTTCTTTCTAGAGTCGTACTCGAGACTAGTTTGCTTCCGCATGTGCTTGTATGATTGTATGACTTGAGTGTTGGGTCATGTGACCCCTACCTGTATGACTATGTTATGTATGGCTCCTCGGGCCTCTTAAATAAAGTACTTGAGTTGTAGAGTTTTGTTGTGATGCCTTGTTGTATTTACTCATATCGGGCATATTATGTATGATTGAAATGCTTGGTATGAGTGGGATCCGACAATCTAGTTGTTTATCCTTGGCAGCCTCTCATATGGGGAAATGTAGTCTCGTGCTTCCGGCGATAGTAGTCCGCTTCTGCCCGGTTCACGAGTCCTGCTAGCCCAGCACTACTGCTTGGACACGTGATGGCGGCATGTGATTCATTTCGTTCCTATATCATCGTTCTTCGGGAAATGTCACGCGGTGGTATTCGAGTCCTGCCTAGCCTGCTACAGCCGGGGTACGGAGTCCTGTTAGCCAGTGCTACAGCCCGAATTCATACGTTGATGACCGACATGCTCAAGTGATTCATGTATGCCTGTCCCCATAGGTTAGTGCCGCTTTGGGTTCACGACTAGCCATGTCGGCCGGGTTCTTTGTCATGTGGATGCTAGCGACACTATCATATCGTGAGCCAAAAGGCGCAAGCGGTCCCGGCCATGGTAAGGCGACACCCGTGGGAATACCGTGCGTGAGGCCGCAAAGTGATATGAGGTGTTACCAGCTAGGTCGATGTGACTTGGAATCAGGGTCCTGACACTTTCATAAATATCACACTAAGATTCAACATCCTACAAAATAGTGGGATCACTAATTCCTAAAGTTGACACTCTTCCAAACCCACTTTAAATGATAGTATTATTCATACTCCAAAAGGTATAAGTGAAGTTCATGGAGCATTCTACAACTGACCAATATCCAAGCTCAAAATGTATAAGTGAAGCACATGAAGCATTCTATAAAACCATACTCAAAAGATTTAAGTGAAGCACAAAGAGCAATTCTATAAGATCATACTTAAAAGATATAAGTGAAGCACATGAAGTATTCTAAAAATCAATGAAGGTCTATCTCATGCTAGCATGGTTCTTAAAGGAAAAAATAAAGCACAAAGGACACAAATCATGTGAACAAACCAAAAATCGAGGTATACCGATATTTGTTGAAGAAGAAAAATGGGATGCCAACCGGGGCATCCCCAAGCTTAGATGCTTGAGTGTCCTTTGAAATATTTACTTGGGGTGCCTTGGGCATCCCCAAGCTTGAACTCTTGCCTCTCTTTATTCTTCTCATATTGATAGCTCCTCGACCTTCGGACACTTCATCCACACAAAACTTTAACAAAAAACTTGTGAGATCCGTTAGTGTAATAAAGCAAATCACTACCTTTAGGTACTGTAATGAACTCATTCTTTATTTGTATTGGTGTTAAACCTACTGTATTCCAAGTTCTCTATGGTTCATACCCTCCAATACTAGCCATAGATTCATCGAAATAAGCAAACAACACACTCAAAACAGAATCTGTTAAGAACAGAACAGTCTGTAGTAATCTGGAAGTTTGGCAAACTTATGTAACTCCTAAAATTATGAACTAAATTTGAAAATTTGAACAATTTGTACAAAAGTGATGTGCAAAAAGTTTCAGACCCATTTGACTTTCCAGTAAAAAAATGTCAATTCATGCACTACAGCCAAAGTTTCTGTTTTTGTTTTGCACATAGCAAACAAGCAATCTAATCATCCTAAAACCAAAGCTTGGCACATTTATTTTTATAATACAATGAATATATACAAGGGGATAATTATTGACAGAGAAACTTCCATGAAAAATTCTACATTGCTTCCGTGAGCATGAACACAAGTGCTCAAGGTCGACCCTCACTTCTTCAATGCAAAACCTTCCAATCACTTCTCTTTTTGAAAAAAAATTAGGCATGAAAGGCAAGTAATTTTTTAAATTTTTAAATTTTTTTGTATGTTTCACCCACAACTAAACAGAAACAAAAATGAAAAACAAAATCTACTTAGTGAATAAAGCAAACAGGCACACACGAGAATATCAACCCCACGCTATTGCTCCCCGGCAACGGCGCCAGAAAAGAGCTTGATAATCCCCAAGTGCAGGGAATCATCGTAGCACTTTCCAGAGGTGGAAATGATAAGTATGGAGTGTCGAACCCACAAGGAGCTAAAGGTAAGATCAATATTCTCTTAAGCCCTATCTGCCACTGATACGACTCTACGTGCACCGGAAGTTTGCTTCCAACTAGCAACGAGAAAGAAAACTATGTTGTGGGGATGAAGAGGATAACTTTGCATTGTATCGGAGAGCTAAAATATAAAATTAGGTGTTGTTATCATGAAGTTAGAATATATTACTAAATAATATAAATAGCGAGTGTGGAATAATGGTGGATCGGTGTGCGGAATTGTCCTAGGCAATTGTTAACAAGACCGGTAATCACTATTGCAGTTTCATATGAGGGAGAGGCATAAGCTAACATACTTTCTCTACTTGGATCATATGCACTTATGATTGGAACTCTAGCAAGCATCCGCAACTACTAAAGTTCATTAAGGTAAAACCCAACCATAGCATTAAAGCATCAAGTCCTCTTTATTCCCATATGCAACAATCCCTCTTACTCGGGTTTAAGCTTCTATCACTCTAGCAACCCACTATAAGCGAATCATGAACGTATTGCAACACACTACAGCGGGAATCCCTCATGCTTGCGCGACACGGAGGGCACCATAGGACAGCATCAAAGTAAAACATACAACTCATACCAATCTAGATCATCAATCAACCCAAAGACAAAAGATATCTACTCAAAACATCATAGGATGGAAACACATCATTTGATCCTAATATGTGGCATAAAGCACCATGTTCAAGTAGGGATTACAGCGGGGAGCGGGAGAGTGGACCGCGTAAAAGAGATGAGGATGGTGATGATGATGGTGATGTTGATGAAGACGATCACCGTAGTGATGATTCCCCTCTCGATGGCACTTCGGTGCCACCAAGAGAGAGGAGGAGAGGTTATCCCCCTTGTGCTTCCTCCTCCATGGCCTCCACCCTCTGGTCCTTGGCCTTCATGGTGATGATGGCCCCTCTGGGATACTCCTCCATGGCCACCGGTGATGATGGCCCCCTCCGGCAGGGTGCCGGAGAGGGCCTAGATTGACTTCTCCTGGCTACAGAGGCTTGCGGCGGCGGAACTTCCGATCTAATCTCCGTTCTGGAAGTTTTAGGGTACGAGAGTATATATGGGTGTAGGAAGTACGTCGGTGGAGCTTCGGGGGGCCCACGAGGCAGGGGGCGAGCCCAAGGGGGGGCGCGCCCCCCACCCTCGTGAGCACCTCCCTTATCTCCTGACGTAGGGCCCAAGTCCATCCGGTAGCTTTCCTTCCAAAAATAACTTCTCCAATTGATTTCATTCCGTTTCGACTCCGTTTGATATTCCTTTTCTTCGAAACACTGAAATAGGAAACAAAAACAGCAATTCTGGGCTGGGCCTCCGGTTAATAGGTTAGTCCCAAAAATAATATAAAAGTGTATAATAAAGCCCAATATTGCCCGAAACAGTAGATAATATAGCATGGAGCAATCAAAAATTATAGATACGTTGGAGACGTATCAGTGCATGTCTCAAAATATCGTTTACCTCTGTTTTAAAAACTTGAGCTCTGGCACCGCTGCAAATCACTGCTTCCATCCGCGAAGGGACTTTCTATTTACTTTTATGTTGTGGCATCACCTTCTAAAATAAGCGCCAGAACCTGAGAGCACTGTTGTCATGCTGATGCATTATGTGTAGCTAATGTTGGGTGCATCATGACTAGATCTTTTCTGCCATGAATTACAATGTTTAGTCGCTGCTTGGAATTTGGAGGTGCTCTGCATTTATGTTTTGCGGTCTTAGAAAGGGCTAGCGAGATACCACTGTTGACATATTATATCATGGTTTTTTTGATAATGTGTTGCTGTTTGAGATATCTTATTATTGCTCGCTAGCTGATTGTGTCATTGATATGAGTTAATATAATTTTGAAGAGTTATTGTCGGCATGGTTAGTTATAAAGTTGGCTGAAAACCTGGGTGTTGTTTAAGCTTATTTATGCAAACAAGAGCAAAAGAGTTCGTGAAAGTTTTTCTTTTTCACTTTCAGTTTATCAACTGAATTGCTTGAGGACAAACAAAGGTTTAAGCTTGGAGGAGTTAATACGTCTCCAACGTATCTACTTTTCCTAACGCTTTTCCTCTTGTTTTGGACTCTAATTTGCATGATTTGAATGAAACTAACCCCGGACTGACGTTGTTTTGGATGCTAAGTTACTACTGCTATCGTTACTGTTGTTCTTGCTACAAAACTATTGCTATCACTGTTACCGTTACTATTGATGCTGTCACTATTATCAAAACTATCAAACTAATGTGCTACTAATCACTTTTCTGTAGATAATTAATCTCCAGGTGTGGTTGAATTAACAACTCAGCTGCTAATACTTACAAATATTATTTGGCTCCCCTTGTGTCGAATCTATAAATTTGGGTTGAATACTCTATCCTTCAAAACTGTTGTGATCCCCTATACTTGTGGGTTATCATGTCTCCAACGTATCTACACTTTTTGATTGTTCCATGCTATTATAGTATCAATCTTGGATGTTTAATATGCAATTATGTATCATTTTTTGGGACTAACCTATTAACTTAGTGCCAAGTGCCAGTTGCTGTTTTTTTGCCTATTTTTGGTTTTTGAGGAAATCAGTACCAAGCAAAGTCCAAATGCCATGAAACTTTTTGACGATTTCTTCTGAACATAAGAGACACTAGAAGCTTCTGGAGTTAGTCAGAAGACGGAGGGGGTTGCCATGAACCACCAGGGCACGCCAGGGGGGTAGGCGCGCCATGGTGCCTCATGGGCCTTGTTGCTTCGTTTGACCTAATTACGCCTCTATAAATTCTCTAAAATCAGTAAACCAACAAAGATCCACCCAAAACACTTTTTCGGCTGCCGCAAGCTTCTGTTCTCGCGAGATCCCATCTGGAGGCCTTTTCCGATACTCTGCCGGAGGGGGAATCGATCACGGAGGGCTTCTACATCAACCTTGCTGCCCCTCCGATGATGTGTGAGTAGTTTACCACAGACCTACGCATCCATAGCTAGTAGCTAGATGCCTTATTCTCTCTCTTTGATCTTCAATACAATGTTCTCCTTGATGTTATTGGAGATCTATTCGATATAATCCTTTTTTCGGTGTGTTTATTGGGATCCGATGAATTGTGGGTTTATGATCAGATTATCCATGAATATTATTTGAGTCTAATCTGAACTCTTTTATGCATGATTTGTTATAGCTTTGTATTTCTCTCCGATCTATTGTAGGATCTTGAGAAGAGGTGTCTAGAGGGGGGGTGATTAGACACTAAGTACCAAAGTTGCAGTTTTTAACTTCTTTAGGTTTAAGTGGAGTTTAGGCACAAGTTTAACATTCACAATACATAACAAGCAAGCATGCAAGGAGTATATGAGCAGCGGAAAGTAAAGCATGCAACTTGCAAGAATGTAAAGGGAAGGGTTTTGGAGGATTCAAACGCAATTGGAGACACGGATGTTTTTGTCGTGGTTCCGATAGGTGGTGCTATCGTACATCCACGTTGATGGAGACTTCAACCCACGAAGGGTATCGGTTCTTGCTGAGTCCACGGAGGGCTCCACCCACGAAGGGTCCACGAAGAAGCAACCTTGTCTATCCCACCATGGCCGTCGCCCACGAAGGACTTGCCTCACTAGCGGTAGATCTTCACGAAGTAGGCGATCTCCTTGCCCTTACAAACTCCTTGGTTCAACTCCACAATCTTGTCGGAGGCTGCCAAGTGACACCTAGCCAATCTAGGAGACACCACTCTCCAAGAAGTAACAAATGGTGTGTTGATGATGAACTCCTTGCTCTTGTGCTTCAAATGATAGTCTCCCCAACACTCAACTCTCTCTCACAGGATTTGGATTTGGTGGAAAGAATATTTGAGTGGAAAGCAACTTGGGGGAAGGCTAGAGATCAAGATTCATATGGTAGGAATGGAATATCTTGGCCTCAACACATGAGTAGGTGGTTCTCTCTCGAAATAGGATCTTTGGAAGTGTAGGCTTGTTCTGATGGCTCTCTCCACGAATGAAGAGGAGGTGGAGGGGTATATATAGCCTCCACACAAAATCTAACCGTTACACACAATTTACCAAACACAGTGGGACCGAATCAACAAATTCGGTCGGACCGATTCAGTAAACCTAGTGACCGTTAGGGTTTTTGGTGGGACCGACATGCAACTCGGTAGGACCGATATGGTTAGGGTTAGGGCATAACATAATCTCGGTGAGACCGATTACACAAACTCGGTGAGACCGATTTTGGTAATTAGCTAAACAGAGAGTTGGTCAGGCAAACTCGGTGAGACCGATTACTCAAACTCGGTGGGACCGATTTTGGTAATAAGTTAACTAGAGAGTTTGCATTGCAATCTCGGTAGTACTGATTGCACAAAATCGGTGAGATCGATTTTGGTAATGGACATACACAGAGAGATTACAATCCCATCTCGGTGAGACCGAGATCCCTATCGGTGAAACCGATTTGCCTAGGGTTTGTGGCAGTGGCTATGACAACTGAACTCGGTGGCGCCGGATAGAAAGAATCGGTGGGGCCGAGTTTGACTTTAGGTCATATGTGTGGAAGTGGGAAAGTAGTTGAGGGTTTTGGAGCATATCACTAAGCACTGTGGAGCAAGAAACTCATTAAGCAACACCTCATCCCTTCTTGATAGTATTGGCTTTTCCTATAGACTCAATGTGATCTTGGATCACCAAAATATAAAATGAAGAGTCTTGAGCTTGAAGCTTGAGCCAATCCTTTGTCCTTAGCATCTTGAAGGAGTTCCCACATCCTTTAGTCCATGCCACTCCATTGTTGAACTTATCTGAAACATACTAGATAAAAGTGTTAGTCCAACAAGAGATATGTTGACATTAATTACCAAAACCACCTAGGGAGCACTTGTGCTTTCAATCTCCCCCTTTTTGGTAATTGATGACAACATACATCAAAGCTTTAGATAAAGATATAAAGAATAGCAAGTAAAGCTTCGGAAAGACATGTAACAAGCATAGGCTCCCCCTACATGTATGCGATCATGTGAATATGAAATATAGAAGCATGTGAGAGCATAACCATGATAGAGTAGGCAATGTGTTAATGTATCTTGGCCATATGCATCAGAGAAAAGAATATTAAAGAAAATACCTTCATGCTCATGAGTCCTTCTTGCAAACAGTATGTACATCAGCAAGAATTCCTCATACACATGATTGTGATGCATATACTTACCTTGTAGTCTTGAGTTGGCTTAGGATGGAATGAACCTGCGTAAACAAGGTTAGATAACACAGATACATCTTCTAGCCAGAGCAAACAGAAGAAACCACAAGAATACAAAGACTGGGATGACATGTAGAGAGTGAGTACTAAGTACCACATTGGATTAGACATGTCCCCAAGGGTAAAGATATGCAATGAATTTAAATAATTTCTTTCCCTTAGATGTCTTGCTCCCCCTGAATCTAGCATGGGATACTGGGAGAAGATAGGGAACAGAAAATCAGAGCTGAAAGATATAAATGAACAAAGCTAATGAAAATAAGCACATATGAACATGTCTTCCCCTCAAGAAGACATGTGGCATCTCTCCTCTTGAACACCAAGCATCTGGGATCCTTGAGAAGTACTTTCTACTTGAGTATTCTCTCCCCCTGGAGATCTCTTTCTCCCCCTGTGGAAGTAATACTCTCTCCCTTTTGAAAGTGATGAGCTTTGATGTGATCTCTCTCTCCCCCCTTTGACATCAATTTCCAAGAAGGGTTTGATCCTTGAGTCACAGCACAAAGCATTTATATAAATGTGATGCTTGTAGAGGACAAGATTCATTAAGTGGAGCTGGATCAGAAGAAACACAAAATAAGTGGCAAACTAGTTTTCCTGTTGTGAAATCGGTGGCACCGAGTGGTATGCTTAGGTTGTACCGAAAGGATTCGGTTGGACCGAAAACAACAAATCGGTGAAACCGAGTTCATCACAGGGAAAACACTTGTCACCTCAGCTCACTAGACTAGTAAGATCTCACAAGGATCTTCAAGGAATTTACTGAATGATATGCAATGAATTGGATGCAGGAAATGCAGAGCAAACAGAAAAGAAAAGAAAGAAATCTAGATGAAGTTTTTTTTTGAAAGGGGAAACAAATATGCATGAGACAAACGCAAAAACACAGAAAAGAACACGAGAGAACTTCATCTAGAGATGGTCGGCGACAAAGTCACCTATGTTAGAGTATATTGACTTAGGAGTCAAGTGAGATCACTTGATCATAGGTCATACTCATCGTTTAAGCTCAAAATGGGGTTACCATTTTTCGTTTAAGCATCTTGATGTATTCACATCTTGTCGAGTTGCTTTAGCTCATGACTGAGAGTAAAGCTTCTCTAAGATGGAATAACATACCTTGTTTGGTGGTGTTGACCATGTAGTTGAACTTGTGTAGGTTGCTCAAGGTTGATGGAGCTCATTAAGAGTTGGGAGCACCACTTGGAATTTGAGCCCATCTACCTACATGGGTTAGTTCTTGCAAGGAGGAGCACTCGTGTATCCAGAAATGTCAATCATGAAGCTCAACATAGAGTTTGTCAAAGGATATGTTTGAATGATTCCGTGCTTCCTTGTCTTCAACCACCATAGTGTAGAGACTTGGTGATGTAGAGATTGCTCAAGATGTGAGTAGATTACAATCTCATGGAATTTGATTCAACCAAGTACCTACATGGGTTATATAACATGCAAGATGCAAATATATCCAAGGCATAAGATTTTCATCATAAGAGAAATATCAAGGATTAGTCATAAGCTCATGTCTTGCATGTATCCAATGGAGTTTCTACTCCAAGTTTGAAGAATCAATGATGTTCGATTCTCCTCTCAACCTGCAAAACACTTTCTCATCAAGAGGTTTAGTGAATATATCCGCTAATTGCTTTTCGGTGCGAACATGCTAAAGATTAATGTCACCCTTAGCAACATGATCTCGAATGAAATGATGACGAACTTCTATATGCTTAGTTCGAGAATGTTGTACGGGATTATGACCAATTTTGATAGCACTTTCATTGTCACAAAGCAATGGAACATGTTTCACATATATCCCATAATCTTTAAGAGTTTGGGTCATCCAAAGTAATTGAGCACAACATGAACCAGCGGCAATGTACTCCGCTTGGTGGTAGATAAGGATACCGAGTTTTGTTTCTTGGAGGACCAAGACACAAGAGATCTACCAAGAAATTGACAAGTACCCGAAGTGGACTTTCTATCAACCTTGTCTCCGGCATAGTCCGAGTCGGAGTAGCCAACAAGATCAAAAGAGGCCCTCCTAGGATACCAAATGCCAAAATTTGGTGTATGAATTAAGTATCTCACTATCCTTTTTACGGCCTTAAGATGACATTCTTTAGGAGCAGCTTGATATCTTGCACACATGCACACACTTAGCATAATATCGGGACGTGAAGCACATAGGTATAACAATGAACCAATCATAGAGCGATAAACCTTTTGGTCAACTGGTTTACCATCTTTGGTCAAATCAAGATGTCCACTAGTAGGCATGGGTGTAGACGTACCTTTGCACTCTTGCATATTGAACTTCTTGAAAAAGTCCTTAGTGTACTTCGTTTGAGAAACAAAAGAACCTTCCTTAGTTTGCTTGATTTGCAAGAAAGAATTTGAGTTCACTCATCATTGACATCTCAAACTTCTCCGACATTAGCTTTCCAAACTTCTCACTAAAATGAGGGTTAGTTGATCCAAATATGATATCATCAACATAAATTTGGCATACAAATAATTCTCCAACCCTTTTAGTAAAAAGTGTGGAATCAATTTTCCCAATTTCAAATCCCTTTTCAAGAAGAAACTTGGTCAAGCATTTATACCAAGCTCTAGGAGCTTGTTTAAGACCATCAAGAGCTTTGTGAAGTTTGTAAACATGATTGGTTTCTTAGGATTGATAAAGCCGGGAGGTTGTTTAACATAAACTTCCTCCTCTATTTCACCATTTAAAAAGGCACTTTTAATGTCCATTTGGTATAAGGTGATATCATGGTGATTAGCATAGGCAAGTAAGATGCGAATGGATTCAAGCCTAGCAACGGGAGCATAAGTCTCACCATAGTCCATACCTTCGACTTGTGTGTAGCCTTGGGCGACGAGACGTGCTTTGTTGCGAACTACTTGTCCATCTTCATCTTGCTTGTTGCGAAACACCCATTTGGTACCGATGATGTTGTGGTTGTTGTCGGGCTTCTCAACCAATGTCCAAACTTGGTTTCTCTCAAAGTTGTGTAGCTCTTCATGCATTGCATTTATCCAATCCGGATCTTCTAATGCTTCTTCGACCTTCATACGTTCAATGCTAGAGATGAAAGAATAGTTTTCACAAAAGTTAGCTAAACGAGTTTTAGAGCGAGTGATTCTCCCGGTTTGAATATAATTGTATATTTGCTCTACGTGATGGTCTTTAGCAATTCTTGCTCGAACTCGTGAAAGCTTTTGCTTGGGTTTTGGTTGAACATCTTCTTCATCTTGTTGTTCTTCTTCTTCTTCTTGATCTTCTTCATTGTTGGCGTTGTTGTTTTCTTGTCGTGGTGGAGAAGGAGGTTGTTGACATTCGTGATGTTCTTCCTTGTTTTCTTCATCTTGGTGTGTTCCACTTGTGCATGCTTCCGTGTCAACTCTTGGTTCACCTTGTCGTGAAGTAGAAGCTTCCACTTGGACGGACGAGGTACTCTCCTTCACCTCCGTTGGACGGACCTTGCCAATAGACAAGTCTTGGATTGCTTCCGAAGGATCTTTGTCTCCTACATCAATTGGCAATTGCTCTACTTGCGAGGCGTTAGATTCATCAAACTTCACATCTACCGTCTCTTCAACCTTTCGGGTGAAATTGTTGTAGACACGGTAAGTGTGAGAGTTTGATCCATAACCTAGTAGGAAACCTTCATGTGACTTAGGAGCAAATTTTGAACGATGATGCTTATCAAGAATGTAGCACTTTGAGCTGAATACTCGAAAGTATCCAACTTGTGGTTTGATACCGGTGAGGAGCTCGTATGCCGTCTTGCCGAGTAGCTTGTGAAGATACAAGCGATTTGTTGCATGACAAGCTGTCTCAACCGCTTCTGCCCAAAAGTGCTTCGACGTCTTGTACTCATCAAGCATCGTTCTCACCATTTCGATGAGCGTCCAGTTCTTCCTCTCAACAACTCCATTTTGTTGAGGTGTGTACGTAGCCGAGAACTCGTGTGAAATCCCTTCTTCGTCAAGAAAGGTGTCCACATTTGCGTTCTTGAACTCCGTTCCGTTGTCGCTGCGAACCTTCTTGATCTTTACTTCAAATTGATTTTGGGCCTTCCTAGCGAAGTTTTTGAAGATCTTTTGGACCTGCGATTTGTCATCGAGAAAGAATACCCACGTAAATCTTGAAAAATCATCAACTATAACTAGACCAAAAGAATTTCCACCAGGACTCTTGTAAGCGTTGGGACCAAAAAGATCCATGTGTAGTAGCTCAAGTGGCCTTCTTGTGGTCATGATTTTTCACGGGATGCCTTCCTCCAACCTGTTTACCTGCTTGACAAGCACAGCAAAGTATATCCTTATCAAATATGACATCGTTAACACCAAGGATATGATTCCCATTAATAAGCTTGTCAAGGTTTCTCATGCCAACATGACCTTGTCGTCTATGCCATAACCAACCTTTTGAGGATTTAGCAATGAAGCAAGTTTTAGGTTGTGCCTTTTTAGAGAAATCAACAATGTAAAGATCACCTCTACGTATACCGGTAAAGACCATTTTATTATTGTATGGACAAAACACTTGGCAATCTACTTCAGTAAATAGGACATTGAAACCGAAATCAGCAAGTCTAGATACTGAAAGTAAGTTGTAGCCAAGAGATTCAACGAGCATAATATTCTAAATGGAGCTATCATGTGAGATGGCCACCTTACCGAGGCCAACCACCTTACCCTTTGAGTTGTCACCGAAAGTGACATACTTTCGAGGATTATCATTTTCAGCAAGCTCAAGAAACATGTCTTTATGTCCGGTCATGTGATCGGTACATCCACTGTCAAGAACCCATTCCTTTCCTCCTGACATATATCCCCGAAGATTTGCCATAAGACCAAAATGTCTCATTGCATCGTCAAGATCGAAGTCACTATCATCATAATCATCATAGTATCCATGTTCAACATCGTCATGTGGTGGATCAAGTCCTAGAGAGGATAATTCGTTAGAGTGAGTTTGACAATGATCTTGCTTATGAATTCTTATAGCTTCGGAAATAATATCACCAATAATTCCAACATCTCCTTTGGCACGCATAAGGTCTGTAAGTTCAAATAGACGATCACCAAACATAGGATCACTAGTATTTATCTTACTCAAGGCAATAGAATTATGGAGAATTTCATCTAGTGTAACATCCCAAATTTTCAATTTGGAATGTTATACATAGGTCATCTATGCATATCATATTTTATTGCATCTTCGTTCCGCAATCCTCGAAATCCTAAGCAACTCAAGGACCCTCGGAGAGAGTTGGGGATTTTCCGGTTTTCGTATTTGATTTTTATCAAATACTGAGAACGAGGATTTTTTATTTTAATTATTCTTCTCTCCGGAAAATATTTCATATTAAAAATAAATGAGGGGAGATAATATGACTTCTCCAAAATAATTGAAATATTGGAGGGAAAATGTTAATATCATTATTTGGATTTTATTTGATTTCATTTGGAATTTTATTTGCCCTAGAAAAATTTGCACGTTTTAAAAATTGCATTTTAGGGGCCAAGAAAATGTTCATCTCGTTCTAAATATTCCATTTAGACGGTGAAAATTTATTTTGGTATTTTTAGATTTTATTTTATTTTATAGTAATTTTTCTGTAAGCGGAACTATTTTAAAAAAAAACCAGTGCTGATTGGGCCTAAGGCCCACCCGCAGCAGGCCCGCCCGCCGCACAAGACCGCCTCCCTCACGCCGCCCGTGCTTGCACGGACGCCGAGAGAGTCCGCTCGGACTCCTCCCGGCGCCCGCCCAAGCCAAGCCCCCCTTTAAATCTCCGCCGCCTAGCCCCAACACCACCCCTGCCACCCCTTCGCCGCAGAGCCCCGCCACCGCAGCCGCCCGCCCGCCCGCCGCCCGCCGCTGCGATCGCGCCATTGTCGCGCCACCCACCCGCCGCGGAGCCCGCGGAGCAGCCCCGCCCAGGGAGGGCTCACGGAGGTACCGCCCGAGTCGCCGGTTTTTTTAGAAAAATCACTTCGGTTTTTTTAGAAAACCCTAGTTTCGTTTTTTTAAATAGATCGGGTTTTTTCTCCGGTTTATTTATTTAGCGAGCGTTCGCTCGTTCGTCCGTTTTAATGAACGCGTTCTTCGTTTAGGTTCAGATTAACGAACGTTCGTTCGTTAAACTGTTCGTCGTTTTTTTTATCGGATTTATTCTGCGATTTTCCTGATCGTGATTTCTGATCCGATGTTCGAACTAGTATAACTTTTCGCTCGTTTATCGGACTCAGGCGATTCAAGCGCCTGGAGTTTCATCTCGAAACCCTCTTTCCGAATAACCAACTCAAACAAGTTTTTGCCTCTGTAAAATTTGACCCTAGTTCATATTAGTAAACGGATCTTATTTCTTTCGCCGTTTGAGTTTCGTTGCTCGGTTTGGTTTGATTCTTTTTGCGAACCGGAGTTCTTAAGTTGAACTTTCTGGTCAGCCTCCTTCAGTTGAAGTTTTTCTTGTGCATCTTTGCCTGTTTCTTATATATGTTATTGTTTTCTTGTGATAGAATTCCCGGAGTGCGAAGCGTGTTACTACGAGTCTCTAGGATTCACGGATCGTCAGCAAGGCAAGTAACACTTTGATCATACTCTTTTCATACCCAGTTTTTATGCATTAGTTCCAATCCTCAAACATTGCATTGATTAGGATGTCATTAACGTGTGGGTTGGGAAGTAGTAGTTGAGGTAGAACCTATTGCCCTGTTAATATCAAACCCATGGGAGTTACTTCTACGTGTCGCTTATATTACTATGCTATGCTCGTAGACGTGGTTTGGGTTTGAGTGTATTCCATGACAGATGTGAGATTGTTAATTAATGGTTTAACTTAAGGTGGCAACTTTAATACACATCTGGGTGGATTGAGGCACCTGGAGAACCCAATGTTGTCGGTTTTATCTTTGGAAATCCCGGGGTACCCGTGTGATCTTCCTATGGACCGCCACCCAGGCTCAAAGGGAACTGAGTTTATTCATGCTAGAAACTTCCGTGTGCAGCCACAAGCTACTATGGGCTCTAGCATAGTTGAGTAAGTTACGTGAAGCTCTTGAAGAGGTAGATCAGCAGGTAGTGGGTTTTGTAGGTTTGGTATGGTCTACCCGAGTAGAGAGTTAATGTTTACGAAAGATCGTGTCTCGGTCATCCGGTTCTCAAACACCATGTAGTCACGAGAAATCAGCGGAGGCGATCGAGTCTTGTGGGGAAAAGTGCGCAAACCTCTGCAGAGTGTACAATCTAATCATGGTTAGTCGTGTCCCCGGTTATGGACAATTCTGAATATCTAGTACTTGAGTATTCGCATGTATCTCATCACTCTCGATTAATATTGCTGGGATGTTAATTACCTTAATTGGGATTGAGTTGGGGTTATACCTTCTCAATGATGTTTCAACCAACATGATAGTTAAAATAAAGTATATTCCTTTGTTGTAGGAAAAAATTGGCTTTTCGCAAAACTATAACCATAGAGCTTTCCACCAGCCAAATATTGCATGTAGTGATAGTATTATTCTTGCTCTATGTGTTATATTGCCAGCATATTCCATGTGCTGACCCGTTTTCGGGCTGCAACGTATTATGTTGCAGACTTTTCAGACGAGGAGTAAGGTTCGATAGGTCGTTGCCGTGCAGCTCAGCTGTGCCGTTGGAGTTGATGGACTCACTTTATCTTCCAAGCCTTCCGTTGTTATCGCATTAGATGGCCTTAAGCCATATTATTGTAATAAGTTCTCTTTTGAGACATTCGATGTAATAAGTGTGTGATTGCTACTCTGTTATAAATCCTTGAGTAATCGTGTGTCAAGGCATTACCGATCCAGGATGACATCAAAACACGAGACTTGACCATCTGAGGTCGGGTCGCTACAAGATGGTATCGAGCACACGCGCTGAGTGTAGGACACGACCACTAAGATAAACCATAGGTCACTCTTCTCTACTCATTTCTGACTCCTCTCCATTTTTCCACTCTTTAGGATGACGGAGATGAAGAACAAGTTTGCACAACCGGATGAAGACACACCTTTTGGACGCCACTTGAAGGAAGTCACTAGGTACTTGAACATTAGAATACCAAGCTTCACCGGGACGTACAACGCCACTTTACCAGAAGAGGAGTGCTGGATGATTCAAGTACAAGTTCCAGGAAGGACGTTCTCACCAACTTCTAAGCCCATAGAGTTTTCTTTCGAAGCACCCACCTGGAGTCTTGGCAAGAGTATGGCAGCTCACATTACCATGGGACGTATTGGAGAAGTCTACAATAGGGAGCTTAAAGACACCATCTACCAAATATGTGGGCGCCGAGACGAGCAATGGGAAGTAATCAGCACCAAGAAGGATAGATCCATTGCACCTTTCATCCAGGAGCTAAACCAGCATCATCAGGACATCAGGAGAACCAGATGTGCGCAGACATGATGGAGTTAAAGAAGGCGAAGACCAGAATCATCGAGCTAGAGGAAGAACTCAAGTTTACACGCGATGGATATGAGGAGGAAATCTGGATACTACTGGAGAAGAACGACGATAGTCAAGAAGATCGGAGTATTCATGGGAGGACCCGCACCGGAAGAAGAGGAAGAAGATCCCACTTGCCCGGTGTCGGTGTCAAAACCGGCGGATCTCGGGTAAGGGGTCCCGAACTGTGCGTCTAGGCGGATGGTAACATGAGACAAGGGACACGATGTTTTTACCCAGGTTCGGGCCCTCTCGATGGAGGTAATACCCTACTCCTGCTTGATTAATATTGATGATATGGGTAGTACAAGAGTAGATCTACCACGAGATCAGAGAGGCTAAACCCTAGAAGCTAGCCTATGGTATGATTGTTGTTCGTCCTACGGACTAAAACCCTTCAGTTTATATAGGCACCGAATAGGGTTAGGGCTACACAGAGTCGGTTACAATGGTAGGAGATCTACATATCCGTATCGCCAAGCTTGCCTTCCACGCCAAGGAAAGTCCCATCCGGACATGGGACGAAGTCTTCAATCTTGTATCTTCATAGTCCAGGAGTCCGGCCAACGATGATAGTTCGGCTATCCGGACACCCCCTAGTCCAGGACTCCCTCAGTAGCCCCTAAACCAGGCTTCAATGACGACGAGTCCGGCGCGCATATTGTCTTCGGCATTGCAAGGCGGGTTCCTCCTCCGAATACTTCATAGAAGATTTTGAACACAAGGATAGTGTCCGGCTCTGCAAAACAAGTTCCACATACTACCGTAGAGAGAATAACTTTTGCACAGATCTGCTGATGTATTCCGCGGCGTGACATCACACCACGGCCAGGCCTTTATACGAATCATTTTTACTGTTCCACCTTAGCGCGTTTAGCGAGGCGGTTTCCTTGGCACGTCTTATCAAAGCGGAGATCGTGCCCCTTATTCCGGGATTCCCATCAATACGGACGTGGGTAACCCATCCGCGCCATTGATTACGGCGCTTGGGAGATAAGCGAGTTTTACCAGGCTGGCGGGGGACGCATAGCTTCGTCCGTCCATATAAGGGGATAAGGATCCACCTTTTCACCTACGCCTTCTTCCTCCTTTGCTCATCCATTTCCGTGCACTCGAGCTCCATCGCCCAAGTCCGCACACCCCACCTCAACCTTCTCCAACTATGTCCGGAGCAGGAGGCAAGTGGATGGCTTCCTCCGTCACGGAGGGGCACATCAAGAAGCTGCGGAAGGCCGGATACTTGTCCAGCAACATCGTGCATCGGTTATCCGACGAGGGGCAGCTCATTCCCACCCCCAGGCCCCATGAAAGGGTGGTGTTCCTCACCCACTTCCTCCGCGGACTAGGTTTTCCACTTCACCCATTTGTCCGGGGGCTCATGTTCTACTACAGCCTGGATTTCCACGATCTGGCCCCGAATTTCATCCTCAACATCTCGGCGTTCATCGTCGTGTGCGAGGCCTTCCTCTGCATCCAGCCCCACTTCGGCTTATGGCTGAAGATCTTCAATGTTAGGCCGAAGGTAGTGGGCGGCCGCCAAGCGGAGTGCGGAGGAGCCATGGTTGGCAAGATGGCCAAAGTCCTATGGCTGGAGGGCTCCTTTGTGGAGACCATAAAGGGGTGGCAATCGGGGTGGTTTTACATCACCGAGCCGCGCGACTCTCAATGGGCGGCAGCCCCGAATTCGATCCGCTTCCCCACACGGCTCACATCATGGAAAGAGACGGGCCTGACGTGGGGGGATTCGGACGAGCTATCCGGACTCCAAACCTGCGTCCAAAACCTGGTGGACAAGAATCTCAGGCTTGTCAACGTTATCCAGGTGATGCTCATCCGCCGGATTCTCCCATGACAACAACGGGCCTTCAAATTGTGGGAGTTCGATCCGGCACGGCACCCAACTCTCAAAAGGCTCTTCGACACTACGTACGAAGATGCCTGGAAGGTGATGTTCAAGGGCGCCGAGGTTCTACATCCGCCATCAAGATCGCGGATTCAGCTCGCAGCGTCAAGCCAGCGAGGTAAGTTATTTTACCCTTTATGGGACTCTTTTTCATAGTTTGACTCTATGCGGATCTAAAACTCCCTAACCTCACGACAGATCTGGTTGAAGACGCCCGGACAGATTAACTGTCCGCCCTTTGCCGAGGACCCAGTGGGACGCCGATTGACGGGTTGCTGGCTCCGCACCTCATGTGGTGCCGGAGAAGAAGGCCAAGAAGAAGGCCAACTCGAAGAGCTCCCGGCGCCAGTGTTGTCGGACTCACCGCCCGACAACTCGAGGCGGAATCCTCCTCCGAGGAAGAGGAGGAGGAAAAAGCCTCTCTCCGGGGGGAGAGAAGAAAAGGAAGACCGCCTAACCGGGAGGCCGGAGGGTCCAAGAAGGAAGGACCTTCCTCCGGACTTATCCACCAACGCCGACAACGACGAGGAGGAGGGCCAACAAGGGCCAAGCCTCTGGCGAGATCGTGCGTGTCCGGATACCCATGGCTTTTTTCATTGCATAGTGTTCTCTAATGCCGAACAATCATGCAGCCCGCCTAAGGACGAGCTCGCCGCTTGCCGAGCGGGTCCTCGAGTTCGCCGGAAGTGGAGAGTACTTCACTTCCGCAGCCTCCTCACCTCACGCAGCGGACGATGCCGAGGTGGGGCCCCAAGGGGGCCTGGTCAAGAGGAGGTGGCGCAGGATGCGCCTGCAAGGCAACCTCCTGACTCCAGCGCGAGGGGAGCGAGACCCCGGGGCTCTAAGCCCGACCTCGTCCGGACTCCATACCGAACCTTCAGCGGTTCAAGTCCGCAAGCGGCCCTTCAGGAAGGGTAAGATGCCGTGTCCTCCGCCCAACCGAGGCACCGGATAGCTTATCGGAGGCGCTTAACGGCGCCCATCAACAAGGAGCACCGCATCGTTATGAGTGTGGTGATCCAGAAGTTCATCCGCCAAGAGCGGGCTGATCAAGCCTGCACCAGCCTTCTAACAGGCTTTGAGGTAAGTTTAGAATATGTAAAAATATTACCGCATAGACAGAGCCTCTGATGCTTAGTTCGGTGTTCGAAAAGAAAAGCCGGACTAAGGATCTAAAAAGATATACGCAGGAGTCTAACATAAGTATGTCAATATGCGAATGCAGGCTGCGCTGCTGACCTCTGCCACACTGACTGCGGAGGTCAATGCATTGAAGAAGAGCCTCGAGCGGTCCGAGAATGAGCTCGGCCTTTCCAAGAAGCAGCTCGAGGACAGGGAAGGTAAGCAATACCTTATTAAAGAAATAACTTATAGAAAGGATTCGGTTGCAAAAAATGACAGAATAACGTGGATATTGTAGGGGCCACGAACGAGGTGGCGACCTCAAGAAAGCGTGTCCGCGTCGAAGCAAAGTGGCATGAGCGCACCGAGCGAGAGAAGCAGGAGGAGCGGGTGGCGGAGGTGCGGAAAGAGCTCCAGTGCTCGTGGAAAACACGAGAGTTTGGAGCGTGACTCAAGACTCGAGAGTCCGGATCGCCTCGCTCTTGAGAGTGCCAAAGCCACTAAGGCCGAAGCCCAAAAAGCCCTCCAAGAGATTGAATCATTAAAGGAGATAGCGGCGGGTAAGGCATTCTTTAGCAGCAAGCATGTGAAAGTGAATTACCTATTACTTACCCAGATTCGAGCTCTCCAGAGCATTCGCAGATCTGCCCCATAGTGTGTCCGAGCTTGTTCTACCGAGCCAAGGAGGTGCTCGTCGGAGAAGGTGTTCTGGTCTCGGTATCTTTGAGGCCGAACGTCTGTGCCTTCGAGCGACCAGCTGAAGCAGCTGGTCGAGCTCCACAAGGTCGCCGAACAGGCCATGAAGGGCCTCATAGTTTGGCTGTGGCCATTGGAAGCCATGCAGGGAGCTACTTTGGGCTAGTGCAGCGGCTGGTGGACGCCTTTGTCCATGGATTGAAGTCATCAAGCGCCCGTCTGCATTGAAGGTACTCAGGGCCCTTGCCCGTGCTAAAGTGCACCGGGCAAGCTGGATGCGGAGAAGCTTGTGACGGACGGGCCACCAAGGGCAAGGAGCATCACAAGCCTGAAATGTACTATGAGGGCGCCTGAAGGGTGCCTCCTTATAGCGGATGAGTGCTCCAAAGATGTAATTTTTAATAGACTCGCATTTGTTATCATGTACGCTGAAAACTTGTTCATATGCGCTAAGCAACGCTTGTTAATTTAAAATATTACCTTCAGGCGGCCGCTTATCAAATTGGAGAGATGGCAAGTCGTTGGCTTCAGCCCCATGCCACGAAAGTGCTGGGATGTTCGATAAACTTGAGCGCTCTTGTTCCCATTCTTGGGTCCGCCGAGGAGGCGCCAACGCAATGAACAAGGCAACCGGACTTATAGTGCTTGAACACTCTCACTTAGCCATAGAATTCTATAATTTTAAATTTCGCGAAGCCCCTAGTATTCGAAGACCGAGTTCGGGCGCTATCCACGCCTTGGCCGGATAATGCCGTTCCTCGCCTAAGCGGCATAAGTCTTTAGGGACTCAAGAAACCTCTCGAACAGCGATCGCTCTCGCCTTTATCATGACGGTCAGTTTTAGCTTTCCATCGAGGTGCTCAACCCAGCTCAACCGAGGCACAATCACAGTGGTTCTCCCAGCGCTACCTTAGCCGATATAACGGAACGTAAGGTACCAAAACATGGGAACCGGGCAAACCCAACTATTGACCCAAGACATGATTTGGAGCCGATGCATATAATGCTATAAGTTCGGGGTGCCGCACTTGTGAAAGTGTTCGGACTTGTCACACCATGTTTTTGGGGTACATAAGCCCCTGGTGTATTGGCCGTACCAATTTGTACGGTTGCGCAATGTCATAAATGAACATATGTAATGGGAAAGAATGCAATAATAGGCAAGAGCTATATATTGATTATTAAAAATAAACTGCAAATAAAAGCAGAACGATACAAATTGTGCGATAAGCAAGGTACGGACTTTTGATATGTCCTCTTCCAGGGTAAGTTTGCGGTGTGGTATGTAAAACAGGTATACCGCTCGTAATAGAGACCACCGACACTGACGCAGTTTTCGCTTCCTCGGCTGTTGCATCGTGAGTTCGCAATTCTAGTGCCGGACAAGGCTTCGGAAAACGGAGTCCCGAAAGTAAGAAAAAGAAAAAAAGAAAAGAATGACACAATCGGAGCCCCGTGCGGTTGAGCCGCATTCTGGCGTGCATGGTCGTGCCCTCCCTTATGCCCATGGTATCTCCAGAGCGTAGTTATGTACGCCGTAGTAATCGGCTTCGCAATTTCGCGAGGGCTGGGGTTAGCCGGATTGCTACGCTGCGATGCTTGGATCGTGCCAGCGGTCTTGTTGTAGGTTACTCGGCACGCTTGATGTTGTCCGGACGCTTAGTGGCCGGACTCGAGAATTGATGTGAGAGGCTGCCTTGCACCTCCACCGCGAGGGTCAGCCAGATGCTCCTCCGCTCGGAGAGAGCGCTCGTGTTTCCATTGACCGTGATTACTCCTCGAGGGCCTAGCATCTTGAGCTTGAGGTATGCGAGTGCGGCACCGCATTGAACTTTGCAAATGCGGTTCGCCCAAGCAAAGGCGTGATAGCCGCCGGAACGGGACTATGTCAAAGATTAACTCTTCACTTCGAAGTTATCCGGGATCCAAGACCACTTCGAGTGTAACCGAGCCTGTATAATTGGCCTCTACACCTGGTATTACGCCTTTAAAGGTCGCCTTTGTGGGTTTAACTTTGAGGGGTCTATGCCCATTTTGCGACCGTATCCTCGATAAAGCAGGTTCAGGATGCTACCGCCGTCCATCGGGACTCTAGTGAGGTGAAACCCGTCGATAATTGGGTCAAGAACCAATGCGCGAATCCGCCGTGACGGAATGCTAGTGGGTGGTCCTTCGATCAAAGGTGATCGGGCAGGAAGACCATGGGTTGAACTTCGAGGCGACTGGCTCCATCGTGTATACGTCCCTTAGTGCACGCTTCCGCTCCCTTTTGGGTGTATGGGTTGCGTATATCATGTTCACCGTCCGCACTTGTGGGGGGAAACCTTCTGTCCTCTATTGTTTGGCGGCCGGGGCTCCTCCTCGTCATCGCTATGCAGCCCCTTGTCGTTGTTTTCGGCGCTTAGCTTGCCTGCTTGCTTGAACACCCAACAATCCCTGTTGGTGTGGTTGGCTGGTTTTTTGGGTGTGCCATCTATCTGGCACAAGCGATCGAGTATTCGGTCCAAGTTGGACGGGCCCTCGGTATTTCTTTTGAATGGCTTCTTCCGCTGACCGGGTTTAGAGCCTCTGAATCCGGCATTGACTGCCGTATCTTCATCATTGTCGCCATTAATGCGGCGCTTGTTCTTGTTGCGACGCGACCTGCCATTGCTGTCCTTGGTATCCGAACTACTAGGGTTTTTGGTCAAGTTGTTACTACGAGCTAGCCAGCTGTCCTCTCCCGCGCAAAAGTGGGTCATGAGTGTGGTGAGGGCTGCCATGGATTTCGGCTTTTCCTGTCCTAGGTGCCGGGCTAGCCACTCGTCGCGGATGTTATGTTTGAAGGCTGTAAGGGCCTCTGCATCCGGATAGTCAACGATTTGATTTTTCTTGGTTAGGAACCGTGTCCGTAATTGTCCGCCGATTCTTCCGCTGCTGAATTATGTGGCTGAGGTCATCGGCGTCGGTGGTCGCACATATGTGCTCTGGAAGTTATCAAGGAATGCGGCTTCCGTGTCCTCCCAACAACCAATTGATTCTGCCGCAAGCTGTTAAGCCAATGCCGAGCTGGTCCTTTAAGCTTGAGTGGGAGGTATTTGATGGCGTAGATCATCACCAAGGGCCATGTGGATATGGAGGAGGTAGTCCTCGATCCAAACCGCAGGATCAGTTGTGCCATCATATGATTCGATGTTTACGGGTTTGAAACCCTCGGGGATTTGATGATCCATCACTTTGTCTGTGAAGCATAGTGGGTGTGCGGCGCCTCAGTATTGGGCTATATCACGACGCAGCTCAAATGAGCTTTGTCTACTGTGTTCGGCCCGGCCGGAGTTGCTGTATCCGGCGTGACGGTTATCATCACATGTCGTGGGGCACCCACGCGATCCGTAGATCGATCTTGTTTGCCTTGCCTTGTCCTCCAATATGTCTCGCAGGTCTGGCGTGTTTCCCCGTGCCTTGGTCGAGCGGCGCCGGGGTGCGGCTTGAATGGAGGGTCTAGAGGACTCTCTGTCGCGGCCACGGGGTGGCCGGTCGGCCGCATCATGCGCTGGTGATGTAGGTTTGGGTGCTGCTTCCTCTAATTGAGGTAGCAGCTTGCGTTTTGGGTATCTCTTGGAGGGGCGTTCGAGTTCATACTCTTCGGCTGCAAGGACTTCAGTCCATCTGTCAGCTAGCAAGTCTTGGTCAGCTCTAAGCTGCTGCCGCTTTTCTTGAGGCTGCTTGCCGTGGCCATAAGCCCGCGCTTGAAACGCCCTGTTCGGCGGGATCCTCGTGCACGACAAATTCATCGTCCGCCGAGGCTTGCCTCGCCTTCGGAGGAGGGCGATAATTATCGCCCTCACCTCTTTTTTGCCGCTTTGTCGTGGCGGACTTGCTTCTCCCTCCTCCCGCGATGAGTCCTGCCGAGGGGGTCGATTCGCACTGTCCGGGTATTATTGTCTCCGTGCCGGAATCGCTGTTTTAGCTATGGCGGATTTAGAGTGGCGCCACGACGCCGGCGCTTGGGCTGTTTCTTGAGGGGTCATCCTCCGCTTTTCCATCGCTGCTCCCATCTTTTGGGATGTCCACCATGTATATGTCGATGATGAGGTGGCCTTCTAGTGCCCTCAGAGGCGCTGGTTCTGGTCGCCTCCGACATCGCCGCCCATACCGCCGATGTCTTCGGAGTAGAAGTCGAGCATGTCGGTTAAATCATCGACAGTGGCTACAAAGTGGGTGGTGGGTGGGCGTTGAATTTCTTCATCGTCCACATCCCAACCTTCCTGACCGTAGTCCAGCCAGGGCTCCCCTGACAAATAGAGAGACTTTAGTGAATTCAGGATGTCAGCAAAGGGCGAGTGCTGAAAGATGTCCGCGGCAGTGAACTCCATAACCGGCGCCCAATCGGATTCGTTTGGCAGGGGCGCGGAGGCTTCGGAGTCCGGCACCTTGGAGTCACGGTCTTCGCAAAGGACAGGGATGGAGTTCAGCTCAATCGCCGTTGAGATCGTAGCCCCCGAGGCGGTGTCCAACAAACCGTCCTCAATCGGCGAAACCGGCTCCGGATTAAGGGTCAGAGCGGGCACTGGTGCGGCCTCCAGGGCACTATTCGGCGGCAGAGCTAGATCGTGCTCATCGAGACAAAGGCGGCACGCTCGGCTGTGGCTCGAATCCGTCAAGATCAAGTCTCCGCGACATCGGCCGATAGTTCAAGCTTCCAAATCTGACCTGATGGCCAAGGGCGAAGCTTTTCTGCTCCAGATGGCCTAGCGAATTGCCCGCAGCAAAGCCGCCGAATACGAAGATCTGTCCGGGAGAAAAGTCTCACCGGACCTCGTCGTTGTTGATGATTGAAGGAGCCATCGAGCCTATAGGTGACGGCACGAGGAACTCTCAATGAAAGCACCAATGTCGGTGTCAAACCGGCGGATCTCGGTAGGGGGTCCCAATCAGCGCTAGGCGGATGGTAACAGGAGACAAGGGACACGATGTTTTTACCTGTGTTCGGGCCCTCTCGATGGAGGTAATACCCTACTCCTGCTTGATTAATATTGATGATATGGGTAGTATAAGAGTAGATCTACCACGAGATCAGAGAGGCTAAACCCTAGAAGCTAGCCTATGCTATGATTGTTGTTCGTCCTATGGACTAAAACCCTTCGGTTTATATAGGCACCGAATAGGGTTAGGGTTACACAGAGTCGGTTACAATGGTAGGAGATCTACATATCCGTATCGCCAAGCTTGCCTTCCACGCCAAGGAAAGTCCCATCCGGACACGGGACGAAGTCTTCAATCTTGTATCTTCATAGTCCAGGAGTCCGGCCAATGATGATAGTTCGGCTATCCGGACACCCCCTAGTCCAGGACTCCCTCACCCGGATAACTACATCATCATCGACGACACCGATTCCGATCCAAGTGATGATGACTACGAAGATGAAGCTGGAGCTGACATCATGGAGTCTTCCACCGATCAAAATCTCTAGATGACCACCATATATTAGTAGTATTCCCCCATGTAACTAGTAGTAGTTGAGCACTTTTGCGATAGTCCTAGATCGTTTGTATGCCCTTGCTTGATTGATTGAGTGAAATGATTGTGTTTGCCTCATATGCATATGGGTAGTGTTTTCTCACTAGACCTTTTTTCTATTCTAATCTCTTCCATCTAAACCCTCAGATGCCTCCGAGACGTGACACCGGTTTTGTTTTCCCACCGGAGCTCACCCAGTTGATCCAGCAGCAAAATGCCTTGATGCAATTGCTAGTTCAGAACCAGGGCAACAACAACAACAATAACAACCCGCCGCCAGTGGACAATTTAGCCCGTTTCCTGAGGTTACAACCGCCGATGTTTTCCAGTAGCACCGAGCCAATAGTTGCTGATGATTGGCTACGCCGTATTGGAAGGGAGTTAACCACCGCAGGATGCACGGATGCTAAGAAGGTGCGCTTTGCCGCACATCAATTGGATGGACCAGTAGCCGCATGGTGGGAGAATTACACGGCTACTTTTCCAATAGCCAATGTCACTTGGGACCAGTTTCAACAAGCTTTTCGCACGGCCCATGTCTCAACTGGAGCCATGCAGATGAAGAAGCGTGAGTTTCACAACTTACGCCAGGGGATTCGTACTGTGGCCCAGTACGTGGATGAGTTTAGCAAGTTATCACGCTATGCCCCTGATGATGTGGCCACAGATGCCGCGAAGCAGGAGAAGTTTATGGAAGGGTTGAATGATGAGATGAGTATGCAGTTGATGGTGGCAACTTTCAACAACTACTCGGAGTTGGTAGACAAGGCCCTTATGATTGAAGTAAAGCAACAACAAATTGAGAGCCGTAAGAGGAAGTATGGACAAGGGAAGTACAACTCAGGAGCTCACCAGAAGCCTCGCTTAACCCCGAACTCGGGAGGACTTGTTCATAACCATGGAGGTCATAACCATACTAGAGGAGGATCACATAACCAAAATGGTGTGAAGAATGAGAATGGGAACGGAGTCAATAACAATCAGAACCGCTCTAACCCATCTACACCCGCCAAAAGAGACCTAAGTCAAGTCACTTGCTTTAAGTGCGGGAAGACAGGGCACTATGCCAATGACTGCCCTGAAGGGAGGAATGGAAACGGAAATGGGAGCGCTGGGAAGAAGCCAAATCCATTCAACAAAGGACAAGTGAACCACGTTAACGTGGAGGAAGTTGAAGAGCAGCCAGACGTGGTAATAGGTAAGTTTTTGGTTAAGTCATTTACCACTCTTGTTCTTTTCAATACTGGTGCATCGCATTCATACATATCAAGGGGATTTGTGGATAAGTTTAAGCTGCCAACCCAAACCCTTAGGACCCCTCTTTTAGTGAGCTCGCCTGGAGCTGAGTACATGGCTAGCAGATGGTGCACCCAGATACCACTAACCATTGGGACGCATGTTTTTTCGTCTGACCTAATCATCTTGGAGTCGCAAGGATTGGATGTGATATTAGGTATGGACTGGATGTCAAAGTATGGAGGAAGCGTTGACTGTGCTAGCAAATCAATTTGTCTTACCACTCCGGAGGGAAAAAGGATTAAGTATGTATCTAGGCATGTGCCGCATAGGAGCCAAGTGAATGCCCTCACGGGAGTTGTACATGAGGAAGTGCCTGTAGTAAAAGATTTTCCGGATGTTTTCCCAGAGGAGTTACCAGGCATGCCACCGGATCGAGACATCGAGTTCCTGATAGAGCTATTGCCAGGTAAAGGGCCAATATCCAAGAGACCGTATCGGATGCCCGCAAATGATCTGGAGGAAATTAAGAAGCAGATCAAGGAGTTATTGGAGAAAGGTTACATTCGAAGAAGTTCATCACCTTGGGGAGCACCCGTACTTTTGGTCGAGAAGAAGGATAAATTCCTGAGGATGGTCGTTGATTACCGAGCCTTGAACAAAGTAACGATAAAGAACAAGTATCCCTTACCGATGATTAACGATATGTTTGATCAATTGCAAGGAGCTAAGGTATTTTCGAAGATCGATCTATGATCAGGATACCATCAGTTCAAAGAATCAGAGGAGAAGGTTAAACTGATCCGAGACAGATTAAAGATTGCTCAGTCCATGCAAAAGAGTTATGCAGATTCAAAACGCAAGGAAGTAGCCTATGAAATTGGAGACAGAGCCTATCTGCGAGTATCACCCTTGAGGGGAGTGAAACGTTTTGGAGTTAAGGGAAAACTAGCTCCAAGATTTGTAGGACCGTACCGTGTTTTGGAACGGATGGGAGAAGTTGCCTACAAGCTGGAGTTACCTGAAGGATTGTCAGGAGTTCACGATGTGCTCCATGTATCGCAGCTGAAGAAGTGTCATGCTGAGATGGCTGATATACCGTTAAGAGATACAGTGCCCCTGGAGGTGATTCAGTTGGATAGTAATCTGACCTATGAGGAGAAGCCAGTAAAGATTCTTGACTTTGACAGCCGAGTCACTCGCAGCAAGGTTATCAAGTTTTGCAAAGTTCAGTGGAGCCACCATACCGAGGAAGAAGCCACCTGGGAATGAGAAGATGATATTCGCAAGGACCATCCGCACCTATTTTCTAGCCAACCCAAATCTCGAGGACGAGATTCATCTTAAGGGGGGTAGGTTTGTAACATCCCAAATTTTCAATTTGGAATGTTATACATAGGTCATCTATGCATATCATATTTTATTGCATCTTAGTTCCATAATCCTCGAAATCCTAAGCAACTCAAGGACCCTCAAGAGAGTTGGGGATTTTCGGTTTTCGTATTTGATTTTTATCAAATACTAAGAACGAGGATTTTTGATTTTAATTATTCTTCTCTCCGGAAAATATTTCATATTAAAAATAAATGAGGGGAGATAATATGACTTCTCCAAAATAATTGAAATATTGGAGGGAAAATGTTAAAATCATTATTTGGATTTTATTTAATTTTATTTGGAATTTTATTTGCCCTAGAAAAATTTGCACGTTTTAAAAATTGTTCTAAATATTCCATTTAGACGGTGAAAATTTATTTTGGTATTTTTAGATTTTATTTTATTTTATAGGAATTTTTCTCACAATGAACTACTTTAAAAAAATTCCACCGATGGGCCTAAGGCCCACCGAAAGCAGGCCGACCCGCCGCCCACACAGACCGCCTCTCCTCAAGGCCGCCGTGCTTGGCACAGACGCCGAGGAGAGTCCGCTCGACCTCCTCCCGAGCCCTCGCCCAAGCCAAGCCCCCCTTTAAAATCACCGCCTTGAGCCCCACCACCACCCCGCCAGCTTGCCGCCCGAGCCGAGCTGCCTGCCGCCCCACCGCCTCCGCCCGCCATTGCCGCACCACCCCACCCCGTCGCCGGAGCCCAGCCGCCCCTCGCTAGCCCCGCCGGAGCCACCCCGCCCCACCGGAGGGCCTCGCCGGAGGTACCGCCCGAGTCACCGGTTTTTTTAGAAAAATCACTTCGTTTTTTAGAAAACCCTAGTTTCATTTTTTTTAAATTGATCGGGTTTTTTCTTCGGTTTATTTATTTAGCGAGCGTTCGCTCGTTTGTTTGTTTTAACGAACGCGTTCTTCGTTTAGGTTCAGATTAATGAACGTTCGTTCGTTAAACTGTTCATCGTTTTTCTTTTTATCGGATTTATTCCGCGATTTTCCTGATCGCGATTTCTGATCCGATGTTCGAACTAGTATAACTTTTCGCTCGTTTATCGGAATCAGGCGATTCAAGCGCCTGGAGTTTCATTTCGAAACCCTCTTTACGAATAACCAACTCAAACAAGTTTTTGCCTCTGTAAAATTTGACCCTAGTTCAGATTAGTAAACGGATCTTATTTCTTTCGCCGTTTGAGTTTCGTTGCTCGGTTTGGTTTGATTCTTTTTGCGAACCGGAGTTCTTAACTCGAACTTTCTGGTCAGCCTCCTTCAGTTGAAGTTTTTCTTGTGCATCTTTGCATGTTGCTTATGTATGTTATTGTTTGCTTGCGATAGAATTCCCGGAGTGCTAAGCGTGTTACTCTGAGTCTCTAGGATTCACGGATCGTCGAAGAAGGCAAGTAACACTTTGATCATACTCTTTTCATACCCAGTTTTTATGCATTAGTTCCAATCCTCAAACATTGCATTGATTAGGATGTCATTAACTTGTGGGTTGGGAAGTAGTAGTTGAGGTAGAACCTATTGCCTCTGTTACTATCAAACCCTTGGGAGTTACTTCTCGTGTCGCTTATATTGCTATGCTATGCTCGTGAGACGTGGTTTGGGTTTGAGTGTATTCCATGACAGATGTGAGATTTTTAATTAATGGTTTAACTTAAGGTGGCAACTTTAATACACATCTGGGTGGATTGAGGCACCTGGGGAACCCTGTGTTGTCTGTTTTATCTTTGAAATCCGGGGTACCCGTGTGATCTTCCTATGGACCGCCACCAGTGCTCAAAGGAAACTGAGTTTATTCATGCTAGAAACTTCCGTGTGCAGCCACAAGCTACTATGGGCTCTAGCATAGTTGAGTAAGTTACGTGAAGCTCTTGAAGAGGTAGATCAGCAGGTAGTGGGTTTTGTAGGTTTGGTATGGTCTACCCGGAGTAGAGGGTTAATGTTTCTGGAAGACTGTGTCTCGGTCATCCAGTTCTCAAACACCATGTAGTGCGAGAAATCAACGGAGGCGATCGAGTCTTGTGGGGAAAAGTGCGCAAACCTCTGCAGAGTGTACAATCTAATCATGGTTAGCCGTGTCCCCGGTTATGGACAATTCTGAGTATCTAGTACTTGAGTATTCGCATGTATCTCATCACTCTCGATTAATATTGCTGGGATGTTAATTACCTTAATTGGGATTGAGTTGGGGTTATACCTTCTCAATGATGTTTCAACCAACATGATAGTTAAAATAAAGTATATTCCTTTGTTGTAGGGAAAAATTGGCTTTTCAAAAAACTATAACCGTAGAGCTTTCCACCAGCCAAATATTGCATGTAGTGATAGTATTATTCTTGCTCTCCTGTGTTATATTGCCAGCATATTCCATGTGCTGACCCGTTTTCGGGCTGCAACGTATTATGTTGCAGACTTTTCAGACGAGGAGTAAGGTTCGATAGGTCGTTGCCGTGCAGCTCAGCTATGCTGTTGGAGTTGATGGACTCACTTTATCTTCCAAGCCTTCCGTTGTTATCACATTAGATGGCCTTAATCCATATTATTGTAATAAGTTCTCTTTTGAGACATTCGATGTAATAAGTGTGTGATTACTACTCTGTTATAAATCCTTCGAGTACTGTGCGTGTCAGCATTACCGATCGAGGGATGACACTGAAACACAGAGACTTGACCATCTGAGGTCGGGTCGCTACATCTAGATTTTTCAAGGAATAATTTGGAAAGCGTTCCTCAAGAAATTTCCATATAGTGTAGGCACACTCAAGAGTAGGTAAGTTTCTAATTAAGTTTCTAGGCAAGCCTCTAGTGATAAGATTAACAGTACTAAGATTCCTAATCATGTCAATTGATTCATCAAGGGCAGGATGCATAGGATCAACATGAGGTGCACAAGGGCTAGCAATGTACTTGTTCAAATGATATTGATTGAAAATTACAAGCATCTCATTTTCAACTCATGAAAATACTCTCCATCAAGAATAGGCACTCTATGTCTAACACTCCCCAAAGTAGACTCGGCCATCTTCCTCCATTGGTGATTAAACCAAGGCAATGGAGACCAATGCTCTGATACCACTTGTAGGATCTTGATAAGAGGTGTCTAGAGGGGGGGTGATTAGACACTAAGTACCAAAGTTGCAGTTTTTAACTTCTTTAGGTTTAAGTGGAGTTTAGGCACAAGTTTAACATTCACAATACATAACAAGCAAGCATGCAAGGAGTATATGAGCAGCGAAAAGTAAAGCATGCAACTTGCAAGAATGTAAAGGGAAGGGTTTTGGAGGATTCAAACGCAATTGGAGACACAGATGTTTTTGTCGTGGTTCCGATAGGTGGTGCTATCGTACATCCACGTTGATGGAGACTTCAACCCACGAAGGGTATCGGTTGCGCGAGTCCACGGAGGGCTCCACCCACGAAGGGTCCACGAAGAAGCAACCTTGTCTATCCCACCATGGCCGTCGCCCACGAAGGACTTGCCTCACTAGCGGTAGATCTTCACGAAGTAGGCGATCTCCTTGCCCTTACAAACTCCTTGGTTCAACTCCACAATCTTGTCGGAGGCTCCCAAGTGACACCTAGCCAATCTAGGAGACACCACTCTCCAAGAAGTAACAAATGGTGTGTTGATGATGAACTCCTTGCTCTTGTGCTTCAAATGATAGTCTCCCCAACACTCAACTCTCTCTCACAGGATTTGGATTTGGTGGAAAGAATATTTGAGTGGAAAGCAACTTGGGGAAGGCTAGAGATCAAGATTCATATGGTAGGAATGGAATATCTTGGCCTCAACACATGAGTAGGTGGTTCTCTCTCAGAAATAAGATGCTGGAAGTGTAGGCTTGTTCTGATGGCTCTCTCCACGAATGAAGAGGAGGTGGAGGGGTATATATAGCCTCCACACAAAATCTAACCGTTACACACAATTTACTGAACTCGGTGGGACCGAATCAACAAACTCAGTCGGACCGATTCAGTAAACCTAGTGACCGTTAGGGTTTTCGGTGGGACCGACATGCAACTCGGTAGGACCAATATGGTTAGGGTTAGGGCATAATGTAATCTCGGTGAGACCAATTACACAAACTCGGTGAGACCGATTTTGGTAATTAGCTAACCAGAGAGTTGGTCAGGCAAACTCGGTGAGACCGATTACTCAAACTCGGTGGGACCGATTTTGGTAATAAGTTAACCAGAGAGTTTGCATTGTAATCTCGGTAGTACCGATTGCACAAACTCGGTGAGACCGATTTTGGTAATGGACATACACAGAGAGATTACAATCCCATCTCGGTGAGACCGAGATCCCTATCGGTGAAACCAATTTGCCTAGGGTTTGTGGCAGTGGCTATGACAACTGAACTCGGTGGCGCCGGATAGAAAGAATCGGTGGGGCCGAGTTTGACTTTAGGTTTAGGTCATATGTGTGGAAGTGGGAAAGTAGTTGAGGGTTTTGGAGCATATCACTAAGCACTGTGGAGCAAGAAACTCATTAAGCAACACCTCATCCCTTCTTGATAGTATTGGCTTTTCCTATAGAATCAATGTGATCTTGGATCACCAAAATATAAAATGAAGAGTCTTGAGCTTGAAGCTTGAGACAATCCTTTGTCCTTAGCATCTTGAAGGAGTTCCCACATCCTTTAGTCCATGCCACTCCATTGTTGAACTTATCTGAAACATACTAGATAAAAGTGTTAGTCCAACAAGATATATGTTGACATTAATTACCAAAACCACCTAGGGAGCACTTGTGCTTTCATCTATCCATTTGGTTTGGCCGACTAGATTGATTTATCTTGCATTGGGAGAGGTGCTTTGTGATGGGATCGATCTTGCGGTGCTCAATCCCAGTGACAGAAAGGGACATGACACGTATTTGTATCGTTGATATTAAGGATAAAATGATGGGGTTTATTCATATTAATTGGATTTACTTTGTCTACATCATGTCATCTTGCTTAAGGCATTACTCCGTTCTTTATGAACTTAATACTCTAGATGCATGCTGGATAGCGGTCGATGTGTGGAGTAATAGTAGTAGATGCAGGCATGAGTCGGTCTACTTGTCTCAGACGTTATGCCTATATACATGATCATTGCCTTGGATATCATGATTATTTGCTTTTCTATCAATTGCCCAACAGTAATTTGTTTACCCACCGTATGCTACGTTCAAGAGAGAAGCCTCTAGTGAAAACTATGGCCCCCGGGTCTATCTTTATCATATATTAAAATCCAAAAATACTTTGCTGTAATTTATTTAACTTTAGTTTGTTTTGTGTTTTTGTTTATCTATCTATTAGTATGAGCTTTGATCCTTGCAATTAACCACCAAGGGATTGACAACCCCTTGTTTGCATTGGGTGCAATTATTTGTTATTTTGTGTGTAAGTACTGTTAACGAGGTGTTGCTGGGTTCTCCTACTGGATTGATAACCTTGGCTCTTAACTGAGAGAAATACTTATCTATAATGTACTGCATAATCCTCTCCTCTTCAGGGAAATCCCAACGGAGCTCACAAGTAGCAATACGTCGGCTCTAATTTGGGTTCGACTCACCGGAAGGCCTTTCAAGATTAGTTTTACATTAGCTAGAGGAACTTGTTAATTCGGACTCCCAAAACGAATCTAGGCTGACATGGCCCTGAACTTGGAGGGACAGGTATGCATGCGGAACTTATAATGGGAAGTTAGAAGCACCCAGGGTTAAATCTTTTGAAAGATGTGTCCTGGGTTATGGTTACTTGGAAATTTGTAATGCCAGTTGAAGAGAACTTCCACTAATAACTAAAACTTGACAACTACGCACGTATCGTGACTATGTTTTCTTATGGGCATGCAAGCAAGAAGATGACACAATGAGGTTATGAATGACTTGTAGGCAGGTGTTCAAGATCACTTCATGATCAACTAGTTGCGACCCCTTATGCATAGGATTATCTTATCTTGTTCTAGTATTCGTAGGACTAGTTGGTTTACGTTGCTTAGCTGCTTGCTGCAGCCACACCACTTAACCATACCCTACCCATAAGTGATGTTAGTCTTAGTACTCTTGGTAATTAATGTCACTGTTGAGTCTGACTCATGGATAGCACAACAAAACTAGATGCAGGTAGAGGTAAAGTTGCTCTAAGGCGAGAGCATGAATGTTCTACGTGGAGTTCCTTTCATTCTTGTTCGATGACGATCATTAAGATGGAACCCGGTTGGCTGCCTGAGATTAGCAGGGTGGAAATTGCATATTTTCTCTTGCCTCTTGGGAATATCTGCTTCTTATCCATACTCGGATTCGTGCCTTCTTCTGATGCAATGATTGATGTAATGTTGGGTCATGTTGACCTCTGTTTGGCGAACTATTTATGTATTGGAAAACGTATGCCATAATGTTATCTCGTATTATCTCTTATATTCATGAGTAGTTGTATTTGTTGTGATGTCCACCTTGTTACCAACATATGACCCTGCGTGTATGTTTTGAAGTCATATGTTGGGGCAACCAATATGCGCTTCTATCCTTAGTGAGGATTGCAAAGTCTTCGATGGGGCTAGACCCGCATGTTGGGCATTACACCTGATATTGCCAAAATGGGTGTGTGTGTGTGTGTGTGTGTGTGTGTGAGAGAGAGAGAGAGAGAGAGAGAGATGTGAAGGCATGACAAATGAATAACATGACAATGTGACAACCTTGTTCAGCCAAATCATGTTTTGTCAGTGTACAAAAGTAGGGGCTCTCCTTTTTACCCCGCAGCCACACTAAGTAGGGCAGAGGAGGGAAGCCAAATGTGCAATGCAACCAAAGCAACGCCAAGACCAGAGACACAAAGAGCAAGAGGGCGCGGTGGACTCCCCCAACGAGACCCTTGCCGGCCGACCTCCGCAGCCCCGGCAAGAACCTTGCTAGGGCAACTTGCCCGACACCAGCAGAGCGCGCCACCCTTGAGCCCAAGGGTTCCAACGCCATCAACCACATTGGAACCAAGGCTCGGGAGGCACCTCCATGGTGGCATGCAGATCTTTGTGAAGGTCATAAGCACACAAGATCAGATGAGGACTAGAAGACGACGATCCTCGGCAAGATCCTGGCCGAGGAAAACCACAAGACCCCCGGCAAGATCCTTGCCGGGGACGACCGCGATGCCACGACAAGACCCTTGCTTAGGACACCTACGGGGCCACGACCAGGCCCACTTCTGCCAAGACTCCACCGCCGTTCCCATACAGCTGCCAGCCCAACCAGCTGGGCAGGCACCTGCGTGGCAACGCGTGGCCTCCAGGCCAACTCAACAAGCACCTGCGTGGTGGCATGCAGATCTTCGTGAAGGCTCTGCCACGGCGCCAGCCCAGCAGCCAGCCAACGTGGCGCTACAATGCCCCATCAGCTCGGACACGTGTCGGAGCCAGGCGAGGCGGCGACAGCTGGGACGAGCTTCCCCGCCGTCCCCGATAAAGCAAGAAGGGCATGTCGATAGCGCATTAAATGCGTTTGTCCGGTGGTGCCAGAGGATAGACTTAACCACTGTATAAGTTTCCACCTCCTGTGTGCCACTGTGGTAGCCCCTTTTGACTATAGAAGGAGGCCCGAGGCGTACTGGAGAAGGATTCGGATCTTTTGGACGATACACGCACCACAACTAGTTCAAAAGCTCAAGAACACTCAAATATACACCAAAGTAGGACTAGGGTATTACGCATCCTTGCGGCCCGAACCTTGGTAAACGATCTTTGTGCTGACAGCCAGACCCGCTCTTTGCACAAACCCGCACCCGCCAACCGTAGAAGGGATCCCGGTGATTCCATAGGTGTCGTTTCCACCGACATCTTTGACGCGCCAGGTAGGGGGTGGCGCAGTTGTGGAAATCCAATCTAGCAGTTAGTTTAGCAGTTCTTCATCGCCATGGCTCCCAAGAAGAAAACGATCACGGCGATCGGTTCATCGGGAGCCGAACGTACCGGTGCGGGCGAGTGGTGGAGCGGTCACGGACGGAAGCCGAGGCACGGCCCGCGAACACCCACATCGCTCTGGCAGTCAAAGTCTGGCGAGCGGCATCGTTCGTGCGTGAGACGACGTGCCGCACGCGCCAAATCCAAAGACGGAGCCGGGCCCCCCGCAGGCGGCGCAGGGCCCTCCAAGGGCGGCGCGGCGTACTCCAAGATGCCTACGCCGGCGCCCACGACGCGCTCTTCCCAGGTTGTGCGCGACGAGCAGTGTCACCACGCTGGTGACCCCGGGCGCCGCCGTGGGAAGAGTTCCGTGCCTCGTTCGCGGGACGTAGAAGGCCAGCATGCACGCCGAGGCGCTGGTGAAAATGGCGCGCAAACGCAGGGCCATGATAGAGCTCCTTCTAACGTGGTTAGAAGTCGGAGCACATCACGGTCTAAGAAGCTCTCACCGCCACCCACGCCAGCAGAAGCTCTGGCGCGCACGCAGTTGCTCCTCGACTTTCCTCCTTGTGCGGAGAAACTCGACGAGTGGAGAGCCACCATCCGGAGCCTTGTCAATGTTGCCAACAAAGATGAGCCGCGACCAGCGGGGCCCTCAGGCCCGCGCTCCGTCGAGCCACCGCTTGCCAGTGGTGGAAGGACCGGAGGTGCCGCGGCCACGGTGCACTCTCCTCCCCCACACCAGCCACAGCGGGTGTCGCTCCGTCGTGATGACGCTTGTGATAACATTTCCATAGCATCGTCCGTCCCACAGACCCACCGTGATCAGCGCCAAGTTCTTGGGAGCGAGCCCATGAAGACGCTCGAACCACCATCGAGCGCCGGTGCGAAGCACGCCACCAGTCAGATAGGCTGGCGGGGCCCACTATGGACCACCCAGCACCGGGAGGCTATGGCGGCCGATCCTACGAGGTGGGTTGTCCGGCCTTTACCTGGGAGCTGCGGCAGTTCCAGTGGCCCTCCCACCGCACATTCAAGCCCGACGTTAGCGAGAAGTAGAATGGCAAAACCCACCCGTCGGAGTTCCTCGGCATCTACACCATCGCGATGCAAGCTGCTGGAGCTCGTGAGGACAAGGTGTTTGCCAATTACTTCCCGTTGGCACTTAAACCCAATGTCATGTAATGGTTGATGCACTTGTCGGCGGATTCCATTTCCTCCTGGTCGGATTTGTGTCATGAGTTTGTTGGCGCTTTCACTGGAGGCCACCAAGCTCATGGCCAGGCAAGCAATTTGCATATCATCCCCCAGAAGGAAGGTGAAAACCTGCGCAAGTACATACAGAGGTTCAGCCGGGTGCAGTACAACATCCCAGATGTTCATCCCGTTGTCGTGATCAGCGCATTCCATCATAATGTGCGCAATCGCAAAATGCGTGAAGAGCTGGCGATGAACAAGTTCAAAGATGTGGTCAAACTTTATGTTCTGGCCGATAGGTGCGCTCGAGCTGAAGAGGGGAGGAAGTACCCCGGTGACGACGCCGGTGTGGAAACTGATTCCACAGACGAAGACACAGCCGCCACGACGAAGAAGGGCTGGCGCCGCAACAGGAAGCGCAAGGGCAAGACCGTGCTTGCCGTCGAGGGATCCGAGGACACCGGCACTAAAAGGCCAAGGCAGATGACCCCGGCAAGGAAATTGCCGGGTGCGCCGCTTGTCGGGCCTTGGCGGCTGCCAACAAGCCAGGAGGCTCTGACAAGCATTACTGCAAGATCCACCGCACCAAGGGCCACGACCTCCAGAACTGCCGGCAAGTCGAATCGCTTGCTGAGAAGCAAAAAGCTGAGTATGAGAGGCGGGACAAGGAGAAGGGTCAGGATGGTGCCGAGGGATCCGACAAGAAGCATGGTGGCCAAGGAGGTCGCCGCAGCAAGGATAACCAGCAAGAGAGGCCCGCTCGGGGCCGCGACAAGAAGCAAGAAGATGATGGTCATGATGAGGATGACGAGTCCGATGAGCATGAGTTCCAGAAGGCTACAGAGGCCATGTGCGTCGATGGTGGCGCCTCGCTGCACACCTCTCACCGCCGGCTCAAGCAGTGGGCGCGTGAGATCACAGCAGCAGAACCATCATTCGATGCTCAAAATCCACTGAAGTGGTCCAGCACGCCTATCATTTTTGACACCGAGGACCACCCTGATCGCTCAATGGCGGTCGGGTGTTTGCCGTTGTTGGTTTTGCCGACAATACACAACCTCAAGGTGACGAAAATGCTAGTTGACGGCGGGGCCGGCCTGAACTTGCTCTCACCTGTTGTGATCAAAAGGCTGCAGATTCCTGATGGAGACCTCGAAGAGACAGGCACATTTCAAGGGGTCAACCCAGGAAGGAGTCAGCTGAAGGGTAAGGTCGCGCTGCCCATGACGTTTGGAGGCGAGTTGAGTTACATGACGGAGAGGATTGTTTTCGATGTAGCCGAGATCCCCTTGCCGTACAACGGGATCCTCGGCTGCCCAGCACTAGCCAAGTTCATGGCGGCCTCACATTACGCCTACAACACGCTGAAGATGCCTGGGCCGATGACCATCATCACCGTCCCCTCCAACAAGAAGGATGCACTGATCTGCTCTGAACAACTCTACCGGGAGGAAGTTGCAGCGACTGCCACCAAGGCACTTGCTCCTACCACCGAAGCCCCGGGGGGGAGAAGACCGGTAAGGCCTCTCGCACCCACTCCGGCAAGCGCACCTCTTCGGAGTGTAGTGCCCCCATCGAGGACGTGCCAGAGAGCTCCACCGGCAAGAGCAAGAAATCCAGGGCTGCACCACCAGAGACCAAGAAGGTGTCCATCAAGGAGGATGGCACGGGAGGGGCTTTCACCATAAGCTCCACCCTCGACAGAAAACAGGAAGGCGCGCTCATCACTTTCCTACGGGCGAATGTCGATGTGTTGCGTGGCAAGAATCCGACATCCCCAGTGTTCCCAGGGAGGTGATTGAGCACCATCTTGTTGTCTGTCCTCATGCGCGACCCGTCAAGCAGAAGGTCAGGAAGCAAGCTCTGGAATGGCAAGAGTTCATCACGGAGGAAATCAGGAAGTTGGAAGTGGCGGGCTTGGTGAGAGGAGTACTCCATCCGACATAGTTGGCCAATCCGGTGGTGGTGCGCAAGGCAAATGGGAAGTGGAGACTATGTATTGATTACACAAATATCAATAAGGCTTGTCCAAAGGACCCTTTCCCCTTACCGCGTATCGACCAGATTGTTGACTCCACGGCCGGGTGAGACTTGTTATCATTCCTCGACGCTTACTCAGGATACTACCAGATCTTCATGACGAAAGAAGATGAAGAGAAGACAGCATTCATCACCCCATGTGGTATGTATTTTTTTTACGAATGCCTTTCGGGTTGAAGAGTGCTTGCTCAACATTTGCAAGAGCAGTCCAAATTGGTTTTGAGCCCAAATTACATAGAAATATAGAAGCTTATATGGATGACATAGTGGTCAAAACCAAGGACAGGGCAACACGCATACAAGATTTAGAAGAGACGTTTGCAAATTTGCGCAAGATCAACCTCAAGCTGAACCCTGAGAAGTGTGTCTTCGGCGTCTCGTCCGGCAAACTTCTCGGGTTCTTTGTGTCACAACGTGGGATTGAGGCAAACCCAGACAAGATCAAGGCCATTAAGCAGATTGAGGCGCCTAGGCGGATCAAGGATGTGCGTCGGCTCACTGGCTGCGTTGCCGCCATCAGCAGATTCATCTCCAAGTCTGCTGAGCGTGCCCTCCCCTTTTTCAAAATCTTGAAAAAGGCGGGCCCAATGGAATGGACCCCAGAGGCCGAAGCAGCACTGCGGGATTTGAAGAAATACCTCTCCTCTACACCGATACTGGTTTCGCCTAAACCACAAGATCCGTTGTTGCTGTATCTAGCGGCAACAAATCAAGTGGTCAGCGCCGTGCTAGTGGCGCAGAGGGAGGTCGACGAAGAGGCAGTGGCAACAGCAGGACGGGCAGATGGAGATCCAAAGCTCCCCCCGGCAGGTCTTGATGCCGGCAAGGCAAGGCCCCCGGCAGAGTCTGATGCCGGCAGGACAGGGCCTATGCAACCGAATGAAGTGGTGCAGAAGAAGAAGATGATGCAGCACCCGGTTTACATTGTAAGCTCCCTCTTGCAGGGGGCTAGGTCAAGGTACTCCGGTGTGCAGAAATCGCTCTTCGGCCTCCTTATGGCCTTGAGGAAGCTGAGTCATTACTTCCAAGCACATGAAATCACCGTCGTCACATCCCGTTGCAACGGATATTGCATAACCCAGACGCAACCGGGAGGATCGTGGAATGGGCCTTGGAACTGTCAAGCTATGGTTTGAAGTTTGAAAGTACTTCCACAATCCAGAGTAGAGTCTTGGTGGAGTTCATTGCAGAATGGACCCCAATGCCCGACGAAGAGATCCAGGAGACCACTCTCCCCGGCAAGGAAACAAGTCGCAACTGGATTATGTACTTTGATGGGGCTTTCTCGCTGCAGGGTGCCGGTGCTAGTGTGCTATTTGTTGCACCCACCGGAGAGCACCTCAAGTATGTAATCCAGATGCACTTTCCCAGGGAGATGTCAACAAACAACACTGCTGAATACGAGGGGTTGCTTACCGGTCTCAGGATCGCGGGAGACCTCGGGATCAAGAAGCTCATCGTCAGGGGTGATTCACAACTTGTCGTCAAGCAAGTTAACAAAGATTATCAAAGCCCGATGATGGAGGCCTACGTAGATGAGGTGAGGAAGCTGGAGGAGCGTTTTAAGGGTATACAAGCAGAGCATGTTCCCCGAGTGGAGAACGACATTGCCGACTACCTGTCGAAGCGCGCTGTCCTCAAACTACCTGTGGAACCAGGTACCTTTGTGCTTCGGTTAACTCAACCATCCGTTGAACCATCGATAGAGCAGAACAAGTGGAGGAAGTCAGGCCCCGGCAAGTACTTTCCTGCCGAGCTCCCAGGAGCCGCCGACAAAGATGTTGCCGCGGATACTGAGCCTGCCATGGGACAGCGACAGACTCTGGCAGGACGTCAAGCCCTGGCCATAGAGACAGCCGCTCCCATGGCAGAAGAGATGCCTTTGGCCCTTGCCGTCGAGCCTCAGGCTCCGGCATGGGCACAGCATACCGTTCGATTCCTCCAAACAGGGGAGCTTCCTAAGGAGCAGGAAGAGGCGGAGAAAGTAGCCCATCGGTCTGCCATGTATCAGTTCATTGACAACGTTCTGTACAGAAAAAGGCCGAACGGTGTGAAATTGAAGTGCATTCCCCGAGAGGAAGGACTGGAGCTGTTGGCGGAGATACACGGAAGCATATGTGGCTCCCACATAGGGTCGAGGGCCCTTTCCGGCAAGGCATTCCGGCAAGGTTTCTTCTGGCCCACCGCCCTCCAGGATGCAACGACACTAGTAACCAAATGTGAAGCATGTCAGTTCCATTTGAAGAAGCTTCATCAACCAGCTCAAGCCCTTCAAACAATCCCCCTCTCCTGGCCATTTTCGGTCTGGGGGCTCGACATACTGGGCCCCTTCCCCCGCGCTATCGGGGGCTTTGAATACTTGTATGTTGCAATCGACAAGTTCACAAAGTGGCCAGAGGTGGAAGCAGTGAGGAAGGTGATAGCGTAGTCAGCCGTCAAGTTCTTCAAGGGGCTAGTCTGCCGTTTTGGTGTGCCAAACAGAGTCATCACTGACAACGGCACGCAGTTCACAAGCCGCACTGTCGGTGTACAAAAGTAGGGGCTCTCCTTTGTACCCCTTTACTTGTGCACGGGCAGTCAGAGCCACGTGCCACGGCCACACTTAGCAGGGCAGAGGAGGGAAGCCAGAGAGAAGCCAAAGCACAAGACAACCAAGGCCACACCAAGACCAGAAACACAGGAGGGCAAGAGGGCGAGGTAGACTCCCTCGGCAAGATCCTTGCCGAGGCAGCCTCCACAACCCCGGCAAGGGCCTTGCCTGGGCAGCCTGCCGATGCCAGCAGAGCAAGCCACCCTTGAGCCCACGGGTTCCAGCCCAACCAACTACATTGGAACTAAGGCTCGGGAGGCGCCTCTGTGGTGGCATGCAGATCTTCGTCAAGATCATAAACATGTGAAATCAGATGAGCACCAGAAGACGACGACCCTTGGCAGGATCCTGGCCGAGGAAATCCACAAGACCCCCGGCAAGCGCCTTGCCGGGGATGACTGCAACGCCACTGTCGGATGTGGGGTTCCGGCCAACCCTTAGGGTTCGAACTCTGGGGTGCGCGCGAAGTCTTTCCCTCCTATCGATCCACGCCCTATCTCGCTAAGATCTCACGGACGAACTCGACGAACTCGCAACACAGGAAGACACGAGATTTATATCGGTTCGGGCCACTGCTGTGGTGTAATACCCTACCCAAAGTGTGGTGGTGGATTGCCTCTGGGCTGATGATGAACAAGACAAGGGGAAGAACAGCCCGAGGTCGAGGTGTTCTTGTGCTGGGTGAATCAAGGATCGAACTCTCTTCTACTGTGGTGGCTAGCTCTACTTATATAGGCCCCGGTCCTCTTCCCAAATATTGAGGGAAGGAGCCAACAACAAGGGGAAAATTTGAAGGGGACAATTAGTACAAGCTATCCTAACAAAAGTGGTCTTCGCCGCAAAAGGCTCCGTGGTGACGCCTGCCTTGGCTCCACGATGACCTCCGCCCCTGCCGCCCTTCCGGTCTTGGTCTCACAGTAATCGAGCAAGGCAACCTTGCCTGATGCCTCGGTACTCTTGCTCAAGGCTGGCCTCCTTAGCACCAAAGAGGAAACAAGGACGTTATGCTGGGGCGGGCGCCTCCCGGGTCTCGATCGCCATGCCTCACGCCACGAGAGCCTTGAGGTTTGCCCCGCCTTGATATCTCCGCCTCGTGAGCCTGCTCGCCAGGCCACTCCCGAGGAGGTCTTATGTCGTCTGGCCATGAGGCTTGGCCTCGCGAGGGTCTTGAGTGCTTTCTTGATGAAGATGGGCCGACGACCCACCGACTTAGCCACGCCATGGGCCGCAGTGCAAGTCCGGGGACCCCTGCCCTGTAACGCCGACAAGAGCCCCCGGCCCAAGGTGCGCTCGAGCTTGGCTTTGCGGCGAAGCCATGGGTCAAGTTCGGAGCACCGCGGGCCACAAAAGCATGCGTCCTCGGTTGACGCGTGGCGGTTGATTGGACGTGGGCGTCTCCACTTCCCCACGCCGCCTCGGCAATTGCTTGACCTGACAAAAGGCTGGTGCAGGAAGTACTTTCCCTCATTACTTCTTCCTCGCCTCGCTCCAGATCCCCTTTTTCGCTCCTCGCCACCGCTACCTCCAGATCTGCTCCGATCTCATCCTGCATCTGCGATTCATGGCGCCGTGCGAAGTCAGGACTTCCTCAGCACCTGCTTGGTATGAGCCGGACCTTGAAGCGCACACCGTCACGGAGAAGAGCCTCGCCTCCGTGCGCCTACTGACGGCGGGTGAGAGCAATGAGTGGGGGGAGACCGAGCTCCAGCTTGCCTCCGACATGCCAGAGTCTGAGGAAAGCACCTTCTTCCCCTTCTTCTCGAAAGCAAAGGTTGCTGCCGGGTTGGTTCCTCCTTCTCCGATTTCTTTTATGAAGTCCTCGACCACTACGGACTGCGTGTTGCATCTCCATCCCAACTCTGCCCTCCTCCTGCCCATCTTCGCTTACTACTGAGCCATACCGGGCGTGATGTTATCCGTGGGCGCTTTGCGCCCATTTCTTCTTCCTCCGTCGTTAAGGGCACATCTCCGATGTGCTAATTTCAGCATCTGGCAAGGCCAACTCGATCTCGAGCACCGGGAAGAGGGCCGACAACATTCAACCCAAGTGGGTCATGATGGACGCCAAGCGTGTCGATTCAAGGTCTGTGTTGCTAACAAAGGCACCTCTTCCAACGGGGTGGCCAAGGCGGAGCTTGCTGATGAGCGAGCATCGTTAGTGTTGGGGCAGTTGATGACCGACTTGCCGGGCAACTCGGAGGCGGCCAAGGTGACGGGGGTCATGCTCCTGAGGGAGTTCTTGACGCTGCGAGTTGCCCCGCTCCAGGCGTGCGCACCCCTTGTGGGAGCTTGAAGAAGAGGGAAACAAGACCCGCTTGAGGCCGGGGGCCCTGCCTGACGATGAATTGGTCGTTGTCCTGCATCTTATAGTTGGGGACAACCAGGAGTACCCGCCAAGCGCCTTCATTCCCCTGTTCCAACGCAGGGACCGGGAGGAATTCATCGCCTGTGTCGACCTTGAGGCGCTGCTGGCTGGTGCCGGCCGGGCGCCTCCCAGAGCTCCCTCAAGGCACCGGGCCGGGTGGAGGTGTCCTCCACGAGTCCCATGGGGAGGAGGAAGAGGAGGTGGACTCGGAGAAGAATCTTGAAGAGGTGGGGGAGACTTCCCCTCTGAGCAAGGCCGAGATCCTCCGCGCCCTTTCTGACGATGCCGAGGCCGACACCCGCCAGGAGGAGAGGGAGCAGCCCCTCATCCCGACGAGGGGTAGGTCGTCGCTGGTGCCTCGCGATGCCGCCTCCGTCCCGACACCTCCTAGGGCTAGCTCCGGCCTACCTCCGCACCGCCTGCCGCTGTCGGAGCCTGCACGCCTGTTCCTCAGGTCCCAATGCTGTCAGGCTTAAAGCTCCCCGAGCGGAAGTATGTCGCAATGGATCGGTAAGTGTCTTAAGCTTCGCCTTGTCCCTGTTTGTACTTGTTATTTCCTGATGCTTGCCCTCGGTCGATCAGGCCGGCGCCTTCAGCGAAGAAGAGGAAGGAGGGTACGGCGGCTGTGCCTTCCTCCGCAGAGAAAGGAGGCAGCAATGCCCGTACCTCCCCAACCCGATCGTCCTCGCGAAGCCAAGAGGAACATCACCGTGTGGAATCAACCCCCATGGCCCCGTTGGCTTCGGAAGTGCCGGCGTCTGGCACGGTTGATGACGTCCCAGCTGCTCTAGAACCTGCTATCCCCGAGGTCCTGGCGACGACGTCGGCTCCTCCCACTGCTGCACCTCCACTCCCTGGTTCTTCTGCTCCTGCTGCTGTTCTAGAACGTGCTCTTTCGAAAATGACCCAGTTGCAGGCAGATCTCCTGGGCGCAGACCCACGCCTTGTGGCCGGGCGCCTGGAGCTGGCCTCTGGCTGGCTTCACGCCGACTTGGCGGTTCGCGCGACGCTGAGCCAGGCCGCTGCGGCTTCCAAGAGGGTGAAGCAAAGTGTCGCTGACACTGCAACCGATCATTAGACGGTGCTGAAAGACGCCAAGGCCTCCCGCGACCGCTGCCGAGAGCTGGAGGACGAGCTGAAGAGCCTGCACGACAAGCACGCCAAAGAAGCACACTGCCTCCAAGCGAAGGAGGAGGAGATGAAGGCCCGGGAGGACGCCGTCAAGAACCGTGATGCTGAGCTGGCGGAGTTGGGGAAGACGCAGGCCGCCGAGCACAACCGGTTGGAAGAGTTGGAGCGGAAGGTGGAGGCGAGGGAGGCCGATCTAGATGCCAAGGCGCGAGACCTGGCCGAAGACCGTGCGTCCTTTGCCGATCTGGAGAAGAGATCTCGCAAGGCACTGAAGACGCTCTATGAGCACGGCCTGGATAAGTCGCTGGCCACCGATGAGGACGGCCCCGCCCGGTTGCTTCCTCTATTGGTGAAGGCGCTCGAGGAAGTCGTTGATGGCGTCGGTCCTACGTCGGAGGCAGAGGCTCGCATCCTGTCTTCAGCTGCATTGACCCGTGTTTTCAGCCACTTGTACCTTCGCGACCCCAACGCTTGCCTTGAGGAGCTGCGGGAGCCTCTGGTTGAGGATGACTGCGAAACCGCCACCGCAGATGTGCAAGGTCAGGTGGAGGCCCTACTGGAGAAGTTCCGCAGCTTTGCCTCCTCACCCTTGTCTGGCGATGCCGCCGACCCTGCGGCTGGTGGTGCAAATGAAGGCGTCGCTACCCGGGATGGAGCACCTTCTGCAGGTGACGGCGGTGTCCAGGGGTGACCTACAACTAGTTTCCTGTTTTGTTCCTAGACCATGCATCAGGCCTCGTGGAGGCGTTTAGACTTTTCATTTGATATTGTGAGGAAAATATGTTTGTAATATTTGCTTCGAGATTTTGCGATTTTCTTCCTATCCGCTTCAGTTCTCAGGTCGGCAGAGTCTGCCTCACAAGATACCTCAATCGCCATTGGGCCGACCGAGACCAGGACGGACCAAGGAGTGAGGGGCTACGTGACCAGCTTAGGCTCTCGAGTCGCGACGCCAAGAGTCCTCTTGACGCCGCAAACAGCTTATAGGGAGAGTACGCGATGATAGATTAATGTTCTACATCGGCAGAGTCTGCCCTCACAGATACCTCAACCGCCATTGGGCCGACCGGAGACCAGGACAGACCAAGGAGTGAGGGGCAATGTGACCAGTTAGGCTCCTGAGTCGCGATGCTCAAGAGTCCCCCTTGACGCGCAACCAGCTTATAGGGAGAGTACGCAAGGATAGATTAATGTTCTACGTCGGCAGAGCCCGGCCTCGTGCATACGTCAACCGCCATTGGGACGACCGGAGACCAGGACGGACCAAGGAGTGAGGGGCTACGTGACCAGTTAGGCTCCTGAGTCGCGATGCTCGTGGAGTCCCCTTGATGTGCAAACAATTTCATACCTGCCTCGCCGAGGCCTCGGGAGGGGCGCGCGACACCCAGGTCCAGGAGACCTGGTTGGGTAGCGTGCGCTTGGGCGTGACCCGAGCGCAGCCCCCATGCCCAGCCCCCTCACGCGGCTCTCCCGAGGGGAGGCATTGTGGTGAGGCTGGACGCTGAGCTCTGGGCTCCATGAGGTTGGTACGCCCGTGGGGCCGCCCTCAGTTGTTTATCACCAGCGCGGAGCATAGTGCTTCCGCTTGTGCACGGGCATAGCCGCTCCTCGGCAGTGTCAACGGCCAGCATAGAGCATGGTGCTTCCACTTGTGTGTGGGATGGGGGCCCCGGAGGAGCCCCTGGCGCAGATAGCCCCGCCTCGACACGTGGCTTGCACGGCAGGGCTGCGAGGTGTATCTGGGCACTCGTGAGCCAGCGCGGGACTCACGAGGCCCTACCACAAGGCGGATTGCACCTGGTCTTGAGTCTTGGTGACTGTATGTTCCTACAAGGCGGTTAGGTGCAAGCACTCTACGTCTTCAGGTCCCGGCCCTCGAGCGAGCTCAGCTGCCGCTGGTATGCCAGGTCGCGATGTCGTGGTCAAGGCCAGGGGGTGAGGGCTGGAGAGCCAATAAGAGCTCCTGAGTCGCGATGCTCAGGAGCCCCCCTTTTAACGTGCAAGCGGATTGCACGGGGTGAATGGACCCGCGGCGGGTGCCGATCGAGCAGGTGATAACCGTAGGCAGGTTAAGTAGGGAAGGAAAATCAGCTTGGGTAAATGCAGGAAGATACATGCCACTGGGTCCGGCCTAAGCGGCTTGGGGATGATGCAGCCCGAGGGGCCCCTAGCAAGGTAAGCTAAAGACATAAGCAAAAGGGATACATGCCACAGGGACGGACCCATGCGGCCTGGGAATAATGCAGCCCGAGGGGTGCTCCCAGCTAAACGAGCTTGGAAAATGTCACCGGTTCTCAGACGGCAGCAGTTGGTGCAGTCAAGGCGGCGTTGAAGGAATGACTCTTCACGAGCCATCGGGGCCCCGAGCCTCGGAGGCTCGGGGCTCGGGAGGTTCCCTGAAGACCGTCTCCATCTCTTCCAAGACGGCGTGGTACCTGGCCTCCTGAGATGCCAGGACACGCCGCATGTTGCACTGATAGGCTGACGCCACACTCGGCAGGCCGAAGGGCATGCGAACATAGCTGTGTGGTGGGCCCTCGCAATGGCCCACACGTGAAGGCCAGAAACGCTCCTGAGATGCAGCCTTGTTGAGCCCTCGACATCGATGCGACGCCGCAGCCCAAAGATCCTCGCCGATGGGGAGCTGCTACCATGAGCGGGCCGTCGCCACGCATGGCTCTTGCATCTTGCAGTTCCTGAGTGGTCTTTGTGATGAACTCCTGAGTGGTGGGCACTCCTTGACCTGTGTTCTCCTAAGGGAAATGGGCCGCGAAGCACGCCTCCAAGTGGTGCCTGTCGGTGTCAAAACCGGCGGATCTTGGGTAGGGGGTCCCGATCTGTGCGTCAAGGCTGAGGGTAACAGGAAGCAAGGGACACAGATGTTTACCCAGGTTCGGGCCCTCTGGATGGACGTAAAACCCTACTTCCTGCTTGATTAATATTGATGATATGGGTAGTACAAGGGTAGATCTACCACGAGATCGTAGAGGCTAAACCCTAAGAGCTAGCCTATGATGGTATGATTGTAATTGTGATCGGCCTTCTAAGGACCAACCTCTCCGGTTTATATAGACACCGGAGAGGGCTAGGGTTTACATGGAGTCGGTTACAAGAAACGAAACACAATATCCGGATCGCCAAGCTTGCCTTCCATGCAAAGGAGAGTCTCGTCCGGTCACGGGCCGAAGTCTTGAGTCTTGTATCTTCACGCTTCAATAGTCTGGACGTTGTACACGGTCCGGCTATCCGGATACCCCCTAATCCAGACTCCTCAAGAGTCTCCCCTAACCAGGCTTCAATGACGATGAGTCCGGCGTGCAGTATTGTTTTCGGCATTGCAAGGCGGGTTCCTTCTTCGAATACTCCAAAGTAATCATCGAACACTTAGACCGTGTCCGGATCTGCGAGATGATCTTCATATGCCACCGTAGGGAGAATGATATTTCACAAATGCAATCTGCTGACAACTTTTTTCGATGACTCGACTTGTTATTACGGTCGGATCGTTATTCGAACCGTTTTCTCACAACCAGCTACATCGCATATTACGAGGCGGTTACCTTGACACGTCTTGTCAAAGCAGAGATCGTGTCCCCTTATCACGGGATTCTCATCAGTAGGGTATGGGTAATCCCACCACGCCATCAAGCGTGGCGCTTGGGAAGCAAGCGATTCCTAACGGGCAAGTGGGGGCGACGCGCTGCCGCACCTCTATAAAGGGATAAGATTTCTCATTTTTACCCACGCCTTCCTCCTCCTTCACCCACTCTTGCCCCCTCGAGCTCCAGCGCCCAAGCCCTCGTCTCCTCCGCACAGCTAAACATGTCCAGAGCAGGAGGCAAGTGGGTGGCTTCCACCGTCAAGGAGAAGCACATCACAAACCTTCGTGCGGCCGGATACTTGGCCGCAGACATAGCGCACCGGCTACCGGACGCCGGGCAGGACAATCCGACCCCAGGACCCCACGAGAGGGTCGTATTCGTTGCCCACTTCGTCCGTGGACTGGGATTTCCTCTCCATCCCTTCGTCCGCGGGCTCATGTTCTACTACGGACTAGATTTCCATGATCTAGCCCCAAATTTCATCCTCAACATCTCGGCGTTAATCGTGTAATGCGAGGCCTTCCTCCGCATCCGACTCATTTCGGCCTATGGCTGCAAACCTTCGCGGAAGTCAAGATTGTAAGCGCCCAAAGAAGCGGAGTGCGGAGGAGCCATGGTGGGCAAGATGCCAAACGTCACCTAGTTGGACGGCTCCTTTGCGGAGACCGTAAAAGGATGGCAATCGGGGTGGTTCTACATCACCGAACCGCGCGGCGCCAACTGGGCGGCGGCCCCCGAATTCAGGTCTGGAGCCCCCATGCGGCTCACCTCCTGGGAAATGAAGGGCCTATCCTGCGGCGATTCCATGGAGCTGACCGGACTCCAGACATGCATCAAAAGCATGAAGGACAAGAACATCAAGCTTGTCAACATGATCCAAGTCATGCTTGTTCACAGATCCTGCCCTGCCAAAGGCAAGCAAATAATCTATGGGAGTTCGCCCCGACCAACACCGACGCCCAGAAGCTTTATGACATGACGCACTAAGGCGCATGGAAGGTGTTGTTCAAGGCCTCAAGTGCCTCCTCCCACATTCGAGGACCGCGGGCTTCACGCCAGTGGGCCCTAGTCGTGAGTTCTCGACTACCACCGACTCTGCTTTTTTCCCAATATGTTCAAGGGAGATCCTAAGTAGTTACACTAGGTGTCGAAAAGAAGGAGAAGAAGGCCCAGGATCCGGAAGGGTCTCCCCATTAGTCCTCGGCCCCAAGATGACAAGGCAGATCCCCACGAACCGGAGGACCAATGGAGCTATTTGCCCCAATGGAGCTATTTGCCCTGAGGAGCCTGTGGGGCCGGGCCGGGCCACGGGCCATTGGTCCCGGTTCGTCCGGACCTTTTGGTCCCGGTTGGTGGGACGAACCGACCAATGGTCCTAGCTCCTGCCCACCACTATTGGTCCCACAGTGGCATGAACCGGGACCAAAGGCTTCCTTTAGTCCCGGCTCATGCCACCAACCGGGCTAATGGTGCTGCCTATATATAGCCCCTCACAAGAGCAGAGCACACCGCCTGCTTTTTCCGGCCGAGGGGAGAGGGCTTGGTGGTGCTCTAGCTCACCTCCTATGCACACAAGGTGTTCATGGAATGCCCGAGCCACACTACTTAAGGTTTCTCCTCTCCAAGCTCGACCGCCAAGCTCCATTTTCCTCAATATTTATCTAGGTTTAGCGGTCCGTCACGCCTGGCCCCGCCTTTCATCGCCGCCGATCACCCGCCCGATCTCATCGCCGCACCACCGTGGTGAGCCTCTTGTTCTTATCTTCTTTCCGAAAGGAAAATATTATTACTTGTTTGTTTAGATAGATACTTGTATTATTTTCTTACTTTTATTATTGCATCTTATATAGTGCGATGGTTTTGGTATCCGCCTCGCCGGCCCTCGCCCCGCCTATGATTCGGATGTGGTATATATTATCTTTTCATAACTATTGGTTCATTTATTGTTTATGAAAATTATGCCACCAACGTGACATAGATTTTATTTATCTAGGAGGTTGTTGAACCGAAATTCCAACCGACCCTATTGTCGAGAGGTTAAATTTAGTTGAAGAAGAAAACAATTTCTTGAAGGAAAAATAAAAAACTTGAGGAGGAGAAGATGATATTGGAGTTGCATGTTATGGATGTCGCCGATGATCACAAGATCAAGATGGATGCAATGCGCTTGAAGATGAGAAAGATTAGAAAATATGCCATTCATACCGAGGCTTGGTATCATTATGCCGTTGGATCAGTTGTTACCTTGGTTGCGATTATGATCGATTTGTTTTCGCATTGAAATGTTTTACATAGTTTCAATGTATGGTTTAATTAATTTAGATGCTCGCAGAGCTTTATGTTGTTAGATGAGAACTATGTATGTACTTTGGTTTTATGTGATGATGAACTTCTATTAATTTGGTCACTTAATTATCTATTCATGATGTTCTGTAATGATTTTTGACACACTTAATTATATATAATGCACGCAGATGAACCGCAATGGATGTACGGTGATGTATACACCTCCGAGTACATTAAGGGCGTGCATGATTTTCTCAAGTGGCTGAGGCAAACAAGCAGAATGGTTTTATGTGTTGTCCATGCCCTATATGTGGAATACGAAGTCTTACTCGACCGAAAATCCTTCACACCCACCTGCTTTACAAGGGTTTCATGCCACACTATAATGTTTGGACGAGGCACGGAGAAATAGGGGTTATGATGGAAGACGGCGAGGAAGAAGAGTACGATGACAACTATGTGCCCCTGAATACGGTGATGCTATCGAACATCAAGATGCACTGCACGATGTGCACGATGGTGCTGGAACGGGCGGCTGCTGAAGATCAAGAGGAACCAGACGATGTGCCCGATGATGATGATCTCCGCCGGTCATTGTCGATGCAAGGACACAATGCGAAAGTCAAAAGGAGAAGCTGAAGTTCGATCGCATGTTAGAGGATCACAAAAGGGTTGTACCCCAATTGCGAAGATGGCAACACAAAGCTCGGTACCAGACTCGAATTGCTGCAGTGGAAGGCGAGAATGCTGTGCTCGATAAAGGATTTGAGAAGCTATCAAAATAATGAAGAAGAAGCTTCCAAAGGATAACGAATTGCCCGACAAGACATACGCAGCAAAGAAGGTCGATGCCCTCTAGGATTGGAGGTGGAGAAGATACATGCATGCCCTAATGATCTGCATCCTCTACCGTGGTGCCTACAAGGATCTGAACGCATGCCCGGTATGCGTGCATTGCGTATAAGATCGACGAGATGACCCCGTGATGTTGACGGCGAGCCTCCCAGAAGAGGGTTCCTGCGAAGGTGATGTGGTATGCTCCTATAATACCACGGTTGAAACGTCTGCTCGTAAACGGAGAGCATGCCAAGTTGATGCGATGGCACAAAGAGGACCGTAAGAAAGACGGAAGTTGAGAGCACCCACGACGGGTCGCAGTGGAGAAAAATCGAGAGAAAGTACTGGATGAGTTTGCAAAGGACCCAAGGAACGATGGTTTGCTTTAAGCGCGGATGGCATTAATCCTTTCGGGAGCAGAGCAGCAATCACAGCACCTGCCCGTGACTCTATGTATGTATAACCTTCCTCCTTGATGTGCATGAAGCGGAAGTTCATTATGATGCCGCTTCTCATCCAAGGCCCTAAGCAACCCGGCAACGACATTGATGTGTACCTAAGGCCATTAGTTGAAGAACTTTTACAGCTGTGGAATGGAAACGTGTACGACGTGGATGAGCACAAAAGGAGGAATTTGACCTAAAGGCGTTGTTGTTCGTGACCATCAACGATTGGCCCGCCTCAAGAACCTTTCGTGATGATAAACAAGGGATACCACGCATGCACGCACTGTTTACTTGACACCGATAGTATATACCGGGAAGCTGCAGGAAGAATGTGTACCGGCCATCGCCGATTTCTTCCGACCAACCATCAATGTCGAAAGAAAGGCAAGCATTTCAAAGGCGAGGCAGATCACCGAAGAAGCCCGCCATGCGCATCGGTGATCACGCATTTGCTATGGTCAATGATTTACACGTAATCTTTGGAAAGGGTCCCGCGGACTAGCTGTTCAATGACGCCGAGAATCACGCACCCATGTGGAAGAAGAAATCTATATTTTGGGACCTACCCATCGAAAGACCTAGAGGTCCGCTTCGATCGACGTGATGCACGTGACGAAGAACCTTTGCGTGAACCTGCTAGGCTTCTTGGGCGGTATGGGAAGACAAAAGATACACCGAGGCACGAGAGGACCTGCAACGCTTGTACGAAAAAGAGGGCATGCCTCCAAGCAAGATGAAGGTCCCGCCAGCCACGCCTTACGAAAGAAGAGAAAGAAATATTCTTTCAATGCCTGCTCAAGATGAAGGTCCCGACCGGCTTCGTCAATATAAAGGGAATAATAAATATGCCGAGAAAAGTTCCGAACCTAAAGTCTCATGACTGCCACGTGATTATGACGCAATCGCTCGGTTGCATTGAGGGGCTTCACCGAAAACGTCCGATTAGCCATTGTGAAGCTATGTGCATTCCTCAATGCAATATCTCGAAGGTGATCGATCCAGAAATCGCATCAACGCTAAGGAGTGATGTGGCGAATGTCTTGTCGGGCTTGAGCTGGTGTTCCCACCATCCTTCTTCAATATCATGACGCACGCCCTAGTTCATCTAGTCGACGAGATTGTCATTCTGGGGCCCGATTTCTACACAATATGTACCCTTTGAGAGGTTCATGGAGTCCTAAAGAAATATGTTCAGAATCGCTTAGGCCGAAGGAAGCATCTCCATGGGCCATCAAACAGAGGATGTCATCGGGTTTTGTGTTGACTTCATTCCTGGCCTTAAGAAGATAGGTCTCCCTAAATCGCGGTATGAGGGGAGACTGACCGAAAAGGCACGCTTGGAAGAGACTCAATAATATGCAGGACGGATATTCTTGGTCTCAAGCACACTACACAGCTTCTACGTAACTCTACCTTGGTGACCCAGATGTCGATGAACACAAGAACAGTCTCAAGGCCCAAACACCCGGAGAAAAGGCGACGATCGGATTACATGTGAACACATCAGACTTTCAGCAGCTTGGTTGGAAACACGCCTCGAGGTGACAACACTGTTTGTGATGAGCTGTACTTGTTGTCCAGGGACCATCTTCGACTGTAATGATTTGGAAAGGATACGAGATAAATGGGAATACATTTTACACGATTGACCAAGATGAAAAGAGCACCAACCAAAACAGCGTGTCCGCTTTGATGCAGCAACCGACAAGGGAAATGACACATATTATGGTTACATAGTAGACATATGGGAACTTGACTACGGAGTAGATTTTAAGGTCCCTTTGTTTAAGTGCAAGTGGGTCAATCTGTCAGAGGCGGGTGTGTAGACCCACAAGACGGAATGACAACAAGGATCTGAAAAATCTTGGGTACACCGACGAACCGCTCATTCTAGCCAATGATGTGGCACAGGTTATCTATGTGAAGGACATGTCTACCAGATCGAGGAAAAGAAAAGATAAGGAAGCTTAATACATCATACAATGAGCCAAAGCGCCACATAGTTCTTTCAGAAAAAGGGACATCCCGGGAGTGGAGGGCAAGATGACATGTCTCAAGAGTATGAAAAGTTTCATGAAATTCCCTTCAAAGTCAAGGCTGACCCAAGCATCCTGATAAACGATGAAGATTATCCATGGTTACGGCGCAATAAGCAAACGACACAAGCGAAGAAAAAGTGAAGACTTTCTCCCGCAACTATTATGATGATACCATGCCAACTTTGTAACAAACGAGTATGATACCATTGTCCGTTTTGTACATGCACATGCTATGCCAACTTTTTCAGAGTTCATTTGAAAACTATGAATTTGAAAACCTCGCCAACCAAGGGCGCCACACCGTTTATAAGCCCGCCCCTCTACACACCGCTTTTGTTGTAAGCGTAAACAAAATAAAATAAATAAAGCAACAAAGAAAACAAAAAAAGTGTTTTCAAATTTGAAAACTAATGGCACTAACAGAAAGTTTATAATTTTTCTAAAACTAAAAGCAAAAAGAATTAAAAAATAAAGAAAAAACAACAAAAAATAAATAATGCAGAAAACAGAACAAAAACTAAAAAAAATAAAAATAGCAACAATAAGTATTTTGTTGTAAGTAGAAACAAAATAAAATAAATAAAGCAACAAAGAAAAAAAAAAAGAGTTTTCAAATTTGAAAACTAATGGCACTAACAGAAAGTTTATAATTTTTCTAAAACTAAAAGCAAAAAGAATTAAAAAATAAAGCAAAAACAACAAAAACTAAATAATGCAGAAAATGTAACAAAAACTGAAAAAATAAAAATAGCAACAATAAGTATTTTGTTGTAAGTAGAAACAAAATAAAATAAATAAAGCAACAAAGAAAATAAAAAAGAGTTTTCAAATTTGAAAACTAATGGCACTAACAGAAAGTTTATAATTTTTCTAAAACTAAAAGCAAAAAGAATTAAAAATAAAGCAAAAAAACAACAAAAATAAATAATAATGTAGAAAACAAAAAAAAACTGGAAAAAATAGTGCCGCCACCGGGCCCCCACGGCCTGAATACGACTAGAAACCCTACATGGGCCAGATTCAGCCCGCAGAGGCCAAGTAGGCCCACAGCACATAGCTAGTGATAGATTAGGCCTGAAGCTCTGCAGCTGAGAGGAGCTCGAGAGGGTGGCGCAGCAGCGCTTATAAACCACTCTCGAGCCTCTCAACTAGCGAGGTGGGACTAAACTTTGGGCGCTGGGCAGCACAGGTTTTGGTCCCGTTGGTGGCACCAACCGGGACTAAAGGGCATTGGTCCCGTTGGTGGCACCAACCGACTAATGCCTTTAGTCCCGGTTGGTGCCACCAACCGACCAAAGGCCGCCGCTTCCCGCCCTTTGGGCTGCTGAAAGAGGTTTTGGTCCCGATTGGTGGCACCAACCGACTAGTAGGGGCATTAGTCCCGGTTGGTGCCACGAACCGACTAATGCCCTTGCTATATAAGAAAACACTTGGGAAATTTCAGATTTCTCGCCAGTTTCCCCGACGACGCCGAGCACATCGACGCCGCCAGTTGCCTCGACGCCGCCTGTCGCCTCCGCCGCCGCCGCCGCCTCATGCGCGCTGCCGTCATCGCCGCCGCCTCACGCCTGCCTGACGCCGCCGCCTCGCCCGCCTCGCCTGACACGCCCTCCGCCTGCCCACCACCGCCGCTTGCCGCCTCTCGCCTCGCCGCCAACGAGCGCCCCGCCTCGCCATCCGCGCCTCTGCCCCGACCCCGCCATCCTCGCCGCAGCTTGGTCCGGCCGCCGGCGCCCTCCTTTTTCATATTTTTTCATATATATATGCTTGTTTTATATATTTTTTGTATGAATGTATGTATTTTTTCAATTGTAATATGCATGGTGTTTTCAATTGTTCTCTGATTTAGTACATTAATTTTAGGTTAGTTTCATTTTTAGAAAAGTTTTATATATTTAGGAAGAAGGAAGAGAAGGAAGAAGGAAGAAGAAGAAAAAGTTTTATATATGCAAAAGTTACATTTTTAGAAAAGTTTTATATATCTAGCTAGAAAGAAGGAAGAAGAAGAAAAAGAAGGAGAGGAAAAAGGAAAATAAGAAGAGGAAGAAAGGAGAAGAAGAGGAGAGGAAGAAGAGGAGAAATAAAGAAGAAGAGGAAAAAGAAGAAGAAGAGAGAAGAAGAGAATAGAGAGAAGAAGAAAAATAGAAAATATTCTATTTTTCTTCTTCTCTCTATTCCTTTCTTCTTCTCCTCTTTTTTTCTTCTTTTTTCTTCGATCTTCTCCTCTCATTATCGCCGATATACCCTCCCGATAACTTCAACACGAGGGGGGTCCATATACCCTCCCGATAACTTCAATACGTGGGGAGGGTCGATATACCCTCCCCGATAACATTAATTTCTCCCGTATGTATCTCGTTGTTGTCGATATTACCCCTTGAAGCGCTTGTTTATATTATCCCGGTCGAGGGTTCTAGGGTCGAGGATCGAGGTTCCAGGTCGCCTAGGGTCGGTTCAGGTCGTCGAGGTTCAAGGGTCGAGGATCGCCGAGGTCGAGGGTTCCTAGTGTCAAAGTATTGAAGAAATTCATGGTTTCACCATTAGCCGGAAGTAATTATGGCATGATGGTATGAAGTTCTCCAAAGTTATTTCGAATGGAGTCCTGATAGATAATTTGCCTTTTGTACTAATTTCAGCAAAGGCCTTCCAAATAACGATATTCGGAAGGTTCTTGCTGAACTTTGTACCAAAAAGCTTAATTATCCTATCTCGGGACTCCGCTCCAAAATAACTTTGGAGAGCTTCGCACCATCATGCACCTGTTACTTAATGATGAAGACATGGTTTTGTTGAACTTTGACACTAGGCAACCTCCCGACCCTCGGCGATCCTCGACCCTTGACCTCGACCGCCGGGCGATCCACGACCCTCTACCCTATCAAGGGCGCCGATGCCCACGCCACTTGTGGGACATAGATGTAGTGTTCAACACCGACCCTCCCGATAGCTTCAACACGTGGGGGTCGATATTACCCTCCTAGCTTGAAGCGCTCGAGGCCACCCCTAACCCTTGAAGCGTTGTCGAGGCCACCCCAAACCCTAGAGAAGCAGCGCCGAGGCCACTAATATGATTCCTTATTGTGATTAGCTAGCTAGTTCTACGCTTGCCACTAATATATCCATATCTGTCATGTTTGAATAATAATTGCCATGTTGTAAATATTTGTAGAAACTATGGACACCCCCGAGACGAAGCACAAGAAGCGTTGTTGAGGGACATAATCGCACAAGGAAGTGATGCCGCCGCTCGTTGATGTTTCTCAACGACAACGATGGTCTGGAAGGAGAGGGTGAAGAAGCAGCTGGCTATGATTTACATGGTCTGGCGACCCAATGCCGTGCAAGAAGGAGAGGGTGAAGAAGTAGACCGTGAGGACGGCTCCGTGATCACCAAACCGAGTCCGCCAGTATATATATTAGTTAAGCCTCGTGCCGACTAGCTCTCGCCTTTGTTTTGGTATGTACACATATTAATTAACTCGCCTTTGTTCTTTTTCTAGCCTCCGGATCGAGCACAACTTCGTAAAGAGACGAGGCCCAAGAAAAGTTGAGCTCGGATGAAAAGTTTGAGATCATACAAATCGCAAGACGACGGCCAACCGATTGAACCCTACCGACAAAGAAGGCATTTGTTGCTCAAAGGGGTTCTCGTTAGGGACAAGATCCCGATCAGCATCCACCAATGGTATAAGCTTCAAGAACAAAGACCCCGAGGTGTCTTGTGTCAATGATATGCGAAAATGATCTTTGGACCGAGCTGAAGTCAAATTTTACCCTACCGCTAGAGGATGATCCGAGAAGCCAGTAATAGAGCCATTAATCAAGTCTTTTGCTCTTAAGAAGATGGCAGAACTATTCAGGAATTGGAAGAAAGAACTCAATACGTATGTCGAAAAAAATGAGACACCAGAATTCAAGGGCAAATATGAGAAGATCGAGATGATCGCCCACATTTGTGGCCTACAAGACATCGGAAAAGAGTAAAAAGATGTCGGCGATAAACAAGAGAAATGCTGCGAAGAAGAAGCTTCACCATCGCGACGGGTCGTGGCTACCTCGTAGCCCGCCTAAGTGGGCCAAGGCTGAGAATGATCTGCTTGATAAAGGGATCGAACCGAGACAATGAACGCCGCACCGCTGTCGGACTTGGTTCTTCGGGCGGCGGATCCTTGGACCCTATAACAGGAAGTGCATTTGGACGGACGAACAATTGGACATACCACCAAGAGGCTTCAGCAATATATCAAAGCAGCACAGCAAGGGAAGTTCGCTCTGCATAGGAGAAGGACGAGCTCACAATGGCCCTCGAATCTCGAGCACCCCGGACGGACACGAGGCACGCCAGTTCCGCTTCGTGGAAGGCTGGATTTCGGACGCAGGGGTTACAAAACCCATGAGAGGAGGAAGAAACCGGAGCAGAGCCTAATGCAGCGCTGCACGAAAGGGTAATGGGGCTAGAGGAACGAGAAGAGGAACGAGAAGCAGCAGATCACAACAAATGACCCGCCAAGCTTCCCCGGTTACCCCGCCATCTCAGCCGAGAAGCAGCGTGGCTTCCACCGAGCTGCTTCAGCCGAGAGCAGCATGCCTTGACGACTCCTCGCCAGCTATCCCGTGGATGCTATCACGGATGCTGAAAATTGCCACCTTATGGCGCAATGGAGCAATTTGAAGGTCAAGGCGGTTGTTGGCTCTGCTTATCCTACTAAACCCGACTCAACTTTTCACCGCCGCCGATTCCGTATGATATGCTAAGGTGATGGTCGATGAAATAACGGAAGGATTTGAGGACCTCCGCTTGACCACCCTACCGGTGAAGGGAGTATCGGCTGGGTTCTCGCTCAAGACTCCATGCCTATGGCGGAAGGATCTCATCAACCTTCGAACTAGACGCCTCCGCCTCCTCCTCCTCCTCCGCGAAGTCGTGGCACTCCGCCTCCACCGCCTCCTCCTCCGCGAGTGACGATCAGGCACTCGGCGGCTCTTCTCCGAGCGCGGCGGCACTCCGCCTCCTTCTCCGCTCTGACCGGGCGCGCCTGAGCAGCCAGCCTCCTCCTTCTCCGCCTCGCCAAGAAGGGCGGAAGAGACCCGCCGCGCTCCGCTGCTCCGCGTCCGTAGTCCTTCTCCTCCGCCTCGTAAGCAAGGAAAGAAGACATCCGCCCGCTCGCTGCCGGGCGCCTAGCAAGACAGCCAAAGGCGGAGGAGATATAGATTCGGTCCTTCTCAAGACTCCAGAAGTTACCGCACGAGAGGAGCGAGGAGGAAAACGCGAAGATCGCGCAGATCAAGTGGATGACTGGTTTCAAGGGTTGAAAGCAAAGAGACATCCACCTCCGGAGGAGAAGGTAGATCCGTGAAAGCGGCGCACATCTGCTGCCCCGACAAAACCACCCAAGTCTCCGCCAAAGGCAACTATGAGCGATTATTGAAAGGCATTTGCCGAGCGGAGAGGTCGGGAAGTACTGCAGTGATCAAAGGATGAAAGAACGACGAGCTGGGAAACAAATTGCCCAGCTCGCGAACAAGTGAAGCAATCGTGCCCCCGCCAAGGTGCTCGCTAGCTACATCGCCGATCCGAGGATGGTGCCCGGTTATGGCAATCCTGCAGATTACCCGCCCGACGATGTACATTATGATTTCTTGGAGGTGCAGATACAAAGATACGAGTACGGGAAGCCTCTCGTCAAAGATGAAAGCTCTCTATCAACGATGATGCTAAGATTGCATGATTGGTACATGAAAACCTGCAAAGAGTCCGAGGGAGGAGTACTTTGTATGTGAGAGTTAAAAGGAGCATGACCTCCTTGGAATTGAACTGCTGCCTATTCCATTTGAGGAGTTCTATCAGTTTTTCAATCAATTGGCCTCGATAAAGCAACGGTCACCTGCTATCGTTCTGTAAGTAGTACTACTTCGTCATTAAGTCTCTATATAACTCAGCTCTTTCATTGCATGTATTTATAATTATCCTCACTATATTATGCAGATTGAAGATCGCCAATTGAAGAAAAGACAAGTGGGTTCCATTGGGTTCATTAACACATATCTCATAGATGCAATGAGGTTGAATTTCATGCTGAAAATACCGAGGCCAACTTGCTACAATCGTTGGTAATAAATGAACACAAGGATATAATACTCTTTCCTTACAACTTCAAGTGAGTGTTACTGCCTTGTGGCATATTCAGTTTCCTTATTAGTCTAGGTTATAGTAATGTAATTGATGAGTTATGCATGTGTTCGCAGGTTCCACTATATTCTCCTAGAGATTAAGCTTGAGCAGGAGTAGTAACTGTCTTAGACTCAAACTAAAAGATCCCAAGGAGTATGGGGACATGACTAAAATGCTCGAGAAGTAAGTTAAATCGATCATTATCCACCATATCAGCAACTTTGTTCATTTCTGATATCAAGTAATTGTTTTCTTTGTATGGCAGGGTTTGGAGAAAATTCACCAAAAAGCTCCGGACTGCCAAGAAGCTGCAATTTAGACACCAAAGTAAGTACTATAGTAGCATATTCCACGATCTCCTAGTGATTCAAGCGCTAGTTTCATCAATACCATTTAACATGCTTGCTAATTATCAGTTTGATTGACCTCTATTTCTTGTAAAGTGGTTGTGGCAGGAACAAGGGAATGATTTTGTGGATACTACGCTTATGAGTCCATCCGCCACACGACCTGTGAGCGGGCTACTCGACAAACAATATGAAGTGCGAATAACAATATTCACAATTTTATTTTATTACCATCATTTGTGTTGAGTTTCATTCATTCATATATATATATGTATTGACCCCTTCTTAAAATTAGATGTTTCAGATGGATGAACTACTAGCACCAGATCGCATGCAGCAATTCAAGAGGAATTGGCGGCATTCTTTCTTGACCACGTGATCGCTAAAGACGGAGAATACTATGTGGACCACGCGTCCGTATGTTAGGAGATTATTTTGTAAAATATAATTATTGTATATATGTAGCCGGTAGTGTCGGATAGATATACGAGAACTTGTTGTTCACCAATCTCTCGGAGAAGGAGAGGTGGTCGATATCACTTCCTCCGTATGCATATATGTTCATGACGATCTTCTGCTTCTTGCTTGCTTACTAGCTAGCTAGCGTGTCTAGCTAGTCCTCTCTATATGTATGTATAGTACGAAGCGCCGATCAAGCACGGACAAAAGAGAGGACACTTATCTCTATTAATTAGCTAGCTAACACAATATATGAAACACCTAAATTAACCCCCAAACCCCCAACCCCCCTTCAAAAAAAAAAAAAAACCCCAGCCACGTAAATGTCGACGCTGGATGACTATTGGTCTCGGTTGGTGCTACCAACCGGGACCAAAGGCCCTCCCCGCTCGAGCTCAACAGAGGCCACGTGGAGGTTTCATCAGTCCCGGTTCAGATTGAACCGACTAAAGGGCTGGGTATTAGTATCGACCCTTTAGTCCCGGCTCATGAACCGGGACTAAAGGCCCTCACCAACCGGGTCAATAGGCCCCTTTTCTACTAGTGGAGGAAGAAGAAGAAGACGTCCCATCCGGAAAGGATGAGGGGCCCGGAGAGGCGGGCCAGGGGGCCGGAAAAGGCCCTCGGCGCAAGGCCGTTATACCCCTATCGTCCGATGACGACGAGACAGATTCCTCCCATGGAGGCGGGGGGAATCAAGAAGAAATTCCACCTCCCCGCACTGAGGGGGGAGCTGAAGAGAAAAGCCGCCCAGTAGGGGGAGGCTGGGGCGTCCAAGAAGGGGAAGGTACCCCTTCCGGACTACTCCGCCACGGCCGCTCATAGCGAGGAAGGGTGGCTGCCCAGGGGGAAGCCCCCGGTGCGATCGTAAGTGTCCACACTCCATCATAACCTCATTCTATAGCTTTTGTTTAACGCCGGACATATGTGCAGTCCGGCCAGGGCTTACCCCGAAGTGTCTTCCTCCGGATCCCTGAGTGATTGGGAGATAAATTCGCTTCCGACAGCCATTACTCCTCAACCCGCGGATGACACGGAGGTGTTGTCCCAAAGGCTCCCCGAGCGGGGGGAGGTGACTCTGGAGACGCCCCAAGGCGGGATTCCAGATGTCGGACACGCGGGGTTAAAGGTCACCGCGGATCGTGTCGATGAGAGCCACAATAGGACGGGCTCTCAGCCAACACCGCCCCAAACCTTCAATGGTTCCGAACTCAGCGTGACAGCCTCGCCGTGAGAGCGAGCCGCCTCGCGACGAGGACTTCCGTGCACTCGAGGCGCCGGATTGTTTGTCGGAAGCGCTTCGCCGCTTCCATAGATGAGGAGCACCGCATTTTATGAGTTCGGTGATTCGAAGGTTTCGCCCGCCAAGAGCGGACTAATCAAGCTTGCACCACCTCTTGACAGGTTTTGAGGTAAGTAATAAATATGTGCAAAATTACCACCCGATAGGTAGTAGCCCCCGATACTGCTTTGGTGTTCGGAAAGAAAACTGAACAGAGGGTCAATTATAATCCGCAAGGGTCTAACAATAAATATTCGTGTGCATAAGCAGGTTGTGCTGCTTGTCGCCGCTGCCTGCTTCGCCAAGTTGCCGAACTCAAGCGGATCTGGAGCAAGCGCAGGAGAGCTCGGCCTCACGAAGAGGCAGCTCGAGGAGAATAAAGGTAAACGATTCTGCTCAGATGTATTTAAAGATAGGCAAAATTGGTCAGCCTAACTCCAAAGCGCCGTGGATCGTATAAGGGCCACCGCCAAGTGGCGCCCTCAAGAAAGCGTTGTCCGAGGCCGAAACAAAGCGGCCTTGGAATGCAAGGAGCGTGAAAAGCAAAGTGCTAGAGTGGGCGAGGTAGAAGAAGAGCTCCAGTGACCTCGCAAGAAGTGCGAGTCCGTGGAGCATGATCTCAAGATGAAGGAGGCCGAGCTATGGAAGGCCCTTGTAAATTTGAAAGATGCCAAGGCCAAGCCGAGAAAGCACAACAGAGATCCAGAGGCCAAAAAGATAGCAGCGGTAAGAAATTCTTTATGCAAAGCAAACATGTGGAGGAGGCGCTTTTTTACTTACTCAATTCGAGCTCTCCAGGGCATTTGCAAATCTGCCACACAGCGCCTCGTGACGCTGCGGAGTTCTACCGCGCCTGGAGGGGAGCTCAACGAGAAGTTGTTCTGTCCCAAAGATGTCGGGACGATCATCCATGCCTCCGAGCGACCAACCAAGTAGTTGATCGAACTCCACAGTGCGGCCGAACTGGCTATGAAGGACTTCATAGTCGTGGATGTGGCCCGGTGACCTCCTGCCCAAAGAGCTACTTTGGCCTCGACTGCCGGATGGTGGATGCCCGCCCGCGTTTGAAGTGACTGCCGATCCGCTTGCATCAAGGTGCCCGCCGAGCCTTTGCCCGTGTCAAGGTGCATTGGGGCAAGCTGGATGCGAGAAGCTGGTCAAGGACGGCCGCCAAGGGCAAGGCGATCCCATCCCGAAATGTACTATGATGGCGTGATGAAGGGTGCTCATCTCGTCACCGATGAGTGTACCAAGGACGCCATTTTGGAATGAATTCACTTCATCATGTTTGTAATTAAAGACGGTTACTTGCGCTTATGTAGCCGCTTTGTTATTTAAAATATTACCTTCTGTGCGGCTATTTATAGAATTCTGAAAGTAGGCCAGTCGTCGGCTTCCTCCCCCACGTAACTAGTACTGGGGTGTTCGTGGAAAACCCGGACACTCTTTATCCAAATGTTTGGTCCCTTAAGGAGGTGTCCGGCACAGCGAACAAGGCAATCGGACTATGCGGCTTTATAACTTTCACTTAGCCATAGAAGTCTACAATTTAAATTTCGCGAGCTCTAGAACTGGAAGGTCAATCGGGCACTATACATGCCTAGATCGGATTTAAACCTGTCAGACCCCGATCCTAAGTCACACCGATCTAGCATGTAACACATCATATCACTTTGCGGCCTCACGCACGGTATTCCCACGGTGTCGCTTACCATGGCCCGGACCGCTTATGCTTTTGGCTCACGATATGATAGTGTCGCTAGCATCCATATGACAAAGAACCCGGCCGACATGGCTAGTCGTGAACCCAAAGCGGCGCTTAACCCATGGGGACAGGCATACATGAATCACATCGAGCATGTCGGTCATCAACGATGTATTCGGGCTGTAGCACTGGCTAACAGGACTCCGTATCCCGGCTGTAGCAGGCTAGGCAGGACTCAATAACACCGCGTGACATTTCAAGGGATGTATATAGGAACGGCGAAACACATGCCGCCAGTCAAGTGTCCAAGCAAGAGTGCTGGGCTAGCAGGACTCGTGAACCGGCAGAAGCGACTACTATCGCCGGAGGCACGAGACTACATTTCCCATATGAGAGGCTGCCAAGGATAAACAACTAGTTTGTCGGATCCCACACATACCAAGCATTTCAAACATACACACAATATGCTCAATATGTGTAAATACGACATGGCATCACAACATAACTCTACGACTCAAATATTATTCATTAGGCTCAAGAGCGAGATATTACAAACATGGGTCTCATGACCCAACACTCGAGCATACAAGTCAAAGCACAAGCGAAGCTAAACATGTCCGAGTACGCATAACTATAAATGAAAAAGGCTGAGAAGCCCGACTATCTACCAAATCTCGCCGAGGCACAAGATCGTAGCTGAGGTAACAAGCTAAACGTCAAGTCCAAGCGAACTACTAGCGAGACCGACGCCTCTCGCAAAACATAAAATAAGCAAACGTGAGTACAATTGTACTCAGCAAGACTTACATCGTAACTAACTACATATGCATCATTATCAAAAGGGGTGGTGGAGTTTGACCGCAGCAAGCCAGCTTTGACTCGTGGCTATCCTGAACTACGATCGCAAGTAACTCTTTTGAGGTGGCGCACACGAGTCCACATATTCACCATATCAATACACCACTATGGACCCGCCCCCGCCTCCCCACGAGAACGCCATCCATAGCACTCACGCTTATCTTGCGATTTTAGAGTATCCACTTTCACTTGTCTATGAACTGATATAGGCAACCCAGAAGTCCTTTTCCGTGGACACGGCTATTCAATAGATCATATTAAACCCTGCAGGGTGTACTTCTTCACACACGCTCACCACTTACCGCTGCATACACGACATGTACTGCAACCTTCAAGCGGAAGCCCAACGTGGTGTCGGCCACAGCCTACCTAAACACTCAAGTCCCTAGTCCAGGTTTATCGCCTATTCGGTTCCATCCGCAGGAGTCCGCCGAGGTTTCCCATACAGCCCCGAACGATGTGTGCAGGGTTCCCGAGATACCAAACGGCACTCTCGCACACCGCCACGGTGCCACCGCAACACAACCCACCCCTAAGGTCAGCTATGCGTGGCCCCAAAGATGCTACAAACACCGAAACTACTTGCAACTCCCTGACCGAGGACAAGGGTGGTCAAGAAGCCGAGAGGGTCCATTGGTTTCGGGCCCAATGCGTGGTAGTAGCTGTTTCATGGATCACAAACACGTAACTCAGTTCTCGAGGACGGCTGCAATGAGACAACCCACCATGTACTCCTACATGGCCTCTCACCGCTACCTTTACCAAATCGTGTTCACACACTTAGCTCACACACAATAGGACATGTTCATAATAATTCCAATTCATTCCCGATGAATCAGACCCGACTCAACTCTAAGCAAGAGCAGGCATGACAACAAGCATAAATGAGTAGGCACAACATGGCTCAAACAATTCCTACTCATGCTAGTGGGTTTCATCTAATTATCGTGGAATGACAGTCATGCAAAGGATCAAGGGGTTCAGCTACCGCAGCAAGTAACACATGAGTCGTTGTTGTCCTAATGCAGTAAAATAGAGCAGGAGCGAGAGAGTGGGATTATATCGAATGAACAAGGGGTTTTGCTTGCTCGGCACTTCAAGATAATATAGTTCTTCATCGGTGTCATCGAACTCATCGTTGCGGTACATCGCTCACCGAAGGGGACAATTACCGCAAACAAGAGAGAACACAATCAATGCAATGCACATTCACATGAATGACATGTCATATTAAGGTACTGAATTCACCTAATGCAATAATAATCCAAGTTAGTTGAAGTGGAATTCAAACAAGGTTGAACTCCAACTCCAAATGCTATTTCATAAATTACCCTAATCATGATTCATCCTATTCAGTGAGGTTAACTTGTTCAAACATGCATGATCATGGCATAAACAGATTCTTCATATTTTTCTGATCATTTTCATATATAAATTATTTCCATCCGAAGTTACGGTTGAATTTATATGATTTTTAGAAGTTTGGGTATTTTCTGAAATTTCCTGAATTAAAATAATTCCAGAATCATTAATGCGCCAAGATGACATAGGCGTGACGTCAGCGGTCAACTGGTCGCTGTCAGTGTCAACTCTGACGCTGGGACCCATGTGTCGAGTAATTAACTTAATTAGATTTTAATTAAAACTAAACCTAGTTATTAAACAGGCTGGGCCCCACCGTCATTGACTCAGAGAGTCAACCAGGCCCACCCGAGGTCAAAGTCCACGCCGGTTGTCGGCGCTAGTCAGCCGGCGAGCCGACGCCAAGCGCGCAAGTGAATGTTGCTGTTCCGACGACCAAATGGCCATGGAGAGCATCTAGGAGGAGCTGGGAGGAGCCAAGCTTTGGTGGGTTGCTGTGGTCGGGTGGTCGGAATCGACGCCGGCGGCGACCTATGCGGCCGCCGGAGCTCGGGCGAGCTCGGGCTCGACGCTGCGGCGCACTAGAGGGGAAACGGAGGGGCGCTACGGGTTCCTGGTGCTGCGGTGAGGGCGGTGGTGAGGTTGGCTTCGGGTCATTGGGGCTCTAGCCACGCCGGCGACGAGGCACGGCGGCGGCGAGCTTCGGCCGCAGTGGAGACGGTGGCTAGAGGAGGGGAACGAGTCGGGGAAGAGGGGGAAATGACTCGGGGGCTCACCGTGAGTGCGATGATGGCATCGGCGAGCTCGGGGGGGCACCGGAGCCGATGGATTCGACGGCGGCGATCGGCGGTCCGAGAAGGGGAAGAAACGGCGGGGCGGTGCCTCGGGGCGCTCCGGCGTCGGGAGGCTTGGTGAGGAGGGGAGAGAGGGCTCGGCGGAGCTCGGGGGCATGCCGGGGAGGAGAGAGGGTGGCGGTGGCCGCGAGGGCAGCGAGGGGCGGCGACGACGGCGCCGGGTCCCGAGAGAGAGGAAGCAGAGGAGGGAGCGAGGGAGAGGGAGAGAGCGAGGGGATCCAGGGGGGTTGGGGCGCCGCCGAGGAGATGACGCGAGGCGTCAAGGTGGCAGTGCGACGCAGTGCAGGCTGGGTGGCGTGGCGCCAGCGCCGCGCTGGGCAAGCGCCTCTCTCACCTCGCTCAAGCGAGAGGAAGGTGTGGTGGCACGGGCCAAGCACAAGGGCTGGGCCGCCAAGGCTGCTAGGTGGGCCGGGCTGGCTGCTGTAAGCGCCTGTAGCTCTCTCCTTATTCCATTTCCTATTTTCTGTTTGTTTTAGTTTAGTAAAATACTAAACCATTTAAATAAATCCTGAAAATAATTATGGGCATTAACTGAATTATTACAGAGGCCCTTAACTATTTTCCAGAATTGTTGGAGCATTTAAAAATATTAATAGTATTTAAATGCCCCAATTCAAATACAATATGGTTTATTCAAAAATCCAAAAATGCCTTGGAAAAATATCCATCACCTCTGGATATGGTTTTCACCTTTTTCCATTAATCATGAATATTTTTGCAAACCAATTTGGGTTTTTGAAAATATTTTGAATTTGAACCTATTTGAATTGCTTTAGTGCTAGGGCTTGATCATCCCCATTTCAACTTTCTGGGAAAAATTAAACATGATGCATGGATGCAATGCTACTAGTTACAAGCAAGCTCTAGGGTTGATCTGGGCTGTGATAACTCACCCCACTAAACAAGAATCTCGCCGAGATTCAAGACGTGAGGTAAGAGAAAAGGGAAGTCACAAACTATCACAATCTTCATGATCCATTTGCCTTCTCAAGATGTTGATTCACTCCATCATCTTGGTCTTGACGCCTTTGCTTTCGAGATCTTCACCCGACACGACAACAGTAAAGAAGGGGAAACCCTACATGATTCGATCTTCATGAAGATCAAGTAAACATGATCAACTCACGGACTGAGATGGTGACACATCTCGAGTTGAGACACAAAATGCATCGAGAGGATGGAAGAACAACAACGAGGTTTGATTAGTGGCAACAATTCCACGCTTAGAAAGATGGTGGATGGTGTCAAGGTGGCGAGGAAATATTTACCATGATTCAATAACGGAGCACCTCGAAAAAGGTGACGCAAAGAACTATTCCTTAAGTGGCAAAAAGAATTACTTTTGATTAGAGATCATTGAACTCTTTATACCAGCCTAAGGCAATCGCAAGCGATCATGTGGTGGAAGGCAAAGGAATGGTACACCGGACTAGAATGGATGATGTGGACTACCTTGTTGAAGACAACGCAATGGATGATTTTGCTTATCATCGAGGTGGAGGGGACCCATGGTAAGTCCACTTTGAGGATGACCTGAACAAGAATTACTAAGAAGGCAGCCTATAGTGAGATAGCACAAGGACGGTGCAAGCTGGGAACGAAATGCAACTGTTGAATGTTCCAACCATCATATCTGCCTCGAGATTCAGATCCGATTGGTGATGGGATACTTCAGACTCAAGATGTCCGAAAAGGAAAGGTTGCAACACAAATCGACGAGATGACGCTATAGATTCTCGGATATGAACTACGATAGCAAGCTCCAAACATGAGCTGGTTTTGCTACAAACATGTGAACACGTTGTCCTAGACAAGCATGACCACATAGTAGTCTTATAATAAAACACTACCGAAGTTCGGGTGGGGAACCATCATCGAGGATATTGAAGTCCTTGCATAAGGCATGCTCTTAAGAAGGAACTTCCTTTCCTTGAACAAATCAATCAGTGGCTTGGTGTGCTAGGGATACATATGGAATGAAGATGATCAGTCTATCAAACCATAGAATACTTTGCACATGCATGACGGACTTGGGATGATTCCACAGAGGCAAACAAACCTTTCTCAAATTCATGGCGGCAACTTACATCGATGCACATGAACTAGAGGAAGTCACTACTTTCATCCAAACATATGCTTCATGAACGAAACACGAAGAAATGCTTACACAAGTTTCCAACACTAGGTTGATGTTCAACATGACTCATGGGGAGACAAATGCTACCGATGGGCTCAACAAAGAACTCATCGGAATTTCCATATCACCGACTTCCACCATCATGTGAACACGGTGATAGCATTGGTCGGACTAAAGATATAATGGTGTATGCTCGAGGGATCAACCACGAGTAAGACAACATTACGAATATCGTTGGTTCTGATTTGACTTGACGATGGCCATACTCAAATCAAAGGATTGATAAGACAATAGGTCCAGAAACTGATCACGTGGACCAATCGATGAAGATATCATCTTTCTTCAACACACTACACAAGAATATCCCTTTGGATCGAATCTAAGTTAGGCAAGCTTTTATCTTCCAACTCTCCAAGTTGTTGTCTAGCTTAACCAACTAGCTCGGGGTATCCAACACAGATTCTTGGAGAAGGGTGGTTCACAAGAAACCAACTTGATCACGAGCTCAACATAACAGTCGTGAACAACCCGTAACACTTCCAAGAAGATATTTGGAAAGTCACGAACCACCGTATGTTACTAAGCTCGAGAACAATCTTGCTTTTCGGGCAAGACGATATGATCAAATGAGTGAGGACTTGACAAGATCCTAACTCATCAATCGAAGTGTGCACCGTAAATAAGGACTAGGTAGCACGATCAATCTTAGGATGATGGTTTAATAACCAACACGCTAAGAATGAGAATATTGTCCATTCACTACCAAGCAACAAGTTGCTCGGGTATTGATTTCACACATCACAATTCACTTGTCGGCTTTCCGTTGCATCAACACGGAACCGAGAAATGAATAATGATGGTGAGAAGTATCACCGCATCAAGAATTCCTAGGAGGTTGTGCAATTCCCATGACATTCTTGACATAAGATGGCAATACTTGTGGTAGAACATAATCAAAAGCTGAATTGGCATTTTGATCTCATGGATACAACTACTTTGACCCAATCCTAGAAATGGATGAGGTATCGAGTTTGTTTCTCCTAGTCATTCCGAATAGAATGGCTTGACGGACCACAAGGATAAAATGCATCGATGAACACAAATGCACACATACCCTTGGCTATCAATTGATAGATGAAGGTCGGAAGGCATCTAAGAGAACAACTCAAAGGAACATATAATTTTTTGAGTTGTGGATGCACAGATTAGTATGTCGAGCAAGCTCAACATTTCTTCCGGATAACCCATGCAGAAAGGTAGAATTGGCAGATTCACAATTATGAATGGAGAACCTCAAGAGCACTCTTATTGTGATCTTTTGGCTCAAAAGAACTTCGCCATAAGCGGTTCGTAGTATTTGGAAGAAGGAAATACCACGGACCTTGAGGACTATCGCAAGGTTACTAATATCCTAAAGGCACTAGCAAATACTAACAACATGAAGTAGGATGAATCTCGGTTCAAGAACCCAGAGTAGAATACCTACTACTAAATGGCATCACGAGATGCTTTCAAAATGATGGCTAGAATCATCACACTGGGATACAAAAGCATTGCTAAATTGCTAGGTGACTTCCTAAACACCTAGGGTCATAATAATAGTTCCAACATATATGTCGAGGCAATGGAGTACCTCAACGACCGGTAGTGTGCTTAATCTCGCCCAAAAGGACATCGAAACGAAGAAAGGATTTGCAAATGCATCGGACTATTTAGAGACCGGATGACTCGGACAGATAACGGCTGTAAATGCTCAAAATGATTTGAGACATCCTGCAAAATGGTGGCATAACCACTCAACAACATCATAACAAGATTCGAGATCAACAAATATCATACGTAAATAGTAGGAACTGAACCGGGATTAAAACCAACAATCTTATAGGTCTATGGATTAGTAACACGTCATCCTAATAGATAGATGAGAAGCCTAGTTCTTAAACCCGTAGAAGAGAAGAGGATGACTCAGATCGAAGGCCATGAGGTATAAGGAGTAAAAAGAGCCTTACGCTCCCTTCCACAATCAATTCCTTACATAACTAAAGCATTTCTAGACACAACTTCACCAGTTTGGCTTGGTAATCCTACAGCAACAGCTCGATACCAACGCTGTCAGACCCCGATCCTAAGTCACACCGATCTAGCATGTAACACATCATATCACTTTGCGCCTCACGACGGTATTCCCACCGGTGTCGCCTTACCATGGCCCGGACCGCTTGCGCTTTTGGCTCACGATATGATAGTGTCGCTAGCATCCATATGACAAAGAACCCGGCCGACATGGCTAGTCGTGAACCCAAAGCGGCGCTAACCCATGGGGACAGGCATACATGAATCACATCGAGCATGTCGGTCATCAACGTATGTATTCGGGCTGTAGCACTGGCTAACAGGACTCCGTATCCCGGCTGTAGCAGGCTAGGCAGACTCAATAACACCGCGTGACATTTCCCGAAGGGATGTATATAGGAACGGTGAAACACATGCCGCCATCAAGTGTCCAAGCAGAGGCTGGCTAGCAGGACTCCGTGAACCGGCAGAAGCGGACTACTATCGCCGGAGGCACGAGACTACATTTCCCCATATGAGAGGCTGCCAAGGATAAACAACTAGTTTGTCGGATCCCACACATACCAAGCATTTCAAACATACACACAATATGCTCAATATGTGTAAATACAACATGGCATCACAACATAACTCTACGACTCAAATATTATTCATTAGGCTCAAGAGCGAGATATTACAAACATGGGTCTCATGACCCAACACTCGAAGCATACAAGTCAAAGCACAAGCGAAGCTAAACATGTCCGAGTACGCATAACTATAAATGAAAAAGGCTGAGAAGCCCGACTATCTACCAGATCTCGCCGAGGCACAAGATCGTAGCTGAGGTAACAAGCTAAACGTCAAGTCCAAGCGGAACTACTAGCGAGGACCGACGCCTCTCGCAAAACATAAAATAAGCAAACGTGAGTACAATTGTACTCAGCAAGACTTACATCAAAACTAACTACATATGCATCATTATCAAAAGGGGTGGTGGAGTTTGACCGCAGCAAGCCAGCTTTGACTCGGTGGCTATCCTGAACTACGAATCGCAAGTAACTCTTTTGAGGTGGCGCACACGAGTCCACATATTCACCATATCAATACACCACTATGGACCCGCCCCGCCTCCCTACGAGAACGCCATCCATAGCACTCACGCTTATCTTGCGCATTTTAGAGTATCCACTTTCACTTGTCTATGAACCGATATAGGCAACCCGAAGTCCTTTTCCGTGGACACGGCTATTCAATAGATCATATTAAACCCCGCAGGGTGTACTTCTTCACACACGCTCACCACTTACCGCCGCCATACACGACATGTACTGCAACCTTCAAGCGGAAGCCCAACGGGTGTCGGCCACGGCCTACCTAAACACTCAAGTCCCTAGTCCAGGTTTATCGCCTATTCGGTTCCATCCGCAGGAGTCCGCCGAGGTTTCCCATACAGCCCCGAACGATGTGTGCAGGGTTCCGAGATACCAAACGGGCACTGGTACACCGCCACGGTGCCTACCGCAACACAACCCACCCCTAAGGTCAGCTATGCGTGCCCCCAAAGATGCTACAAACACCGTAAACTACTTGCAACTCCCTGACCGAGGACAAGGGTGGTTAAGAAGCCGAGAGGGTCCATTGGTTTCGATCCCAATGCGTGGTAGTAACTGTTTCATGGATCACAAACACGTAACTCAGTTCTCGAGGACGGCTGCAATGAGACAACCCACCATGTACTCCTACATGGCCTCTCACCGCTACCTTTACCAAATCGTGTTCACACACTTAGCTCACACACAATAGGACATGTTCATAATAATTCCAATTCATTCCCGATGAATCGACCGACTCAACTCTAAGCAGAGCAGGCATGACAAACAAGCATAAATGAGTAGGCACAACATGGCTCAAACAATTCCTACTCATGCTAGTGGGTTTCATCTAATTATCGTGGAATGACAGTCATGCAAAGGATCAAGGGGTTCAGCTACCGCAGCAAGTAACACATGAGTCGTTGTTGTCCTAATGCAGTAAAATAGAGCAGGAGCGAGAGAGTGGGATTATATCGAATGAACAAGGGGTTTTGCTTGCTCGGCACTTCAAGATAATATAGTTCTTCATCGGTGTCATCGAACTCATCGTCGGTACATCGCTCACCGGAAGGGACAATTACCGCAAACAAGAGAGAACACAATCAATGCAATGCACATTCACATGAATGACATGTCATATTAAGGTACTGAATTCACCTAATGCAATAATAATCCAAGTTAGTTGAAGTGGAATTCAAACAAGGTTGAACTCCAACTCCAAATGCTATTTCATAATTTACCCTAATCATGATTCATCCTATTCCGTGAGGTTAACTTGTTCAAACATGCATGATCATGGCATAAACAGATTCTTCATATTTTTCTGATCATTTTTCATATATAAATTATTTCCATCCGAGTTACGGTTGAATTTATATGATTTTTAGAGGTTTGGGGTATTTTCTGAAATTTCCTGAATTAAAATAATTCCAGAATCATTAATGCGTCAGCATGACATAGGCGTGACGTCAGCGGGTCAACTGGGTCGCTGTCCAGGTCAACTCTGACGCTGGGACCCACGTGTCAGAGTAATTAACTTAATTAGATTTTAATTAAAACTAAACCTAGTTATTAAACAGGGCTGGGCCCCACCTGTCATTGACTCAGGAGAGTCAACCAGGGCCCACCCGAGGTCAAAGTCCACGTCGGCTGCCGGGCGCTTAGTCACGGGCGAAGCGAGCGCGGCGTTAAGTGAATGTTGTTGTTCCGACGACCAAATGGCCCGGAGAGCATCTAGGAGGAG
>CM038679.1:116386405-116691173 GCA_021605205.1 Aegilops longissima | reverse complement strand
CCGTTGCATGGCAATCCCTACTCACTTGCATCGATATCAATTGATGGGCATCTCCATAGCCCATTAATTTTCCTAGTTGATGTGAGACTTTCTCCTTCCTTTTTTGTCTTCTCTGCAACCACCATATTCTATTCCACCTATAGTGCTCTATCCATGGCTCACGCTCATGTATTGCATGAAAGTTGAAAAAGATTGAGAACACTAAAAGTATGAAACAATTGCTTGGCTTGTCATCGGGGTTGTGCATGATAGAATACTTTGTGTGATGAAGACGGAGCATAGACAGACTATATGATTTTGTAGGGATAACTTTCTTTGGCCATGTTATTTTGAGATGACATGATTGCTTTATTAGTATGATTGAAGTATTATTACTTTTATGACAATATTAAACTTTTGTTTTCAATCTTATGGATCTGAATATTCTTGCCACAATAAATAAGATTGCATTGATAAATATGTTAGGTAGCATTTCACATCAAAAATTATATTTTTATCATTTACCTACTCGAGGACGAGCAGGAATTAAGTTTGGGGATGCTTAATATGTCTCCAACGTATCTATAATTTTTGATTGTTCCATGCTATTATATTATCTGTTTTGGATGTTTTATATGCATTAATATGCTACTTTATATTATTTTTGGGACTAACCTATTAACCTAGAGCCCAGTGTCGGTTTCCTTGTTTTTGCACCAGAAGACACCTGCGTGGCTTGGAGAGAGGGCCAAAAGAGTCCCGAGGAGGCCACAAACCTCTAGGGAGCGCCCTAGGGAGTCCCCTAACCCTAGCTCCACCTTTATATATTCTCAAATATTCCCCAAACATCAGAAGCGTCCACCAAAATATTTTTCCGCCACCGCAAGCCTCTGTTCCTGTGAGATCCCATCTTGGGGCCTTTTCTGGCACCCTGCTGGAGGGCGATTCGATCACGAAGGGCCTCTACATCAACCTTACTGCCATTCCGATGAAGCATGAGTAGTTTACCATAGACCTAAGGGTCCATAGCTAGTAGCTAGATGGCTTCTTCTCTCTCTTTGATCTTCAATACAATGTTTTCCTCGATGTTCTTGGAGTTCTATCCAATGTAATCTTCTTTTGTGGTGCGTTTGTTGAGATTTGATGAATTGCGGATTTATGATCAGATTATCTATGAATATTATTTGAGTCTTCTCTGAACTTTTTTTGTTGGGAAACGTTGCATGGAAAACAAAAAAAAATTCTACGCACACGCAAGATCTATCAAGGAGATGCATAGCAACGAGAGGGAAGAGTGTGTCTATGTACACTGATAGACCATAAGCGGAAGCGTTTCACAACGCGGTTGATGTAGTCGAACTTCTTTTCACGTCAACCGATCAAGTACCGAACGCACGACACCTCCGTGTTCTGCACACGTTCAGATCAGTGACGTCCCTCGCCTTCTTGATCCTGCAAGTCATCGAGGTAGTAGATGAGTTCCGTTAGCATGATGGCGTCGTGACATTATGGTGAAGTGATCTCAGTAGGGCTTCGCCTAAGCACTATGAAAATATGACCAGGGGTGTAAATGGTGGAGGGGCGCGCCGGACACGGCTAACACTTGATCTGGTGTGTGTTAGGTCCCCCCTCCTACATATATATAGCTGGGAGGGAGGGAGGAGCAGCCAAAGGAGGCACCCCCCTTTCCTTATTTGGAGTGTGGGGAAAGGCAGGGAGGGTGGCGCCCCCCTTTCCTTTCTCCCATGAGAGGGAAAGGCAGGAGGGGCTTGCCCTCCCCCTTTTATTTCCCTAGGCCAAGAGAGGGGGCGCACCAGCCCCCTTGTGGGCTGGTCTGTCCCCTCCTTTGGCCCATAAGGCCCATATCTTGCCCGGGGGTGCCCGGAACCCCTTCCGGTGACCCTATTCCTTCCCGGTACATTCCGAAACACTTCCGATGTCAAAATACCATCGTCCTATATATCAATCTTTACCTCTTTACCATTTCGAGACTCCTCGTCATGTCTGTGATCTCATCTGGGACTCCGAACAACATTTGGTTACCAAAACATATAACTCATATAACACTATATCGTCAATGAACGTTAAGCGTGCGGACCCTACGGGTTCGAGCACTATGTAGATATGACCGAGACACCTCTCCGGTCAATAACCAATAGCAGAACCTGGATGCCCATATTAGCTCCTACATATTCTACGAAGATCTTTATCGGTCGAACTATTATGACAACATACGTAATTCCCTTTGTCCATCGGTATGTTACTTGCCTGAGACTCGATCGTCGGTATCTTCATACCTAGTTCAATCTCGTTACCGGCAAGTCTCTTTACTCGTTCTGTAATACATCACCTCGTGACTAACTCCTTAGTCATTTGCTTGCAAGTGAGAGGGCCCAGAGACCTCTCCAATACTTGGAGAGACAAATCCTAATCTCGATCTATGCCAACTCAACAAACACCTTCGAAGATACCTGTAGAGCATCTTTATAATCACCCAGTTACGTTGTGATGTTCGATAGCACACAAGGCATTCCTCATGTATCCGAGTTGCATAATCTCATAGTCGAAGGAATATGTATTTGACATGAAGAAAGCAATAGCAATAAAACTGAACTATCATGATGCTAAGCTAACGGATGGGTCTTGTCCATCACACCATTCTCCTAATGATGTGATCCCGTTATCAAATGACATCTCATGTCTATGGTTAGGAAACCTTAACCATCTTTGATCAATGAGCTAGTCTAGTAGAGGCTCACTTGGGACACAGTGTTTGTTTATGTATTCACACATGGATCAAGGTCTCCAATCAATACAATTCTAGCATGAATAATAAACCTTTATCATGAAATAAGGAAATATAAAATAACAACTTTATTATTGCCTCTAGGGCATATTTCCTTCAGTCTCCTACTTGCACAAGACTCAATAATCTAGATTACATTGTAATGAATATAACACCCATGGAGTCTTGGCGCTGATCATGTTTTGCTCGTGGAAGAGGCTTAGTCAATGGGTATGCTACATTCAGATCCGTATGTATTTTGCAAATTTCTATGTCTCCTTCCTTGACTTGTTCACGAATGGAGTTAAAGTGTCTCGTGATGTGTTTGGTTCTCTTGTGAAATCTGGTTTCATTCACAAAGGCAATTGCTCCAGTATTGTCACAAAAGATTTTCATTGGACCCGATGCACTAGGTATTACACCTAGATCGGATATGAACTCCTTCATCTAGACTCCTTCATTTGTTGCTTCCGAAGCAGCTATGTACTCTGCTTCACACATAGATCCCGCCACGACGCTCTGCTTGGAACTGCAGCAACTGACATCTCCACCATTCAATATAAATACGTATCCAGTTTGTGACTTAGGGTCATCCAGATTAGTGTCAAAGCTAGCATCGACGTAACCATTTACGATGAGCTCTTTGTCACCTCCATAAACGAGAAACATATCCTTGGTCCTTTTCAGGTACTTCAGGATGTTCTTGACTGCTGTCCAGTGATCCACTCTTGGATTACTTTGGTACCTCCTTGCCAGAGTTATGGCAAGGCACACATCAGGTCTGGTACACAGCATAGCATACATGATAGAACCTATGGTTGAGGCATAGGGAATGCCTTTATTTTCTCTCTATCTTTTGCGGTGGTCGGGCTTTGAGTCTGACTCAACTTCACACCTTGTAACATAGGCAAGAACCCTTTCTTTGACTAATCCATTTTGAACATCTTCGAAACTTTGTCAAGGTATGTGCTTTGTGAAAGTCCTATCAAGCGTCTCGATCTATCTCTATAGATCTTGATACCCAATATATAAGCAGCTTCACCAAGGTCTTTCATTGAAATTTATTTATTCAAGTATCCTTTTATGCTATCCAGAAATTCTGTATCATTTCCAATCAACAATATGTCATCTACATACAATATTAGAAATGCTACAGAGCTCCCACTCACTTTCTTGTAAATACATGCTTCACTGAAAGCCTGTATAAAACCATATGTTTTGATCACCTCATCAAAGCGTATATTCCAACTCCGAGATGCTTGCACCAGTCCATATATGGATCGCTGGAGCTTGCACACTTTGTTAGCACCTTTAGGATCAACAAAACCTTCTGGTTGCATCATATACAACTCTTCTTTAAGAAATCCATTAAGGAATGGAGTTTTGACGTCCATTTGCCAAATTTCATAATCATAAAATGCGGCAAATTGCTAACATGATTCGAATTGACTTAAGCATCGCTACAGGTGCGAAGGTCTCATCGTAGTCAACCCCTTGAATTTGTCAAAAACCTTTCGCGACAAGTCGAGCTTTGTAGCCGGTGACATTACCATCAGCGTCAGTCTTCTTCTTGAAGATCCATTTATTCTCAATGGCTTGCTGATCATCGGGAAAGTCGACCAAAGTCCATACTTTGTTCTCATACATGGATCCTATCTAAGATTTCATGGTCTCAAGCCATTTATCGGAATCTGGGCTCATCATAGCTTCTTCATAGTCCGTAGGTTCGCCATGGTCTAGCAGGCCTGTACGGCCCATCTTCATCAACGAGGCATTCAAGACCCTCACGAGGGGCCAAGCCTCGCGAGGCGGATGACACGAGACCTCCTCAGGAGTGGCCTCGCCAGGTTGGCTCGCGAGGAGCAGAGAGATCAAGGCAGGCAAACCTCGCGAGGTTCTCGTGACGTGAGCCATGACGATCAAGATTAGGCGGTCGCCAGTGTCCTTGTTTCCCCTTTGGTGCTAAGGAAGCAAGCGCAGGCGCGGAGTACCGAGGCATCGAGCAAAGGTTTCCATATCGTTGCAACGAGACCAAGACTAGCAGGACGGCAAGACGAAGGTCACCATGGAGCCCAAGGTGGCGTCAGCGCCAGAGCCTTTTGCAGGCGAAGACCGCTTTTGTCAGGATAAGCTGTACTAGCTGTCCCCTTTCAAATTGGCCGTTGTTGGCTCCCTTTCCGCTCAATATTTGGGGAGAGGACCAGGGCCTATATAAGTAGAACTAGCCACCACCGTAGAGGGCATCTAGTTCAGAGCTCACAAGCAAGCCTGAGCTGATCCTTAGCCACACACCAAGCACAAGAACACCTCAACCTCAGGAGGATGTTCTCCCCTTGTACTGTTCATCATCAGCCCAAGAGGCAATCCACCACCACCACACTGGAGTAGGGTATTACACCACAACGGTGGCCCGAACCAGTATAAACCCTGTGTCTCTTGTGCTGTGAGTTCGTCGAGTTCGTCCGCGAGATCTTAGCAAGCTAGGGCGTGGATCGGTAGGGGGGAAAGAACTTCGTGCGCACCCCAGAGTTCGAACCTTAAGGGTATTGCCGGAACCCGTGATCCGACATTTGGTGCGCCAGGTAGGGGTGCGCTGGAGTCTCTTCCCCAGCAGTCGATCCACCGACGCTCCGCGGTTCCCATGTCCGGTGAACCGAGGGCTGGCACCGACCGCTGGGCAGCCTGGCCCGCCCGGGTGGCGCCACCTGCCCAGGAAGACCTCAACCCCGCGCTCTAGGTGGGACGGGCGCCACCAAACGCTGCTGGGCGCGGGCGGCGCGGCCAGGCGCCGTCCACCCTCACTCCACGACAAGCGCGAGCCACCGCAAGGGCCGCAAGCCAAGCCTCAGCAACTCAACTGTGCCACACAGTTAATGGGAGCAGGCGAACATGCGGGCCGCACTCACAGTGGCGCGGGAGCTGCTGCGGTGCCGACTGATGGAGAGCGGCCGGGATGTGCTGCTAGAACGCGTCGCCGAGCTACTGGACGCGGAGGCCACGGGAGCGCCGCCCTTCTGCTATCAGCTCACGCCTCAGGCGGCGGCTGGGTCCCACGGCGAGCCACGCAACGCCCTCGTGCCCTCGGGTGCGCCCTGGGGCCTCGTTGATGTCAACATGATCCACGGTGGAGGGCGCCCTACCATGCCCGCACCACCCCAGATGGGTGCGGGCACAAGTGTTGCTGCGTACGGCCCCATCGGGGCGCCGCCCCGCCATCCTCAGGACAACATGACGGGCCGGGCAACATGGAGCGTGGGGCACTTTGGCGAGGTCTTCGGGGCAGCAGCCTCGGAGGCCTATGTGCCCCCGCATGATGGACCAGGAGAACATGCCGGAGGGCGACCCTGGCTCGTTCCTCGGGCCAGGCTGGGAGGAGGAGGCGTTAGGAGCTGAAGCCTTCCAGGAGCCGCCCGAGAGCCCCACCAACCCCGCCGTCGACAACAGATACAGGGTACCACTAATCACTCAGGAGCAAGCTTACGCTAACCATGAGTCGCAGGGGATCAGGTCACCACAGCAGCTGGCGGCCCCAGCTCGGCGACCTCCCTTCCACTGGGGGATGGCTGGGGGCTGCGGAGGAGAGGGTCGGAGTCGAGATCCCTCCCGCGTCGCCGCGAACAAGGCGCCCGGAGGTAGGCACTCCGCTGGGGAGGTGCTGAGAAGCCTACCCCCGGCAGAGGACCCGTGGTCGCCGAGGGCGCCGCTAGCGTCCCCTTTGCCCCATTGGTGGCGTCCTGGTTTCCGGTCGCCCCCAACGGTGGCAGAGGGAGGCGGAAGGCGGGGCCCTCATCTGGCGATATGAAGTAAGGCTCACGCCTGTGAAGATCGCCGCCCGTGACACTCACATAATAATGAGTGGGGCTGTACATGCCCCGAAGTCTCCGGAGAGCCGCCTTCGGGCCTCGGGGGCTCCCTCCCACACCATAGTGGCAGCACTTAGCTCTGCGCTGGTGAGAAGACTTGAAGACAAGAAGACTAGACTAGGTGCCGGACGCGGCCATTTGCTTTGAATCCCTTTTTGTAGCCTTGCCTTCTGGAGTTGGATTTAAGTTGAAGTTGAATTTTCATTGATGCACGCGCGGGGTGTTGTCGGTGTCAAAACTGGCGGATTTCGGGTAGGGGGTCCTGAACTATGCGTCTAAGGCGGATGGTAACAGGAGGCGGGGTACACGATGTTTACCCAGGTTCGGGCCCTCTCGATGGAGGTAATACCCTACTCCTGCTTGATTGATCTTGATGATATGAGTATTACAAGAGTTGATCTACCATGAGATCGTAGAGGCTAAACCCTAGAAGCTAGCCTATGGTATGATTGTTCTTGTCCCTGGACTAAACCCTCCGGTTTATATAGACACGGAGGGGCTAGGGTTATTAGAGTCGATTACAAGGGAGAGATCTACATATCTGTATTGCCAAGCTTGCCTTCCATGCCAAGGAGAGTCCCATACGGACATGGGATGAAGTCTTCAATCTTGTATCTTCATAGTCCAACAGTCCGGCCAAAGGATATAGTCCGGCTGTCCGGATACCCCTTAATCTAGGACTCCCTCAGTAGCCCCCGAACCAAGCTTCAATGACGATGAGTCCGGCGAGCAGATTGTTTTCGGCATTGCAAGGCGGGTTCTTCTCCAAATCCTGAATACCTGTTGAATAGTGTTCGGCTTCCCATAAATGCTGCGCTTCTTGGCTTCCATGTCCAATAATGGCTATCTTCCACGTGTCGAGCGAATGCGAGAAGTTGGGGCATTTTACATTCGCCACCCTAACTATGTGAGTAAACGGTCTATTAAAGAGACGGGGATTCTTTGATCCAAATCACACCATCCTCCCACGGCGAGTATCCATCAGAGCGCGCTCGGAAAAATTCCTTCCAGCATGGCCGGCCATCGCAGCTCCTCCTCTCGCTCTCGTAGCCCTAAGCCCAGAGATTGGAAGAAGTGTTCCGTACCGCACAGTCAATTAGTGGAGTTACAGACCCAGGGATTTCTCCCTCCAGCGTATATGGTCCCCATTCGAGTCGGGCTCGCCACCTATAATGGCGGGGAGCAAGCGGAGAGCTTTCCCAACCCTTCCAAGGGGAGGCGGGTATGCCTCGTCCCTTATTTATTAAGGGACTCGGTTTCCAATCCATCCGTTCCTCGAGGGCTCTTGGAGTTTCTGACCTCCAGTTGCATAACTTCACCCTGCTTCCATATTACACATCGCTGGTTATGTAGCCCTTTGTGAGCTGTTTCTGGGCTGCGAAGCTCATTTTGCGCCATCGAAGAAGCTATTACGCCTTGTGCCCGTATACGAGAGGGGTCAATATATCAAGTGGGCGGAGCGAAATATGCGCGATCGCGGGACGGATACCTGCCGGTACCCGAAGAAGACGTCCGAAGACTGGCCTTCGGAGTGGTTTTATATGGAGGATGTCCCCCTTCCGGATCCTATTCGGATTGGCCTTCCCGAGTTCGACAATGCCCCTTTAAAGAAGCGCCAAAGCTGGCGCCCTCGGATCCCTCAGGAGGAAGATAACAGAGACGTCCTTTACTTGATGGGCCGGATAAAGGTGCTGGCTCAATCAGGACTGACAATAACCGAGGTTATGTCAATATGCATTATGCGGGGGGTGCAGCCACTTCAATATCGAGGCCACCCCACGTGGCACTTCAACAGGGAAGATGATGCCACTCGCTGCGGGCGTAAGGGACCGGACTCAGTTGCTGCTCTAGCAAAAATTCTGTCCGATTTGTATAAGGGAGAGGAAGAGGAGTTCCTCCGCGTTAAGCCACGGGATGGATTCTCCACGTACAACCCTCCAAGTTGGGTGAGTTGTCATTCTTTACCCCCATCCTTCCCGCATTCATCGTCATACGTTTTTACCTTGCCGTTTCATGGCAGGAACTGCGAAAAGCTGTAAGGGAGGTCAACAGCCCACCTCCACAACCGGAGGATCCTGACCGGGTCCTCGACCCTGGCCTCGAAGAGGATCCAGACATATTTGTGGAGCTGATCGACAGGATATTCTATCAATTAAGCTGTGATGATGCCATGGTGGCCATTATAGCTGACTATCCTGGGCTACTCCCCGCCCCGCATGTAAGTAAAACCGGAGTCCCGTCTTCCAAGAAGAATCCCCTTTTATGCACTTCACCTACCGTACATGTATGGTGTTTTACAGGGAAGGCCCTCGGGATGCCCTGCCGAACCCGCGGTGACTCGCCAACAAGGGGCGCCGAAGCCGGGCAGACTAAAAAGGAAGGCGATCCGGACTGAGACGCCGGCGCAGAGGTATGATACAAATCCTCGCTCTGTGGTTGTCATCTTTAAAAACATAATAACACCCATGTTTCCTAGAAGGAAAAACGCTCGCCGGACTATATTCGGAGAGGTTGCCGATCACGCCTCTACCAGTCAGGCTCCGGTGCGGACCACAGGCGGAAGCTTCTTTCGGGCACGCGCGCGGATGCTCCTCCTCTGAGAGGATGCGGATAAAATATCCGCTACAAATTCAAGTGGAGGCGCCATGAATCCAAAGCGTCGCCGGGTCGTGCCATTGACACTTGTTCCTCCCAAGAGGCGTTTGATGCCTTCAACTTGGGAGACGCGTACATCCGTGCTGCTCAAAATGGTCATGCCAGAGCCACGGACCAGTATGTAAAGGATATACGGGTAACAAAATTTGATGATTATATATATCAGTAGCACCTAAGACTTGAAACAGTTGGCACAACTGATTTAAGGATCATTATTTGTGCAGGTTCTCACAGAGAAGAATGCCCAATTGTCTCAAGAGCTGGAAGAGTGCAAGGCCCAGCTACGGGCCGCAGTTGCCGCATTGAAGGAGTCCGAGAAGGCCCCCTCTGGTAACACTTGTTTCAAAGAATGATAGGTACCATATAGTATGCGGCATGTATGCAAATCTAACAATAGATATCGCAGATGACTCCGGAGTGAATCCGGATGAGCAACATGCCATACGGAAGTTAAAGGCTGGCGAGCGCGTGCTTACAAAAGTTAGGTGGGAGAAAAACGATCTCCAAGACGCCAATACCCAGATGAGCGTAGAACTGAAGGATGTTCGAGCCCAGCTTGCGGACTCCGTGAAGGAGAATAAGCGGCTTCGACGCGGCATTTTCAATCAGTGCTTCAATGAACTTTTGAAAGAGTTCAACGAAGAAGCCGGCTAACAGAGTTATGTCTACAGGTATGCTGACGGGTCGTCCCGCGGAGGAGATGCCCGGGTCTACGGGTAATCTTCTACCAGAGCTCTCACAACTGCACGAACAAATTCGGCAGGTGATGCAGGGTATTGCCCAGGCCTTGTGGCCATCTGTCTCCCTGCCAGAGATCAAGGGAGCGCGGCGGCGCTTCTGATTATGGAAGATATTGGCCTGCCGTCAAGGTGCCAGGGAAGCCTGGGCCATGGTGAAGACGCGGTATACCAAGGCTGACCCAAACCACATGGCCGAGGTCGGACCTGTGGGGCCCGATGGGAAGGAGATCCACGTCAGTTTGGTGTATGACCAAGTAGAGTTAGCCGCAAAGTATTCCCAACAGGATTGTAGGCTAGACAGCCTGTTGGATGGGATAGAAGAAGAATTTAGTCAGTCTAAGTGACTGTGTAATTGAAATGACATGTATAATTTCTCTAGCCGGATTGTAAACCGTTTGTCATGGCGGACCTTTTCGCTTCGACCTCGGGACTCGATAGTCCGGAATGTATCCGAATACCCGCTCGGTTATGTAAAAACCGGGGTATGCATGGAAACCAGGCGTAGGGGTCATAAGTGCTTGAACAGACAAGTACCCAACTAGCTATGTTATATTACATGGATAGTAAGAAACATCTTCCAGGGAGAATAGTTCCGTTAAGGGTTACATTGTTCGGTACGCATGCCCTATTGTGCATGTCCGGTTGTAAGAAGAGACGCAGCAAAAAACATCAGGGGCATGTATCAAAATTAATAAAGTCATCTTTTGTTCACCGATCGAATATTCCCTTAAGAACGCTAGCTTTCGGCTTCACCCGGTCGAGGTACACATCCGCAGACCAGCAAGTAATAATCGCGGAGGTGCTCCCCTTATGCCCTAGCAGATTAACGGGAACATAGGGCATAAATACAAGAGCGAGCAACCCAACTTGGCCAAAACTTAAGTCATATCGATGCATATAATGGCGAAAAAAGGTACATGCGGAAGAATAACACATGTGCGGGGCATGAAGCCCGGAAAAATAGTTATATTAAGCTTCTGTATAAGAAGCCCCCAGGTATAATGAGCGCGGCTAGCGCGTTAATATTGTGCAGTCAAAACACAAGTTGAGGAGAAGGAAAAAGAAGAAAGAAAGAGAGAAAAGATAGATAATGTATATGCGAAAAATGGACAGGGGTAAGGAGACGAACATAGAGTCCGGCACTAGGCATAGAATCTTCGGAGTCTGGCTGCATTCCATGGATTTGGCTCAAGTCGATTGTCCGATCGTCCATGAGATGATGCGCTCCGCCCGGTCGAACTTGGTCAATAATGAAGGACCTTCCATTTGGGCTTAAGCTTGTTCTTTTTTTTCTTCTCGGCGGCGTAGAACTAGTTCGCCAATGTTATAAGTTTTGGCCCGTACTTCTCTGCTGTGGTATCTTGAGAGTTCTCGTCGATAGAATGCGGGCGGGCTTTTGCCGCGTCGCGCTCCTCCTCGGTAGCGTCAAACTGTCCTGCCGATCAAGCTCGGCCTCTTTTTCTTCATACATGCTTTTCGAGGTGAGTCATGAATTATGTCTGAGGCAGAACCGCCTGCGCCATACACCATAAAGAACGGTGTGTATCTGGTAGTGCGATTCGGCGTGGTCCGCAGCCCCCATAGGATGGAGTCGAGCTCCTCTACCCAGTGCATGTTAGACTCCTTTAAGGACCGCACTAATCTGGGTTTGATGCCGCTCATGATAAGACCATTTGCTCGCTCGACTTGACCGTTAGTTTGCGGGTGATAAGCGAAGCGTGTCGAGCTTGATGGCCATGTTGCTGCACCAAAGTTTTACCTCGTCGGCTGTAAAGTTCATGCCGTTGTCGGTAATGATGCTGTGGGGGACGCCATAACGGTGTACGGCCCCAGATATGAAGTCTATCACCGGTCTAGATTCGGCCGTTTTAACGGGTTTGGCTTCTATCCATTTGGTGAATTTATCCACCATGAATAGTAAGTATTTTTCTTATGGGTTCCCCCTTTAAGGGGTCCGACCATATCAAGCCCCCAGACCGCAAAAGGCCAGGTAATGGGGATTGTTTGGAGAGCGGTGGGCGGCATATGGCTTTGGTTTGCAAAAAGCTGGCAACCGACGCAGCATTGGACCAAGTCCTGTGCATCTGCCCGGGCCGTCAGCCAATAGAAACCTGTACGGAAGGCCTTGCTTACAAGGGCCCGGGCTGCGGCATGGTGGGCGCCGAGTCCAGCATGGATTTCTGCCAAAAGCTTCCACCCTTCCTCTTCGTAGATGCACCTTTGAAGGACTCCGGTAGTGCTTTTCTTATAAAGCTCTCCCTCGTGGACCATGTAGGCTTTAGATCGCCTCATTTTGGTCCTCGGGAAGTTCCTGCCTGGTTAGGTAGGCTAGGAATGGTTTTGTCCACGGGGCGATGACGGCCATTATTACGTGGGCTGAAGGTGTTATTTCGGTGGCAGTGCCTCCGATTGTGCCAGAGTGTTCGGTATCTGGCATTGTGGCCGGGTCCGGACTATTGTTACCGGTGTCCCATTCCCATACCACGGATGGCTTAAACAGCCTTTCCAAGAAGACGTTAGGTGGGACAGGGTCACGTTTAGCTCCGATACGGGCGAGGATATCTGCCGCCTTATTGTTTTCCCGAGCCACATGGTGGAATTCGAGCCCCTCGAACCGAGCTGACATCTTGAGGACGGCTTTGCGATAAGCCGCCATTTTCGGATCCTTGGCATAGAAGTCTCCGTTTATTTGGGATATTGCGAGGTTTGAGTCCCCACGCACCTCCAGGCGTCGAATGCCCATGGAAACTGCCATCTGAAGACCATGTAACAGGGCATCGTATTCAGCTGCGTTGTTGGAGTCTGTGTACAGTATTTGGAGTACGTATTGGACTGTATCTCCGGTGGGGGACGTTGTTGGTGTCAAAACCGGCAGATCTCGGGTAGGGGGTCTCGATCTGTGCGTCAAGGCTCATGGTAACAAGAAGCAAGGGACACAGATGTTTACCCAGGTTCGGGCCCTCTTGATGGAGGTAAAACCCTACTTCCTGCTTGATTAATATTGATGATATGGATAGTACAAGAGTAGATCTACCACGAGATCGTAGAGGCTAAACCCTAAGAGCTAGCCTATGATGGTATGATTGTAATTGTGATCGACCTACTAAGGACCAACCTCTCTAGTTTATATAGACACCGGAGAGGGCTAGGGTTTACATGGAGTCGGTTACAAGGAAGGAAATATAATATCCGGATCGCCAAGCTTGCCTTCCACGCCAAGGAAAGTCCCATCCGAACACGGGCCGAAGTCTTGAGTCTTGTATCTTCACGCTTTAATAGTTAGGATGTTGTACACAGTCCGGCTGTCCGGATACCCCCTAATCCAGGACTCCCTCAGTAGCCCCTGAACCAGGCTTCAATGACGATGAGTCCGGCGCGCAGTCTTGTCTTCGGCATTGCAAGGCGGGTTCCTCCTCCAAATACTCCAAGGTAATTATCGAACACTCAAACCGTGTCCGGATCCACAAGATGATCTTCGTATGCCACCGTAGAGAGAATGATGTTTCACGAATGCAATCTGCTGACAACTTTTTAGGCAACGCGGTGTGTCACTATGGTCAGGTCATTATTCGAACCATCTTTCCACAACCAGCCACAGCGCATATTGCGAGGCGGTTTCCTTGACACGTCTTGTCAAAGCAGAGATCGTGCCCCCTCATTACGGGATTCTCATCAATACGGGTACGGGAAATCCCACCACATCATTAATCGTGGCGCTTGGGAAGCAAGCGATTCCCAACGGGCAAGTGGGGAGGCGCACCGCTTTCATCGCCTCTATAAAGGGATAAGATTTCCTCATTTTTACCCACGCCTTCTTCCTTCTCTGCCCATTCTTGCCCCCTCGAGCTCCAGCGCCCAAGCCCAAGTCTCCTCCGCACAGCTAGACATGTCCGGAGCAGGAGGCAAGTGGGTGGCTTCCACCTTCGAGGAGAAGCACATCACAGATCTTCGGGCGGCCGGATACTTGGCCGCAGACATAGCGCACCGGCTACCGGACGCTGGGCAGGTCATTCCGACCCCAGGACCCCACGAGAGAGTCGTGTTCATCGCCCACTTCATCCGTGGACTAGGATTTTCACTCCATCCCTTCGTCCGCGGGCTCATGTTCTACTATGGGCTAGATTTCCATGATCTAGCCCCGAATTTCGTCCTCAACATCACGGCGTCCATCATCGTTTGCGAGGCCTTCCTCCGCATCCGGCCTCACTTCGGCCTGTGGCTGCAAATCTTCTGCGTGAAGCCGAAGATCGTACGCGGCCAACAAGCGGAGTGTGGAGGGGCCTTGGTGGGCAAGATGCCTAACGTCACCTGGCTGGACGGCTCCTTTGCGGAGACCGTAAAAGGATGGCAACCGGGGTGGTTCTACATCACCGAACCGCGCGGCGCCAACTGGGCGGCGGCCCCCGAGTTCCGATCCGGAACCCCTATGCGGCTCACCTCCTGGGAAAAGAAGGGCCTGTCCTGGGGTGATTCCACGGAGCTGGGCGGACTCCAGACATGCATCAAAAGCATGAAGGACAAGAACAATAAGCTTGTCAACGTGATCCAGGTCATGCTCGTTCGCCGGATCCTGCCCTGCCAAAGGCGGGCGGTTAATCTGTGGGAGTTCGTCCCGGCCGAACACCAGACTCTCCGGAAGCTCTACGGCATGACGCACAAAGGCGCATGGAAAGTATTGTTCAAGGCCTCCGAAGTACCTCCTCCCACATTCGAGGATCGCGGACTTCATGCAGCGCGGCCCCCGAATCCGGTGAGTTTTGGGACCACCACCGGGTTTAATTTTTTCCCAATACATTCATGGGGTAGTTTTAAGTATATATATATTTGCCACAGGATTATGTGAAGACAGCGGAGCAGATTGACTGTCCGGCTCCGTTGCCGGAAGATCCAGCGGACGCTCTCCTGACGGAGATGCTAGTCTCGGCACCGTACAAGGTGCCGGAGAAGAAGGCCCCGGGGACCAGGAAGGGTCTCCGGCGTAAGGTTGCGTTCGAAGCCTCGTCCAAAGACGACGAGGCGGACTCCTCCCACGAAGGGGAGGAGGAAGAATAAGAAGACGCCCCATCCGGGAAGGATGAGGGGCCCGGAGAGGCAGGCCAGGGGGCCAGAAAAGGCCCTCGGCGCAAGGCTGTTATACCCCTGTCGTCCGATGACGACGAGACAGATTCCTCCGCAGGAGCGGGGAATCAAAGAAATTCCACCTCCCACCGGGAGAAGAAGAGAAAAGCCGCCCTGGAGGGGGAGGCTGGGGCGTCCAAGAAGGGGAAAACATCCCTTCCGGACTACTCCACCACGGCCGCCTACAGTGATGAAGGGTGGCTGCCCAGGGGGAAGCCCCTGGTGCGATCTTAAGTGTCTGCACTCTACCGTGGTTTTAAGTCGTAGCTGTTTAATAACACCGAATATATACGCAGTCCGGCTAGGGCTCATCCGGCGGAGTCGTCTTCGGACGGGTCTCTGAGCGCTTCAGAGATGAACTCGCTCCCGACGGCCACCACTCCTCAGCCTGCGGGTGACACGGAGGTGTTGTCCCGAAGGTTCCCCGAGCAGGGGGAGGTGACCCTGGAGACGCCCCAAGGCGGACTTCCAAATGTTGGACATGCGGAGTTCAAGATCCCCGCGGATCGCGTCGATGAGAGCCGCAACAAGGCGGACTCCCGACCGAACACTGCCCCGGAACCTCCGACGGTTCCGCAATTGGGCGGGCAGCCCCTCGTTAGGGAGGGCGAGCCGCCCGTGCCGAGGACTTCCTTCGCGTCAACGGCACCGGATAGCCTGGTGGAAGCGCTTCAAGGCGCTTCCATGGAAGAAGAGCATCGTACTCTTATGAGTGCGGTGATTCAAAAGGTTCTGTCCGCCAAAAGCGGACTAACCAAAGCCTGCACAAGCCTCCTGACGGGCTTTGAGGTAAGTAGTAAAAATGTATGAAATTACCACCCGATAGGTAGTAGCCCCTGATACTCTGTTTGGTGTTCGGAAAGACAAGCCAAACGGAGGGTCAATTATAATCCGCAGGATTCTAATAATAAGTATTGTTGTGAATAAGCAGGTTGTGCTGCTTGCCGCTGCTGCCCGTACTGCCGAAGTTGCCGAACTGAAGCGGGATCTGGAGCAGGCGCAGGGAGAGCTCGGCCTCACGAAGAGCCAGCTCGAGGAGAATAAAGGTAAGCGATTCCCCGTTCGTATTAAATATAGTCAAAATTTGTCAGTCTAACGCCAAAGCGTCATGACTGTGTAACAGGGGCCACCGTCGAAGTGGCGTCCCTGAAGAAAGTGCTGTCCGAGGCCGAAGACAAAGCGGCCTTGGAATGCAAGGAGCGCGAAAAGCAAAGTGCTAGAGTGGGCGAGGTACAGCAGGAGCTCCAGGACCTCGGCAAGAAGTGCGAGTCCATGGTGCATGAGCTGAAGGCGAAGGAGGCCGAGCTTGCGAAGGCCCTTGTGAATTTTAAAGATGCCAAGGCCGAAGCCGAGAAAGCACAGCAGGAGATCCAGGAGGCCAAAAAGATAGCAGCGGGTAAGAAATTCTTTATGCAAAGCAAACATGTGGAGGAGGCATTTTCTTTTACTTACTCGAATACGAAGCTCTCCAGGGGCATTTGCAGATCTGCCATGCAGCATCTCAGATGCTGCGGAGTTCTACGTGCCCAGGAGGGGAGCTCAACGGAGAAGCTGTTCTGGTCCCAGTATAATGGGGCCGATCATCCGATGCCTCTGAGCGACCAAGCAGTTGATTGAACTCCACAGAGCGGCCGAACTGGCTATGAAGGACTTCATAGTCAGGATGTGGCCTGGTGAGCTCCTTCCCAGTAGCTACTTTGGCCTGATCAAGCGGATGGTGGATGCTGCCTTACGGCTTGAAGTGATCAAGCCATCCGTTTGCATCGAAGGTGCCCGCCGAGCCTTTGCCGCGCCAAGGTGCATTGGGGTAAGCTGGATGCGGAAAAGCTGGTCAGGGCGGGCACGCGGCGAGCAAGCGCGCCGCCATCCCGAGATGTACTACGATGGCATGATGAAGGTGCTCGTCTCCTCGCCGATGAGTGTACCAAGGATGCCATTTTTGAATGAGTTCACTTACATCATGTTTGTAATTTAAAGACGAAGTTACTTGCGCTATGTAGCACTTTTGTTATTTAAAATATTACCTTCATGCGGCTGTTTATAAAATCACGAAAGTAGGCCAATGGTAGGCTTCCGCCCCATGTATTTGGCGCTAGGGTGTTAGTGGGAAACAGGACACTCTTTATCCAAATGTTTGGTCCCTTAAGGAGGTGTCGGCCACGGCGAACAAGGCAATGGGACTATCGCTTTATAACTTTCACTTAGCCATAGAAGCCTACAATTTTAAATTTCGTGAAGCCCTAGAATCGGAAGGCGAATTGAGGCGCTATACACGCCTAGATCGGACGGCCGATTTATCGCCTAAAGCGGAAAATCTTTAAGGATTTTGAAACCTCTCGAACAGCGACCAGCTCTCGCCACATCATGCCGGTCAGTTTGACTTTCTCTCTTGAGGTGCTCGTCCGGACGAACCTAGACACAATCGCAGAGTTCTCCCTGCTACCTTAGTCGATATAACGGGCGTAAGGCACCAAAACAAGGGAGCAGGCTATCCCAACTGTAGATCCAAGACATGATTCGAGCTGATGCATATAGTGCTATAAGTTCGGGTGCCGCCTTTGTTGAAAGTGTTAGGACTTTATTTGCCATATTACGAGCGCCATGAGAAGCCCTCGCAAACCGCCGCACCAAAGTGTACATCTGCGATATCAAATAAACATTTATAAGAGAAAAATGCTCAAATAAGAATAATAAGTTGACGCTATATATAATCTCCCATTGACGAAAAATACGTTTAAGCATACATTTACAATGAATTCGTTAAGCAGAGATAAAATAGGACTATTTGACATGTCCTATCCAGGGGCAGGCTGTGTTCAGGTAGATAAAGCAGGTATAAAGCAGGTAGATAAAGCGTACATTTACAATGGATTCCACCTGGGTTTTTCCTTCTGTGCACAACGTCTGTTGCCTCCTTGGATGTCTCTTCCCTATAAGTCTGGCAATTCGGCTCTTTTGAGGATGCTGCATGTAGCGGTGTCTGAAAGGTAAGAGGGAAAGAGTATGAAAGTATTTGGCGGTTACCGCACTATTGACTAGTCGTTGATGCGCCTCCGCCTATGCCCATGGTATTTTAAGTGCGTAATTGTGCACGTGGCACGAATGCTGCTTTGATGGGGCTTAAGCGGAGGCGGACTGCTAGTCGCGCTCTTGGTGTGCTGATGATCCTGTTATGGGTGCTCCGGACTCGCTTTGAATGTGCTCGAAGTTGTTGTCGCGGATTTGTTAAATCGGAGAAGGCCGCATTGTACTTCCGCCGCAAGGGATGTAGTGTGTTCTTCTGTTCGTAGGGAGCGGTCCATATTTCCGTTCACCATTATGACCCCGTGTGGTCCTGGCATCTTGAGCTTGAGATATGCATAGTGTGGTACCGCATTGAATCTGGCGAATGCGGTTCGTCGAGCAGTGCATGGTAACCACTGCAGAAGGGGACGATATCGAAGATTAACTCTTCGCTTCGGAAGTTATCCGGAGATCCGAAGACCACTTCCAATGTTATAGAGCACGTACAGCGGGCCTCTACTCCAGGAATTACACCTTTAAAGGTGGTTTTAGTAGGCTTGATCCTTGAAGGGTCAATGCCCATTTTGCACTTGTGTCACAGTAAAAGCGGTTCGGGCTGCTGCCATAAATCCATAAGGACACGCGTGAGGTGGAATCCGTCAATGATTGGGTCTAGGACCAATGCGCCGAGCCGCCGTGGACGGATGCTAGTAGGGTGATCCCTACGATCGAAAGTGATCGGACAAGCTGACCATGGGTTGAATTTGGGGCGCATCGGCTCCATCGCACAGCGCCCCTTAGTGCCCGCTTCCGTTCCGGCAGGGGATGTGGGTGGCGTAGATCATGTTGACCGTTTTCACCGGGGAAATTTCTTCTGTCCCCGTGTTGGACGTCGGGCTCCTTGTCATCGTCATTGTGCAGCCCCTTGTCTTTGTCTTGGCGTTTATCTTCCGGCCTGTTTGAATACCCACAATCTCTATTGGTGTGGTTGGCTGGCTTGTCCGAGGTGCCATGAATTTGTACAGCGCCCAATATGCGGTCCAGTGGGCGGTCCCTTATTATTTCTTTTGAGCGGCTTCTTCCGCTGACCGGGCTTGGATCCATGAATCCGGCGCTGATTATCGTGTCTTGATGTTGTCGCCGTTGTTACGTCGCTTATATGCATTACGCCGTGGGTTTGCCGTTATTATCGCTGCCATCCGAATTGCCGGCCGTGGCGTAGTGCTTTGCGAGCCAACCAACTGTCCTCGCCCGCAAAGCGGGTCATTAGTGTTGAGAGCTGCCATGGACTTGGGTTTTCCTCGCCGAGGTGTCGGCGAGCCACTCGTCACGGATATTATGCTTGAAAGCCGCTAGGCTTCGCGTCCGGACGATCAACTATTTGGTTCTTTTTAGTTAGGAACCGAGTCCAGAATTTCTGGCTGACTCTCGGGCTGCTTGAGTGATGTGGCTCAAGTCATCGGCGTCGGTGGTACTTATATGTGCCCTGGAAGTTGTCGAGGAATGCGTCTTCCAGGTTTTCCCAACTGCCAATGGAATTTGCTGGCAGGCTGTTTAGCCAGTGCCAGGCTGGTCCTTTGAGTTTAAGGGGAAGATATTTGATGGCGTGCAGATTGTCTCCGCGGTCCATGTGAATGTGGAGAAGAAAATCTTCGATCCATACTGCGGGGTCTGTTGTGCCATCGTATGATTCGATGTTTACGGGTTTAAACACTTAGGGAATTCATGATCCATTACTTCGTCAGTGAAGCAGAGCGGGTGCGCGGCGCCTCTGTGCCGGGCTATGTGGCTACGCAGGTCGAATTGCTCTGGGTGGCTATATTCGGCCCGGCCGGACTTGTTGAAGGTGTGTCCGGCATGGCGGTCCTCGTCGCGTAACGAGGCACGCCCCCGCGATCCGTAGATCGATCTTGGTTGTCCCGTTTTGTTGCCCCGGGCCGTAGTATGTTGGCATGGGGATGTTAGCTGGTATGCAGACTGGTATGCCGTTTTATCCCGACCACGAGGTGGCCGATCAGCTGTATGGTGCTCGAGTCCGTATTCCTCGGCTGCCAGGACTTCCGTCCATCTATCTGTGAGCAGATCTTGATCAGCTTGGAGTTGCTGCTGTTTCTTTTTCAGGCTCCTCGCAGTGGCTATAAGCTGATGCTTGAAGCGCTACTGCTCTACGGGATCCTCAGGCACACCGAACTCGTCGTCGCCGAGGCTAATCTCGTCTTCGGAGGGGGGGCATGTAGTTGTCCTCCTCCGGGTATTCGTCCGTCGCCTGTTCTTCTGGGCTGACCTGCTCATCCTCCTGTTCGGCCTGCTCGAGGGCGGGCTGATCAGGGTTGTATTCTTCTTCGGCACCATTCAGATTGTTTTCGTCTCCTAGGCCGGTATTGGTGTGGCGGGGCTTGGAGTGGCGCCGACGACACCCATTCTTTGCTTTTTTCCCTGAGGTTTTATCCTCCGTTCCCTCATCGCCATTTGTTTCCTTCGGAGTGTCCACCATATATATATCATAAGAAGAGGTGGCTGTCCATCGCCCAGTGAGCGGTGGTTCATGTTCTTCTCCTGCATCGTCATCCATACTGTCGATGTCTTCGGAGTCGAAGTTCAGTACCTCGGTTAAGTCATCGACCGTGGCAATGAAGTGGGTGGTGGGTGAGCAACGAATTCCTTCGTCGTCTGCCTCCCACTCGAGCCGGACATAGTTCGGCAAAGATCCTCCTGACAAAGAGAGAGACTTTAATGAGTCCAGCATGTCGCCGAAGGGCGAGTGCTGGAAGATATCCGTAGCGGTGAACTCCATTACTAGAGCCCATCCTGACCCGACGAGCTCGGGAGTGTGCGGACTGGAACCAACGTCCGGATACAAATCTGAGGGTTCGGAGTCACAGGCCACCGCAGAGGTAAAACCAGTGTTCGGCTCCACCACCGATGAGTGCGCGACCTGGGGGCGGGGTCCATCCCTCCGTCCTTAGGCAGCGCAGCCTGCTCCGGATCTAGGTCTGGAGATACTACGGGGGTGATACCCCGAGCTTCGTCCGACGGCAGGTCTAAGCCGTGCTCGTCGTGACTGTCCGGTGCTCCTGGCATAGGCCCAAATCCATCGAAAATCAAGTCTCCGCGGATGTCCGCCGTGTAGTTCAGGTTTCCGAACCTGACCTGGTGGCCAGGGGCGTAGCTGTCGATCTGCTCTAGATGGCCAAGCGAGTTGGCTGCGGTCGCGGTTGCGTCGAACACGTAAGATCTGTCCGGGGAAAGTCTCGCCTCGACAGCGCCGTTGATGATGATCGAAGGAGCCATCGAGCGACGGGCGACGACAGAGGAACTCTCAATGAAAGCACCAATGTCGGTGTCAAACCGGCGGATCTCGGGTAGGGGGTCGATCATGCGTCAAGGTCGATGGTAACAGAAGCAAGGGACACGATGTTTACCCAGGTTCGGACCTCTCGATGGAGGTAAAACCCTACTTCCTGCTTTATTAATATTGATGATATGGGTAGTACAAGAGTAGATCTACCACGAGATCGTAGAGGCTAAACCCTAAGAGCTAGCCTATGATGGTATGATTGTAATTGTGATCGGCCTACTAAGGACCAACCTCTCCGGTTAATATGGACACCGGAGAGGGCTAGGGTTTACATGGAGTCAGTTACATGGAAGGAAATATAATATCCGGATCGCCAAGCTTGCCTTCCACGCCAAGGAAAGTCCCATCCGAACACGGGCCGAAGTCTTGAGTCTTGTATCTTCACGCTTCAATAGTCCGGACATTGTACACAGTCCGGCTGTCCGGATACCCCCTAATCCAGGACTCCCTCAGACGCCAGGACGACGCCAGCCCCCAGACCAGCCAGCATTTTAGAGCCGTCGAAGTGCATGATCCAATTGGAGTACGCGCCGTACTCTTTTGGGAGTTCGGCTTCTGTCCATTCGGCGACAAAATCGGCCAATACTTGCGACTTAATGGCTCGCCGGGGTTTATATGTTATGTCGAACGGGAGGAGTTCAATGGCCCATTTGGCAATCCGGCCCGTGGCGTCGCGGTTGTTTATTATGTCGTTGAGTGGTAATTCCGAGGCCACTGTGATTGAGCACTCTTGAAAGTAGTGTCTTAGTTTCGGGGATGCCATGAATACCGCATATGCTATCTTTTGATAATGCGGGTACCGTGATTTGCATGGATTGAGGACAGTCGATACATAATATACCGGCTTTTGAAGTGGGAATTTATGTCCGTCCGTTTCTCGTTCGACGACGAGCACTGCGCTTACAACTTGATGAGTTGCCGCTATATATAGCAGCATTGGTTCGCCGATGTTTGGTGCGGCCAGGATTGGGTTGGTGGCCAGGATGGCCTTTATGTCTTCCAGTCCGGCCGTGGCCGCGTCCTTCCACTCGAAGTGTTCGGTGCACCGAAGAAGGCGATAAAGGGGTAATGCATTTTCTCCTAGTCGGGAGATAAAGCGGCTTAAGGCCGCCATGCATCCAGTTAATTTCTGTATTTGCTTGAGGTCAGTTGGGATGGCCAACTGTGACAAGGCTCGGATTTTAGCCGGATTTGCTTCAATTCCTCTACTGGGGACGATGAAGCCCAGGAGCTTTCCGGCGGGCACGCCGAAAATGCATTTTTCCGGATTGAGCTTAACGTCGTATGTTTGGAGATTGTCGAACGTGAGCCTCAAGTCGTCTATTAAAGAGTCGACGTGTCTGGTTTTAATGACCACATCATCTACGTATGCCTCCACTGTTTTGCCGATCTTCTTTTCCAGACATGTCTGAATCATGCGTTGATACGTTGCGCTGGAGTTTTTGAGCCCGAAGGGCATTGTGTTGAAACAGAAGGGGCCGTATGGCGTGATAAATCTCGTTGCAGCTTGGTCAGACTCCGCCATCTTAATTTGGTGATAGCCGGAGTATGCATCGAGGAAGCACAATGAGTCGTGTCCTCGGTAGCGTCGATAATTTGATCGATGCGAGGGAGAGGGAAGGGATCCTTTGGGCAAGCCTTGTTGAGGTCCTTGAAATCGACACATAGGCGCCAGGATTTGTCCTTCTTTGGTACCATCACCAGGTTTGCTAGCGAGTCCGGATGTTTTATTTCTCTAATGAATCCGGCCTCCAATAACTTGGCTAGTTCTTCTCCCATGGCTTGTCTCTTAGGTTCAGAGAAACGCTGAAGAGTCTGCTTGACCGGCTTGAATCCCTTTAGAATGTTAAGGCTATGCTCGGCCAGCCTGCGTGGGATTCCTGGCATATCTGAGGGATGCCAGGCAAATATGTCCCAATTCTCGCGCAGGAACTCCCGTAGTGCGGCGTCTACAGCGGGGTTTAACTATGCCCCGAGGCAGGCTGTTTTTGTATGGTCCATTGGGTGGACCTGGAATTTGACTATTTCATCCGCTGGTTTAAAAGAGGTGGACTTGGATCTCTTGTCGAGTATCACGTCGTCCTTGTCCACTGTGGAGTGTAGCGCGGTTAATTCCTCTGCCGCGAGGGCTTCGAATAATGCCTCGAGGGCCAGTGCGGCTGTTTTGTTTTCGGCACGGAGCGCTATGTCCGGATCACTAGCTAGAGTGATGATTCCATTGGGCCCGGGCATTTTGAGATTCATGTACCCGTAATGGGGTATGGCTTGGAAGATCGTGAATGCCTCCCGCCCTAAGAGGGCGTGGTATCCGCTACCGAACATGGCCACTTGGAATGTAATTTCTTCGGACCTATAATTCTCCGGGGTGCCGAATACCACATCTAGTGTGATTTTCGCAGCGCAGCGTGCCTCCCGACTAGGGATGATTCCTCTGAAGGCCGTGCTGCTTTGCTCAATGCAGTTTCTGTCTATTTCCATTTTTTGAAGAGTTTCCTCATAAATGAGGTTTAATCTGTTGCCGCCGTCCATGAGCACTTTAGTGAGCCGAAAGCCGTCCACAATTGGACTAAGGACCAATGCGGCTGGTGCTCGGGCTGTTCGGAATTTAGGTTCGTCACTGGTATTGAAGGTGATAGCCGTGTCGCTCCATGGATTTATTGCTGCCACGTGGCAGACTTCCGCAAGGCTACGGAGTGCTCGCTTGCGCCTATTATTTGAGGCGAATGTCTCGAAGACTGTCAATATTGTATTGTTATCCACGGGATGGTGCTCTGCGGTGTTTTGAATGAGGAGATCCTCTCTGCTTTTGGCCACCTACTAGAGGACCCAACATGCTCTCAGGCTGTGTGTCGGTATGGTATCCGTTGTACTGTGGATTTTGCAGGGCCCGTTAAGCCATCCCTCCAATACGGTTCCACGCCCTGTAGTGGGCTTTTGCTTCTTTGTGATTGAATCGGGCGACTTACGAGAGTACAGTCTTTTAATTCCGACTGGGTGTTTAGTCAGAGCCGGATTATCCCAGAATTTTGTTTTGGTTTTCCAGGCACTTTCCATCGCACAGTACTTCCGTACTATGGCCGCCAAGTCAGCAAAGCGTGCTATGTCACGGCAACTTATGGCGTTGAGGTTTCACTTGTCCATGCAATTATTGCAGAAGAATGATATTGCGTCTTCCTCGCGACAATCCTTGACCTTGTTCATTACAAGGAGGAATCTGGCCCAATAGTGATTTACTGTTTCCTGGGGCTCTTTCCTAATGTGGGAAAGATCGTTTATATCTGGGTGGGTGGGTGGATTTGAGTCCAAACCCTGACCCGGTCTGAGACTCAGGGGCAGAGGAGTTTCCGATCTTGGAAGTTCAGGCTCCGAGATGTTGTCCAATAGTCTGGCCCGCTGCCTGATTCTAGGTTCAGGGCTTGGGCGATGTCCTTCCGTAAACAGGTATCCGTCTCGGAGAGCTCGGGAATCCAGACATAGTTTGTCCTCAAGATAGAGGAGGAATCGCCGCATTGTTCCTCCACCACTGCTATCTGATGGGTGACCGGCGGAGAGTTAATCTCCCTTTGGTCGGGTTTAAGCCCAATCCGATCATAGTCCGTAGCGACTCCCAAAGCGGCGATGCGATCCAAGAGCTCGTTGAGCGAAGAGAGCTCCATTGGATTCATCTGCTTGGCAAGTTCCGAGCCGATGTGGAGGCTGTTTTCGATGACCCGAGAAGTCATTGTCGGCGCAGCAGCCGAACGGGCGGTCATGACGAAGCCGCCTAGCCGGAGAGTTTGGCCGACAGCCAGGGCTCCCCCAGAGGTGACGTTGTCCTTGACAACGAAACGAGGCATCCTTCCTTACGATGACAGCACAGTGGAACTATCAATGAAAGCACCAATGTCGGTGTCAAAACCGGCGGATCTCGGGTAGGGGGTCCCGAACTGTGCGTCTAAGGCGGATGGTAACAGGAGGCGGGGGACACGATGTTTACCCAGGTTCGGGCCCTCTCGATGGAGGTAATACCCTACTTCCTGCTTGATTGATCTTGATGATATGAGTATTACAAGAGTTGATCTACCACGAGATCATAGAGGCTAAACCCTAGAAGCTAGCCTATGGTATGATTGTTCTTGTCCTACGGACTAAACCCTCCGGTTTATATAGACACCGGAGGGGGCTAGGGTTACACAGATTCGGTTACAAGGGAGGAGATCTACATATCCGTATTGCCAAGCTTGCCTTCCACGCCAAGGAGAGTCCCATATGGACACGGGACGAAGTCTTCAATCTTGTATCTTCATAGTCCAACAGTCTGGCCAAAGGATATAGTCTGGCTGTCCGGATACCCCCTAATCCAGGACTCCCTCAAGTGCCTTTTCTCGTTCGAGCGATTTCATGCTTTCCAGTTCTCGCCTTATTTGGAGCTCACGCCATTTTCCTCCCCTCAAGAGCCCCTCACGAGCGGGACTAGGCGAGGCGCACGCGTGCCACGCATGCGCCAGCATCACAACAGATGCCTACCCCTCACGAGGCCTCCTCGGAAGGATCGGCAGGCCCCTCGGAGCCTCGGAAACGCACGACCCCGCGACCCAGCTCGGGACATGCGCTGGCTAAGGTAAGCCGTACCAAAAACCCTCCATCGGACTCGCGGTCACGCAAAGACACATACCCAACTTGACATAAAAGAATAAAAGTAGCGGTTTGTTTACATGAGGGGCTCCCCCTCTCAAAATGCTCTTACAATCTTCAGGGGCCGCTCCCAAGTTTTTACTGGGTAAAAAGCAGGAAAACGTGGGATCAGCCGGATATGTCGCTTGCCGCATCCCCCATGTCATCTTCAGACGCACCGCTGGCGTCGTCTCCACCTTCGTCGGCGCCGGCTTCACCGTCGTCAACCACGTCACCCTCGTCTGTCGCGACCACCACCGCATCGTCCTCAGAAGTGAAGGCCCTGACCAGCGCATCTATGTTGTCCTCCACCCACCGCGCTAGGTCGCCCCGGACAGCCGCGGGTACGGGGGCAATGGCGGCGTCAAAGTCGAAGTCAGGGTCGGAGTTCCGAAGATGGCTGAAGACGCGGTAAAACGTGCGCCCGAGCAGGCCACGACTCCTCTCTTCCACGAGCTGGCGAGCTCTATCGGACCGAGCTTCCAGGCGCATCACTACGTCGGCGAAGAAGCGCAGATGACTGGCATAGTCATTCGAGTGTAGGTGCAGAGCATTCTCGTCGCAGACGTGGCCCAACGCCGCGTTGGCCCTGACCCTGAGGTCCTGGAGCATGGGGGCATGCTCACGCTCCAGCGTCCGCCGCTGAAGCACTTCCTCCCTATTCTGCCGCGCAACGGACTCGGCGTCATCAACCCGCTTTTGAAGAGAGAGCAGCTCGGTGCGGGCAGAGGCCAACTCCGCCTACGCTGTGACCAGGGCGGCTGCCATAGCCTCCTCGCTCCTCTCCACTTCAGCCAGCTTGGGCCTGAGGGCGGCAGCCCTGCCCACATCCTCCGTCCCCGCAAGCTTCAACCTCAAGTCATACCTACCCTCAAGATCTGCGCGAGCCTCGGCCACCCGGCGATCAACCTCCTCCTGAGCCCTGGCCTTGCGCACATCGACGGCGTCCTCCGCTTGGACAACCTGGCGCTCCCTCGTCTCCAACCGCTCTAGCTCGAGGCTGCGCTCCACGGCTTCCAGAGCCAACGCCTCCTCGCGCCTCCGGACCTCTTCTTCCTCGGCGGGCGTCCCCCTCAGCGACGCAAGGGTGGCTTTGCGCGCCTCCACCTGCTGCTCCAGGGACGCACTCCGGGCCTGGAGCTCCCACGCGTGCTTCTCTGCGGCTTCGCGACGACGGTCAGCCTCGCGAGCTTCCTCCAAAGCTCTGGAGCAAGCCTCACGAGAGACCTTAAGGGACGCCTCGGCCTTCCCATTGTCAAGATCACGTTGACGACGGCCGAGGTTGATGGCCACCTTCAACTTGTGCCACTCCTCTGCCAACCAAAGACCCTCGGCCTCAAGGCGCGCGTCGACGTCCGCAAGTTCTTCACTGAGTCGGTTCATCGCGCCCATTGCCTCCTGGAAGAGCTCGTGACGAACAACGCTCCGCCCGTGCTCGAACTCAAGCGCCCGACCCATCTCGTCCTCCGCCATGGGGGCTGTGGGCGAGGCCTGGAGCGGTGCGCCCCCTCTCGGCAGGGGGCTGGGGGCTGGCTACCCCAGGCACCAGTCGGGCCTCGCAAGGAGCCCGAACTAGACGGGGCCCGCTGCCTAAAGAGGAGCCGCAGACCGAAGCCAACCAGCCACCGTCCATGACCAAAGGAGGGGTCCTGGGCACGCCCGCCAAGCTCCAAGCTAGGCCGTGAAGGAGGGACAACGAGGCTGCAAATTTGAAGCGCTGTGAAGGCGAGCGCACCTCTCCGACTGGCCCTACTCCAGGCACGACATGGAGGCTCGGGACGCTCAAGGCCATCGGGGGAGTCATGGAAAGCAGAGGTTGCTTCTCAGGGGACACAGCGGCCCTGACGGAAGGGGTCCTTAGGAGCCAACGTTAGGGAGGAAAGCATCAATCAAGAAATCACAAGGTGCAGCACTTACTCATCCACGGCGATGTACTTTCGTCGCTTCAATGGCCCGAAGATACCGCTGCTGCTCGTGGATCCTTTCCTCTTGCGGAGCTCCTCTAAGTCCACGCAAAGCCAACCGAAGCGCTGGACGTGGCGGCCGGCACGGGGTGCAGCCGGAGAAGTGCTCGAGGGGATAGCTTCAGGGGTGCTGGGCTGCGGAGAGCAGTCGGAGCCGTCTCACCGCGACCTCCCGAGGCCTCTGGAGCTTCGGCCTCGGGAGACGCGTGTTGCATCGTCTCAGTGACCGACACCCCTGAGGAAGAATCATGAGTTCCTGAAGACGACGCCCCAGGAGCCCCAGGCGGCATCTGCACCTCAGCACTCGAGCCGCTAGCCTCCGGTGGTGCTCGCCCCCTGCATCTACATTCGGGATGAGCTCGGCGCCAGCAACGAAGAAGGGAACCACGTTGAAGGGGTTCTTGCGAGGTCCCACCAGGACGTCCGGGCGCAGCCTCCACTCATCAAAGGAAGGCATGCTCTCTACAAAGTCATCCTTGTTCGTGTAGTGGTACAGCAGACAGCTCTTCCCAGGCATATCGTCTGGCGAAGGGACACCCGTCAAGACCTCGAGCATTGTTTGCCGCATCTCAAGAGGGAGCCCGGACTCCTGAAGCCTCATATGGTCATGACTGCTGAACAAAGCCCACATCGGGCGAGAGTGGTGTTGAAGCGGAGCGACTCGGCGCCTGACGAACTCCTTCACCACCATAGGTGCGACTATCCATCATCACCACCATCCTCTTCACCAGCAAAGGAGACATAATCATATGGGTATGGGCACTCCCCTTGGCAACTGCCAAGCTTGGGGGAGATGCCTCGGTATCGTATCACCATCACACTCCTATCTTCACCGTTTTTCTTAGTGCGATCCTATTTAGTAGTATCTTGATCTAGTAGAATAAAGTTTATGGCATGATCTAGTTTTGAGTTTTGCTTTATGATCCCTCTATGTAATCGAGTCTGTGAGCTATATAATAAAGATTAGTGTTGAGTCAAGGGCTTGATTATTTTGCCATGATATTGAGTGAATAAAAGAAAAGAGAAAAAGAATAAAAAGAAATAAAGAGTTCATATTGATCTTATTGATAGTAATGACTTCACATAGAAAGAGTATGATAATTAAAAGTTGTTGAGAGTTGACAAACATAGCTTTGGTCATTGTTGCAATTAATAGGAAGTAATAAAGAAAGAGAGGTTTCACATATAAATATACTATCGTGGACCTCGGTGGCCGCCCAGTCAATGCGAGCGCGAGACGCAGGCCAAGCCACCGTCTTCCCCCACTCGTTGAAGCTGGTGGCGAGCATGGGGCGCACCTTGCCCATGGCCTCATCGTTGAGCACCAGCGATCGGCCAACTGCAGGCTTGACGGCTGGAGGCACACTTGGCGAAGACAGAGGTTTCTTCCCCTTGTCTGCTTGTTTCAGTGCCATGGCGATGAAGTGGGCAGAGCACAGGTCAGATTGGAGAGGAGGAGTGATACGTCCATTTTGCATCATGCTTTTATATCGATATTTATTGCATTATGGGCTGTTATTACACGTTATGTCACAATACTTATGCCTATTCTCTCTTGTTTTACAAGGTTTACATAAGGAGGAGAATGCCGGCAGAATTTGGAATTCTAGTGCCGAAAAGGAGCAAATATTAGAGACCTATTCTCGCACAACTCCAAAAGTCCTGAAACTCCATGAAAGTTATTTTTGGAAATAATAAAAATATTGAGAGGAAGAAATACATGTAGGGGACCCACACAGCCACGAGGATGGGGGTGCGCCTACCCCTGCGCCCTACGCCTCGTGGGCCTCGCTGGCTCTCGGTGGCCATCTTCTGCTATATGAGGTCTTTCGTCGAGGAAAAAATCATCAGCAACCTTTCGATGAGACTCGCCACACAGGCGGAACCTTGGCGGAACCAATCTAGGGCTCCGACAAAGCTGTTCCGCTGGGACACTTCCCTCAGGGGGAAATCATCGCCATCGTCATCACCAACGCCTCCTCTCATCGGGAGAGGGCAATCTCCATCAACATCTTCACCAGCACCATCTCCTCTCAAAACCCTAGTTCATCTCTTGTATCCAATTCTTGTCTCCAAGTCCGGGATTGGTACTAGTAGGTTGCTAGTAGTGTTGATTACTCCTTGTAGTTGATGTTAGTTGGTTTATTTGGTGGAAGATCATATGTTCAGATCCTATATGCATATTAATACCCCTCTGATTATTAACATGAATATTCTTTGTGAGTAGTTACGTTTGTTCCTGAGGACATGGGAGAAGTCTTGCTATTAGTAGTCATGTGAATTTGGTATTCGTTCGATATTTTCATGAGATGTATGTTGTCTAGCCTCTAGTGGTGTTATGTGAACGTCGACTACATAGCACTTCACCATTATTTGGGCCTAGAGGAAGGCATTGGGAAGTAATAAGTAGATGATGGGTTGCTAGAGTGACAGAAGCTTAAAACCCTAGTTTATGCGTTGCTTCGTAAGGGGCTGATTTGGATCTATATGTTTCATGCTATGGTTAGGTTTACCTTAATACTTTTGTTGTAGTTGCGGATGCTTGCAATAGAGGTTAATCATAAGTGGGATGCTTGTTCAAGTAAGAACAGCACCCAAGCACCGGTCCACCCACATATCAAATTATCCAAGTACCAAATGTGAATCATATGAACGTGATGAAAACTAGCTTGACGATAATTGCCATGTGTCCTCGGGAGCGTTTTCCTTTATATAAGAGTTTGTCCAGGCTTGTCCTTTGCTACAAAAAGGATTGGGCCACCTTGCTGCACTTTATTTACTTTTGTTACTTGTTGCTCGTTACAAATTATCCTATCACAAAACTATTTGTTACCACTTATTTCAGTACTTGCAGAGAATACCTTGCTAAAAACCGCTCATCATTTCCTTCTGCTCCTTGTTGGGTTCGACACTCTTACTTATCGAAAGGACTACGATAGATCCCCTATACTTGTGGTGTTGGGGAACGTAGTAATTTCAAAAAAATTCCTACGCACACGCAAGATCATGGTGATGCATAGCAACGAGAGGGGAGAGTGTGTCCACGTACCCTCATAGACCGAAAGCGGAAGCGCGTTAGCACAACACGGTTGATGTAGTCGCACGCCTTCACGATCCGACCTATCAAGTACCGAACGCACGACACCTCCGAAGTTTAGCACACGTTCGCTCTCGATGACGTCCCTCAAACTCCGATCCAGCCGAAAGTGTTGAGGGAGAGTTTCATCAACACGACGGCGCAGTGATGATGATGATGTTCTATCGACGCAGGGCTTCGCCTAAGCACCGCTACGATATTATCGAGGTGGACTATGGTGGAGGGGGGCACCGCACACGGCTAAAAGATCAATGATCAATTGTGTCTATGGGGTGCCCCCTGCCCCCGTATATAAAGGAGTGGAGGAGGGGAGTGCGGCCGGCCAGGAGTGGGGGCGCGCCAGGAGGAGTCCTACTCCCACCGGGAGTAGGACTCCCTCCCTTTCCTAGTTGGAATAGGAGTGGATAAGGATGGCAATGGGTAGGGTATGGGCAGGGTAAAGCAATACCATACCCATACCCGTATAGTCAGCGGGTACAAAACTCTACCCATACCCGTACCCATGGGTATGAAACTTTACCCATATCCATACCCGATGGGTACCCACACCCATTGGTACCCAACGGGTAGAACAAATAGTACACAAGTTGTTCACAATTTTATGCTCATTGATAGCATATTTGACAAAAAAATCAATTATCTCAGCTCAATAACAGGCAGATGAGTAAATTACATATATCAAAATTTAGAAATCACAACATACTCTTAATTCAATAGGAGTGGACGCGTCACATGACAAATTAATGACTAACTGACGACAACTTAACATTAGTTCACAAGCGGGCAGGGTATGGGTATACCATGGTACAAGTTGTTATTCCTGCATCTCTACCCATGACTTAATGGGTAGGGTATGGGTACTACCCATGGGTATAAAAGTGTGCCCATATCCTGCCCATGCGGGTACGGTACCCGCGGGTACCCGTACCCGTGGGTAAAATTGCCATCATTAGGAGTGGAGGGGGGAAAGAGGTGGAGGAGAAGAAGGAAGGGAGGGTGCCGCCCCCTCTCCTTGTCCTATGTGGCACCCCAGCTCAGAGAAACCAGAACGCCCCATATTCCAGCCCAGAGATCGAGGAGAAGTCTCTGGAATACAGCACTGCTTGACATAGAACAAATCAGCTCTTATTACAAGAATAATAATTACGCGGGTCTAAGGTTACAATGATCACATCAGCATGGCGACACTATGCCTGCGATACTACACTTGCTCTATGATAGCAGCGGAGCATCTCGTAGCAGCGGAAAACTTCTAGCAGCGTAATAACGACGAAGGTGGTGAACTCCACTCCGCAGGGACTCTGGCTGGGACACGATCTAGCTCGCACAAACGGAAACCACGACAAGCAATCAAGCAATCACGGCATCACCTGCAATCTGGCATGACACGCCAGGTCAGTACATTGAATGTACTTGAAAGCTCACAACAACCATAAACATCAACGCAAGACAATGACATTGCATTTAACAAGTTAATTAAATTAACAACTATTATGATGAAACAACTACTAAGCCTGGGATGAAACTAACACAATGCTAATAAATCACCATGTAAGATCTCCATAATCTCTCTTGGCTAACCGGCCAAGCAGTATACCATCTCGATCAACTCATGACCAAAACCATACGGTGATCTTTCCGGCGATCACTACCATGACCAACATTTGGTCTCAAACTGTGATCTTTCCGGCGATCACAACCACGACCAACACTTGGTCTCCAACATCAACATCAACATCCTGCCAATCTGTACTGCTCAACATATCATCATATCAACATATAAATTACCTATAAGTCATTCCGTCATGTGAGTGTTGATCGAACGGTGGGACCTAGTACGGACGCGGCTATCGATAGATTAAATACACTCTGCAGAGGTAGCACACTGTACCCACACCACGGAACCCATGGCCTCGCACTCCCATTCGAGTGGACCAATGGCGTTCCAACAAAACCGATCTATTGCCATGACACTCTCCCGGCCATTCCGACTCACTCCCCACTGGGCTAGTCATGGGTGGCCCCGTGTCTACCAAAGACACCAACGACCACCGTCACGGCCAAAACATAAACTTTCCCACACAGGGACACACGCACAAAATCCAACTACGGGCACACAAGGTTATGTCCGCCTACCTGATCAGGGTAAGCACGCCCATAACCTTCCCTCATGGGAGGCACAGGCGAGATGCACGACAATAGACCCAGTTAGGACCTTCCCAAAAAGGTAAGCGTGGTTGCACTGGAAAAAGCCCGGTTCGGCGGCACCTGACCAACTTAATGACGGAATTTATCCCCAACAATATTACTGTGATAACTGATACTCCGATATCAACTACCAAACTATAAACCAAGTAATAGCAATATCCAACAAATAATCCAAGCATAATATCATCATCTCAAAATACTCCAAGGGTAGCACAACACTACTGTCATGATGGATCCGAAAACAATAATCCTACTACTCCAATAACAAGAATAAAGCTATTCGGCTAAGATCCACATGTAAACATTATTTCCGAAAATAATACTCCAAGCAACAGAACATCAACTAACCACTAAAATAATCACACTAACCACTAGTAATCCAATGGCAGCATGATATCCAAAGTAATACTCCAAAATATAATAATAGGTATCATCATGAAAATAATCATACTAACCACTAATAATCCAAAGGCAGCATGACATACAAAGTAATAATCCAAAATATAATAACAGGTATCATCATGAAAATAATCATACTAACCACTAATAATCCAAAGGCAGATGACATCCAAAGTAATACTCCAAAAATATCATATCCAACACCACCATGAAAATAATCATAACATAAGCCACTAATAATCCAATGGCAACATGTCAACCACATAAGCTGCAAAATATAAGTCCTACAACTCCAAGCAACATCATGGCAATAACAAGATCAAAATACAACTCCGAGAAATTGCCATGCACAAAGTCATGTAGCTAAAGCAATATTTTAAACAAGTTCAAATAATTTAAACCATGTCACTGAATTGAAATCACGCAAATGGAGGGTGTGGCTTGCCTGTGGTGGAAGAAATCACCGGCAGAAAGTGCGAGAAACTCGCGGAAAGGATCGCCGGAAAACATACTCTCTCGGAGGGGGCTGAATAAGGGTAGGGGAAAAATGTTCATTTTCAGAATGTCAAAACATGGTAAAAATGGTTCCATCAGAACGGCCTCGACGAAACGAAAAAGTGGGCTTTGGATTCACCTCAAACGGAGTTGCGAGCAACAAGATATAAGGGTTTTTCTGCCAGGGACCCATCTGTAAGAAAAATCTTTACAAACTGGGCCTGGACAGAAAAACAGAAAGCGCACTTCCAAGAGTATGCCTCTCTGCAGCAAAAACGTATTCCACTCTAGAACAGAGACAGAATACGCTTTCTCTTCAGGAAGACGTATTCGGTGGAATGTGTTTCCACTTAACCACATCAGCAAGGGGCGGGGCCGGCCTCTGGGTCGCTGACTGGCGGGTCCCATGGGTCATGGGGCCTGTCACTTATCCAGCTGGGCAGGCGGGGTCAACACCCACCCGCCGACAGGTGGGGCCGAGGGCCCACTGGCCAGCTGGGTCAACTTCCTCTCTCTCCTCCCGCCTCCTTCTCTCTTCTTCCCACGCGACACTGAGCAGAGGGAGGGCGCCAAGACCGCGCTGGCCTCATGGGCTCCGGCCAACTCCGGCCAAGGGAAGCCACCGGCGATCACCATGGCGCAGCCCACCGCACCCATCCAGGGGAAAACAAGCCCCGGGGCAGAGTGGGGAGGCGGCGACGGTTGGAGGAAGAAAGAGGCAGAGGCGGCGGCGATCTTCGGGTATGCAGCCAGGGTGGCTCAGACGGTGGGGTGAGGACACGGGAAGGACCGCCGGAGTCTGGGTGGAGCTAAGGTGAGGTCAGGAGGGAGGGGGAGGGCTTGGTTCGCTCGAATTTAGCCGGAGCACCGCGGTGGCCATGGCGGTGATGGAGGAGCAGGAGGGCCGTTCGAGCTCAATGGAGAGGTTGGGGAGGGAGCTGGGAGGTTTGCGAGGAGGCTGGTGAGCTCGGGAGGACCTCGGGTGGCCTTATATAGGTGGGCGCGAGGGGCACGGCCTCGGGTGTCGCCGGGCACGTCCGGCCGAGACTCTGGCAACGGCCAGCGATCACGGGGAGGCGCGGGAACGCGACGAGGGGGTGCGGACGAGCCACAGAGGTCACAGAGACGAGCGAAGCTCGGAGACAAGAAGAGGAAGAAGCCACGGCGCCATTAATGCTCGGTCGACCATAGTGCGCCCGTGGGCGAGCGTCGGCGAGCGTCGGTGAGGAAGCTGCCGAAGGGGAGAGGGGTCTAGGGGGACGGCGACGATGCACGCTAGCTGTGGGACACACTCACGCGCGCGAAGACGACGAGAGGAGGAGGGGGTCCAGCACAAACAGCCACTGGGCGCGGCCACTGCACAAAGAGCGCGTGCACAGTGATGCCATTGTCGTGGTCACCGTGTGCACTGGTTTGTAGTGGGGGAGAGAGGCTTGAACATGATGTCTAGTGGGTAGTTCATCCAGGGGAGGTCTCAACCGTGGTGGTAGTTTGGTTAAAACCGCTCTGGTTAAAAGATAATCAAGCTCTGAAGTTCACTACAGTAAACTTGATCGAGCATTGCTGATCCACAAAGACTTGATTGAGGTCAATGGAGTTGTCTGGTAGGTCTAGGGTAAGAAGGACTTACATCCTGGTAACTTGGAGAGGATTAGGATCAAGATTTAATGTAGTTGCTTAACAACCACATAAACTGGTCCAGAATCAAGATTTGGACGATGCACTCAAATGGTGTGGCCACTTGACCTCAAGTTTGGCAAGGCTTCATGATTTGATCATATAAAGATGATGTATAAGTTTCATACCAATAGGATTCACCAAAATGGTACTTGCTTCACAAACATCCTTGCTGACCAGAAACTTGCAAAAATTCTAGAGGAAAAATGGCTTGATGAAACATGCCCAAAATGGGTTGAGGTAGGTTATATGGATAATAGAAGGCCTAGAAAAATTGGCAGCCATAATGGAGCAAGATAAAATATACTTGCTTCACAAACTGAAATTTTGGGCAGAATCAAAGAATTGAAAGTGAGCTCACATGGAGGCATGACATGAGCTCTACTTTGGTGGAGGGCTATGATATGATGATATGAGTAACCATGCAAAATTGCAACTCATTTGGATATGCCGAGCTTGTACTTCCTTCACAACTACTTCCCTCAGACAGGAACTTTGGAAAATCATAATTAAATAATTACTAGGCAAATGAGGTTGCACTTTGGCATGTGGCAATGATATGGGCAGGAAAAGGTGCCCAAGGAGTTTGAGGTCAATTGGGAAAAGGAAAATAGCACTTACTTCACATTCTGCCATTCAGGACAGATAGGAAATGCATTAATTGGGCATGATGAAGAACATGGCAAATGAAATATTTTGCCTTATTTGAGAAAGATATAACCCAAACAATTTATGAGAATTATTTGGGATTTTTGGGAGTGACAGAAATATAGGTTGCTTCACAACCTAGGGCGGACGGGGTTATTCCTTTAATAGAAAAAGGAATATTCCCTAGAAAAAAAATTTGGGTTTGGTCAAGCAGTGAAGTGACAAGATCTTGGCAGGGTTTTGAGAATGATGAGCCACTTGGGAGGGAAAAAGAGGATGATTTCCCAGGTGACAAGGCCACAGAACCACTCCAAAAAAACAGAGCAAAAACCAATAAATCAAAAGAAAAAAGAAAAGGGCCAAAATCCAGGCTGTTACATCCTATTAGGACTAGGGGGGAGGGGCGCGCGGCCCTTGCCCTGGCCGCCTCTCCTCTCTTCCACTAAGGACCACTATGGCCCATTAACCTCCCGGGGGGTTCCGGTAACCTCCCGGTACTCCGGAAAAATCCCGATTTCACCCGGAACACTTCCGACATCCAAACATAGGCTTCCAATATGTCAATCTTCATGTCTCGACCATTTCGAGACTCCTCGTCATGTTCGTGATCACATCAAGGGACTCGAACAACCTTGATACATCAAAACATATAAACTCATAATATAGCATCATCAAAAGCGTTAAGCGTGCGGACCCTACGGGTTCGAGAACTATGTAGACATGGCCGAGACACGTCCGTAAATAACCAATAAGCGGAACCTAGATGCTCATATTGGCTCCCACATATTCTCGAAGATCTTTATCGGTCAGACCGCATAACAACATCGTTGTTCCTTTTGTCATCGGTATATTCTTGGCCCAAGATTGATCGTCGGTATCTCAATACCTAGTTCAATCTCGTTACCGGCAAGTCTCTTTAGTCGATTCTGTAATACATCATTCCGCAACTAACTCATTAGTTGCAATGCTTCTGAGGCTTAAGTTATGTGCATTACCGAGAGGGCCTCAGAGATACCTCTCCGACAATCGGAGTGACAAATCCTAATCTCAAATCGCCAACCCAACAAGTACCTTGGAGACACACCAGAGCACCTTTATAATCAGCCGCCACGTTGTGACGTTTGGTAGCACACAAAGTGTTCCTCCGGTAAACGGGAGTTTCATAATCTCATAGTCATAGGAACATGTATAAGTCATGAAGAAAGCAATAGCAACATACTAAACGATCGGGTGCTAAGCTAACGGAATGGGTCAAGTCAATCACATCATTCTCCTAATGATGTGATACCGTTAATCAAATGACAACCCATGTCAATGGCTAGGAAACTTAACCATCTTTGATCAACGAGCAAGTCAAGTAGAGGCATACTAGTGACACTCTGTGTCGGAGTACTAGGCCACGGGTAGGCAAACCCGAGCCCTGGACCTTTCAAAAACATCGGGGCAGACTGCGCCCCTCAAGACCCCAAGACGAAGAGCCACCTTCGAGAGTCGGCGCCCAGAGCCGCCAGCGCCTCCAGCCGAGTCGAGGCGGCCTCAAGATAAGCCGACTCCCAGCCAGCGACTTCCGGAGAAGCTGGCTACGGGAGTCGCCCGCGACTCAACCGCCTCCTACCAATGCGACTACGGACGGGGCGGGATGGGGCCGCCGCAGCCCATCCTACGCCGTTCACAAAAGACGAGCATAGCCACGGCGCCCGTCTTGGCGAAGATCTCCGTCCGGCGCTGCATCTGTTGCCCGCGGCCACGACATCAGCCCGTGGGCGAGATCCTCCACCCACGATGGTGCATGCATGCGACCGAAGGCGGCGGGACCCGCTGTCGGCGGGAGTGCCGAAGACGGTGAGAGCATCCCAAGACGGACCCGCTGAGAGTCGGCCTCCGAGAGTCGGCCGGCCCCTCCCACGGGCTCCATGCGCCATTAGCCAGACAAGACAGGGAATGGCAACAGTGATCGCCCGCCAGGCGGCGGCACTGTTGCCATGACCCCATGACCAAGCTCGCGTCATTAGAAGCGTGGCTACAGTAACCCGCAGCCGGCAAGACCCGCCCGCGGCGGGCAAGGGCTGTCGGCCCCATGCTGGACCACCGGTGGGGCCCACCAGTCGGCGGGCTCCAGAAGTCGGCGGAGAAGACGGCGACTAAAGAGGCTGGCAGTGGGACACTGCTCCTAGGCGGATTACCATTGTACCCCGAGGTAGGCCTATATAAACCCCAGGGCACCCATGCAAGGGGTTGGACCCTAGTAGTTTGACACACACATAGGAGGAAGAAAAGAGCTAGCCGTGCCCTTCTCCTTCCTCACCCCGAACAGCTCAAGGAGCCACCTTGTAAACACTTTGTCGTAGTGATCATGCGGAGACCCCATGAGCAGCGAGTGGGGTGTTATCTCCTCGGAGAGCCACGAAGCTAGGTAAGATTAGCGGCGTGCATGCCCGCCTCATCCGTTTCCAGGCACCGGCGACGTTCTACTCGCCCCCTCCATGATAAACCATCCTTTGGCATATGTCGCACCCAACCCCCGACATTTGGCGCCCACCGTGGGGCTAGGTGCACCGTCGTCCGGAGACCTGCTCGGGCGGGAACCCTCTTCCTCCTGGCGGCGCAGCCAGCCCGGCACGCCAGGCGGGTCTGCGCCGACGCTGCTGCATGGAGCTGAGGTCGCCTACGTGGCAAGCTGCCTCGCCGAACTTGTCGGCGAATTTCGCCTCTCCGACGAGCTTGCATCCAACGCAGGCACGGACGGCCCCGAGAGCCTCCTCGCGGGCCTCCTCGAGCAGCTCCACGTCATTTGGCGAGCCTGCCGCCGACACAGGTCCATAGGCTCCACCGACCGAATCTGGTCGACTCCGACACCGAATCGCTCGACGCGTTCCCCACCAACGTGGTGGTCTACGATGAACCGCTCCCTCGCGCGGAGAGCGGCGGAAGCACCGTCACGGAGGTGCTCGTCGCCGGTCATAGCGAGCCTTCCGGTGAGGAGCTCATGACCCTCGGCGGCGGTTACGCAAGACCTAACCGCACCTATTCCGGAAAAGCGGCGGCGCGGGGTGCTGGAAACGCCGCCTCCAGCTCCTCGTTGGCGCGAAGAAGCGGCAAGCATGAGGCGCTTGTCGAAGCCTACCAGCGTGAGATGGATCGCGTCGTGGGCGGCTCGCCCGGCTCCGGCCGGGCCTATTCGCCTAAGCGGCGGTCCAGCAGCTTGGCGTAGCCATCGCCAACCTGTTGAGGCCAATCGCCCCATATCGCCACGCCCGCGAAGAACATCCGCGCGCCCCAGCGGCGGCGAGCAACTGGATAACCGAGGCGAGGCGCCGCTTGATGCGGGCGAGTCCGGCAGCTCCTCGGCAGCTGCGCGCAAAACGAAGCTGGCTGCGCCGCGGGCGCCAGCGGCGACAACACGGCGACTGCCTCCCGCCGAGATCAAAGCGCGACATCTCGGACGCCCGGTGGCGGTGTACGTGGGAAAAAAACAAGGATCCGGCTGTCAGCCATAGTCGAACTCACATCTCCATCGGCGCGACAAAAGCGGCGCCCCCAAAGCGGTGGAGCGGCGGGCGACTATCTGCCCCTCCTCCCCCAGAGAAGCGCGTCTCCCGCCGCCCGTCGAGCATCCGACTCTCGGCGACCGCCTTGGCCGCCGAGAGGGAGTCGGAGAAAACGACGCCCGCCACCGGATCAAGCGGCTCCACCGATCCCTGGCGCTGGAAGAAGAAGACGAGTTGGGCCCGCCGTGTTTCGGACCTCGCATCCGAGACGAGCCCTTCCCCAGAGGGTTCACACTCCCCCGAGATACACCCAAATACACGGGCTCCGTGAAGCCGGAGGACTGGCTAGTGGACTACTCCACGGCTGTCAAGCATATGACTTAACAACAAAAAGCGTTGCCGTAAAGTATGTTCCCCTCATGCTCCGAGGCACGGCCGGACATGGTTGAACAACTTGAAGCCCCGCAGCATCAACAGCTGGGTCGACTTCACCAAGGCCTTCGTCCGCAACTTCATGAGCACATACAAGCGACCTCCCAAGCCTCGCCAGCTTTCCTTGTGCGTGCAAGGCCCCAACGAGTCCACTCACGACTACCTCACACGCTGGGCCGAGCTCCGGAACTCCTGCAAGGGATTGCACGAGGTGTAGGCTATCGAGTACTTCACCGCCGGGTGCAGAGAAGGCACCCTCATCAAGCACAAGCTCCTTTGGGACGAGCCGGAGACCCTCGACGAGCTGCTGATCATAGCAAACAAGTACGCCACAGCCGACTCCTCCATGAAGACGGAGATCGAAGTCAGCGCGACTGGCAAGGTGGCTCCTCAGGCTCCCAGAACTCCGGTGGCGGCGCCCGATCAGCGGCAACAACGAGAATGATCCTGGCGCAAGGCCCCACAGCGGCTTCCAACAGCCGGCGGTGGCGGCGGTCGAACCAACAGCAGGAGGGCAGCCTCCGGCCAAGCGCGAAAGGCGGCAAGTCCAAGCTGGTTGCCGGCCTTCTCTTCTGGCAGACTCTAGATGGTCCTGCAAGTTCCATAGCGGGCGGCCATCGAACCACACCACCGGAAGTGCCAGCGGCTCACCGGGATCGCCAAGGGAGGCGGCCTCATCCTCCCCGCTTCTTTGGGCCGCCGCCTCCACCACCACCCGGCAGGCCGGCTGTCGGGCCGGTCGGCGCCGATACAAAACAGTACCGAGAAGAGCATGGAGCTTATGTAGTGTTCACCGGTGTGGCCGGCGATCGCCGCAGCGGCTGCAATAGCAAGAAGTGAATGGAGTAGCGTCGGATACTCTGAATTCATGCTGCTGGTCAGAAACCTATCGGTTGGAGCGAGCTGATCACCCGGAGGTGATGCTGAATCCGGGCTCCTACGCCCTGGTCTTGGGAGCCACCCTTGCCGCGGATAGGCGGGCCGCTCGCTTCTCGCAAGTGCTGATAGACGAAGGCAGCAGCATCAACATCCTGTATAAGGACACAATGGAGAAGTTAGGAATCAAGCAAAGACAGCTTGAACAGCGGATGTATTCCATGGAATTGTGCACGGCCTTTCACGCTCACCGATCGGCAAGATCCTGATAGACGTCCTCTTTGGGGACAAAGATCACTTTCTCCGAGAGCCAGTCTGGTTCGAGGTGGTGGACCTCGAAAGCCCATATCATGCTCTGCTTGGCCGACCTGCTTTAGCCAAGTTCATGGCGGTCCCCCACTACGCCTACCTCAAGATGAAGATGCCGAGTACCAAGGGGATTGACCGTGGCCGGCGACTCTGATCGTCCGCTTTGTGCAGCTGAAAGCGATCGGCTGGCGAGTCCACAGTGATCGCAGGTGAAGCGGCTTCTTGATCGGGTTGTGGCAATGGCGGCAAGCAGCGAGATGTCGCCCAACCCCAAGAGTCGGAAGCTGAGGGCTCGTTCAAGCCAGCCAAAGAGACAAAGAAGATACCCTTGGACCCGGAGCACCGGAGAGGTGTCTGTCGTCGTGGTGCAAACCTTGACAGATAAATAGGAAAAGCGAGCTCGTCGATTTCCTCCGTGAGAATCGGGACATTTTCGCATGGTCCCTAAAGACATGCGGGTGTACCGGCCAGGAATTCGCCGAGCACAAGTTACATGTCCGATCGATGTGAAGCCGTCGGGCAGCCCTTGCGCCGCTTTGTCGAGAAGAGAAGAGAAGAGTTGTTGGAGAAAGAGATAGCCGGCTCCTCGCGGCAGTTTCATCATGGAAGTGTTCTTTCGAGTGGCTAGCGAACCGGTCTTGGTACTAAAGAAGAACAAGCGATGGCGGATGTGTATTGACTACACAAGCCTCAACAAAGCTTGCCCCAAGGACCCGTTAAACTGCGAGAATTGACCAGGTGACAGACTCCACGGCGGATCACGAGCTGTTGAGCTTCTTAGATGCATACTCGGGATATTACGAGATCAAGTGAACCCGGCCGGCAGATTGAAAACCGCCTTCATCACGCCGTTTGGAGCCTTCGCTGCGACCATGGCGTTCGGCAGGAATGCGGAGCCACCTTCCAGCGTTGCATGCGAAGTGCCTCCTCAAGCAGCTTAGCGAAGCATACGTTCACGTGGGCGGCGTGGTGGTGAAGAGCGGAGAAGCGAGGCGTTCTTGGAAGACCTCAAGGAGACCTTTGAGAACCTGCGCCGATTCGAGATCAAGCTCAACCCGAAGAAGCGTCTTGAATTACCGGCCGGCCAGCTCCTTGGTTTCTGGTCTCGAGCGCGGCATAAGTGCAACAACCCGTGAAGATCAAGGCAATCGAGAGGATGGAAGTACCCCCGACGCTAGATGTGCAAAAAGTTCACCGGCTATTTGGCGTCCATCGGCCGATTCATCACCGGTGGGCGAGAAAGCTCTTCCTCTGTACCAGCTCATGAAGAAGACCACCTTCTTGAATGGAACCCCAAGGCGAGATGAAGCTTTTCTCCGTTGAAGAAAATGCTGACTACTCCCGGTCTTTGGCGGCTCCGACTCCCAAAGAGCCCATGCTCCATATATCGCCGCCACCAGCAGGTAGTCCGCCTGATCATTGTAGTTGAGCGCAAGGAGGAAGGCAAGGCGCTACCTGTCCGAGAAGACGATATATTACTGGCGAAGTATTGTCGACCTCAAGCGAACTACCCCACTACCGGAAGATGTGTTACAGCGTGCACTTTGCCGCCAAGAAGTTGAAGCCTTACTTTCAAGAGCATCCAATCACCGTGGTTTGCACGGCCCCACTAGCAGAGATCATCGGAAGCCGAGATGCTTACGGTCGAGTGGCCAAATGGGCCATAGAGTTGGCCCCTACACCATCTATTATCAGCCCTTTACCGCCATCAAGTCGCAAGCAGCGCCGACTTCCTCGTCCGGGCGAGACCGATTACTGCCGCCAAATACCGACTCCACCATTGGCGGATGCACTTCGACGGCTCCAAGATGCACACCGGCTTGGGAGCGGTGTGGTCCTCACTTCCCCAAAGGCGACAAGCTCAAGTACCGCTGCAGATCCATTTCGCCGCCTCAACAACGTCGCCCGAATCTGGCGCTCATTCCGCGGCTCCGGCTTGCCAAAGAGCTTGGCATTCGCGGATCCTGTGTTATGGCAACTCCGACTTGGTGGTCCAGCAGTCATCCGGCGACTGGGACGCCAAAGATGCAAACATGGCGAGCTACCGTTTCCTGGTACAGCAGCTGAGTGGATATTTTGAGGGGTGCGAGTTCCTCCACGTGCCAAGAAGCGACAACGACCAAGCGAGATACCACAGCAAGACTCGGCTCCACCCGCCGAGCAATACCATCCGGCGTCGCCCTTCAGCGCCTCCTCAAGCCATCTGTCAAGCCGTCACCAGAGTCAGACTCAATTTTTGTGCCGACTCCCCCTGAAGAAGTCGGATCCGATTCCAAAGCCTCAGCAGACGGCACAAGAATTCTTGCAGACGGCCACAAAACGCTGCGATCGAAGCCGGCCGGGGACTTGAACCGGCCGGGGACTGCGGCGACCATTGCGCGAACTCGGTACTCGGCCGGGGACGCGCCCGGTCGGCCGGGGACTTCTTCAACCCGACAAGTTGCTGCGGACTCCAACACGCCGCCTCCCAGCCCAGCCGCCCTCGTCCAAGTAGCGATCTTGGCAATCGAAGAAATAGCAGCACCCTCATGGGCCCAGCCCATCTCGAAGTTCTTAGTAAGCGGAGAGCTACCAACCGATGAGACCTTGGCTCGGCAAAGTGCAACGCCGGCGGCAGCCTACACTATAGTCAATAGAAAGCTGGTCGAGCCTTAGCGTCCTTTGGTGTCTACCAAGCTCGTCGAGCTGAGAGCAAGGCCAGCGATTCTCGAAGACATTCATCAAGGCGAGTGCGGCCATCATGCAGCCTCAAGAGCACTCATTGCCAAAGCCTTCCGACACGGTTTCTTCTGGCCGACTGCCCTAGAAGAGGCCAAGGAATTAGTTCAAAAATGCAAGGGGTGCCGGTGTTCCGCTCCAAGCCGTTTCACCAACGCACTCAAGACTATCCCCATCGCACCGCCCTTTGCTGTTCGGGGCTGGACATGGTGGGACCATTCAAAAGCGACGAGGCGGCCCGACTCACTTACTTGATGCAGTGGACAAGTTCACCAAGTTGATAGAAGCAAAACCCATCAAGAAGTTGAATGGTCCCTCTGCGGTGACTTTCATCGCCGACATCACGACTCGGCACGGCGCACCACCAACATCATCACCGACAATGGCACAAATTTTGCCAAAGGCGCCACGCCCGTTCTGCGCGACGAAGGCATCCGGCTGGACTTAGCGTCATTGCCCACCCGTGATCAAGCGGCCGGTGGAAGCGAGCGAATGGCCTCATCTGTCGGCATCAAGCCTCGTTGGTCGAACCACCGAGGCGTTCGGCCGGTTGCTGGCTTGAGGAGTTGCCAGCCGTCCTATGGAGTCTGCGCACGACTCCAAACAAGTCAACTGGCTTCACACCTTTCTTCCTCATCTACGGTGCTGAAGCCGTCATCCCAACGGATATAGAGTTCGACTCCCCGCGAGTCACCATGTACACCGAAGAGGAAGCAGAAGAAGCACGTCAAGACGGCGTCGATCTGCTGGAAGAGGGCCGACTGTTGGCACTCAGCCGGTCCAGCATCTACCAGCAGAGCCTGCGCCGCTACTACAACAAGAAGGTCAAGCCAAGATCATTCCTAGAGGGCGACCTTGTGCTCCGGCTGATCCAGCGAATAGCCGCCAAAGCACAAAGCTGTCGGCGCTTAGGAAAACCCATTCGTCATCGACAAAGTCTTTGGCAGCGACTCCTACTACTGATCGTATTTCGAAGCCCGAGCACGCAAGAGGGCGACTCCGGCAAAGAGACGGAGCGGCCATGGAATCGAATCTCCTCAAGAAGATTTTCTGATTGATGCAGTATGTACCACGCTACCCTTTGTGTTTAAAGTACCAAGACTTGGGCCCCCGAGGCGAGCTCGAGGACTGCCCTCTTTGTTATCTCTATGATAAAATTATGCCTTGAGTATGTTACTCTTTGTTATGCTATTTGGCACGGGCTCTACTAGTCGGCCGGGGACTCGCCATATGGGCTATGAAATGCTTCTGCGGTCGGACAAGTAACGTGCGATTGCCTAAGCCGTCTCTGTCGAAGCCGCAGCTCATGAGAGAGACTGTTTGGTGGGCAGGAGTAAGGAAGAACGAGGCGCCCACACGAAAAAATGGCTAAGGACCCAAAGCATAAACATAGTTTAAGTCGGCTTCCAGCCCGTTTATAAAACCGACTCTTAAGTAGTCGACTTGCCGCTTACCCAACTTGCTTAAAGACTCTAAAAATGGCCAAGTACTTGCCTTCTCAAAGGTAGCCAAGCACTTGACCCAGACGGCAGATCCGATGAGCGTTGCCGATGGGCAAGCGGCAACTCGAGGGAAGGCGGCAAAGAAAAAAGCCATAAGAGCAATAAGCAAGGAAAGATAAAATTAGGATAATATTTACACAGCTTAGGCCCTTGGCCGGATCTTCGGACAGAGGTTCACAATACAGCCCGCGGGTGGAATTGTGCGAATTAACAAGTTCTTTCAAAGACTATCAAAACAGATAAAATAAAAGCGAGACAATGGCCTAGGAAGCGGCAGATGGGGTGGAAGGCTGAGGCGACGGCAGCGTCGAGGCGCCGGGAGGCCGGCTGGCGGTCTTAAGCTTGATCATCTCCGGCGGCACCGCCCGAGACAGGCGGCTCGTTCTTTGAGGCCTTGCCGAGTGAGGCTGGTCGCTGCTCGCCTCTTCTGGCGCCTCCATCTCATCTCCGTCCTCCGCCTCGTCTTCCTCCTCGGCGCCGAGTCGATCACCTCCGAGTCCTCGTCATAGTCCGGGTTCATCGCGAACCACTCGTGGCGCCTCCCACCGTCCTCGGCCCGCTTCCGGGTATGAAGACGCTGGTGTCCATGTAATCGGCAATCGCCGCCCGACGCTCGACGAGGGCGTCGCCGCAGCCAACAACTCCGCTGGGCCTCGACCGAAGCGTGGCCAGCGGTCAGATCCAGCCTCAGATACCACGCCTTGACGAATTCTAGGCCGGCGCGCTCGGCCGGGCGCGGAACCTTCCGTGCCTCAAGGCGGCCAGCCGCGACCTCCGGCCCGGTCGGCGGTCCGGTGGGAGTCGCAGAATCGGCATGTCCGCCACAGAGCAGCGTCGCTGGCGCCGACACGCTGAAGCCGGCAAGCATCCGATGGGCCGCGCAGAGCGAGCCTCAATGCTCGGGAGCTGCTCGTCAAGGGTCCGGGGGCATTGGCAGCGATCACAGCACCACTCGCGCCGGCGCCTCGCGGTCAGCCTCGATAAGCGATTGGCCGCTGCGTGTGGCGGGAAGAAGTCTCGCCAAGGCGAAAATGAAGCAAGTCAAAAAGGAGTCGGCTCGACCCATAGTCGGCGACCAAAAGAAAAGTAAAGCAAACTCACCATCGACGATGTCCTCGATTTCATGGAAGCGGGAGGTCGGCAGCGCTTCCTTGTCGGTCCGGGAGGAGCTTCGCTCTCAAACTTCGGCCGGAGAGCAGCCTCTTTCTTCTCCGCCTCGTCTGCACCGCCTTAAGCAGCTCCCTCGCTCCGCCATGTGCGTAGCAAGAGGTCGCTTCTGCAGCGAAGCTTGCTGCACTCCTCCTCCTTAAGCGCGCAAAGCGGTGTTAGCCGTACCAGCTGCCGCGAAGAGTGGCGCTAGCCTCTCAAGAATAAAAGAAGAAGGACGCAAAGTAAATCAGCTAAGAAGGTCGCTAGAAGATCCGGCTGATTGCGCAAGCGATCGGCCCGAATCTCGGGACTACAGCCCGCTGGTGCGCCGCCGCGCCCAAGAAGAAAACTCACCTCGGCTCCTCGCCAAGTCGACAGTCCACTTGCTCAGCTCCTCAACGTTGCGGTTGAAGGCAGTGGCGCGGAGGTTGTGATACTCCTGCGACAAGAATTTCGGACAAAGGTAAAAATTTGGAAATCAGCAAATAGAGTTCGAGCACTGATCGTGATCGGCCCGAAAACTCGGGGACTACACCAGTGGGTGAGCTTGTTGCGCCCCACAGAGAAGAGCGAAAAAGTTCAAAGAAGAAACATACCGCACGGGCGGCTCGCAACGCCAGTGCGCCTTGGAGCAGATTCGGATGGCGTCGCCCTCAGCTCGCATAACCGCACGGGCGTCTAGAAGCGTCGTGTTCAGCGGGCTCTGTGCGCCTCCCGCACTCCACCTAACGGGCGCGGCGCTCGGCGCCTCGGCGTCTGGAATGAGCTGGCGGCGCCCGGTCTCCAAGGGCGCGGCGTCAAGTCGCCTTCTCAAGGCGGCGTCGTGTTGGCGAGGCGACTTGAAGAAGCAGCCTCGCCACGGCCTCGTCGTCGGTCGGCGGCGCAGGTGGGTCCGCCGGCTGTTTGCCTCGCGCACTCTCGGACTGTGGTGGAGGCGGCGGGGGTGGCTCGGCCGTGCCCGACAGGGAGGCCTCGCCGCCTTCCTTCTCCGCGACGGGGAACTCACCGCCGACTCCCTCCGTCTGCCCCGTGAACTCCAGCGGCGGCGGCGCAGAGCTCAGTGGAGTGACGAGCAGCGCCAACTGGAGGCGCGTGGCCTCCTCGGCTCGCCTCTTGGCTGCAACGGCGGCTTCGGCCTCCTCCAGCTTCTTCTGGGCAGAAGCCGCCGCCTTCTCGGCCTTCGCCTTCTCCAGACGGGCGGCCTCCTCCTCGTCGTGCTTCTCCTGCGCATTCCGCTCCGTCTCTTCCCGGAGGTCGGCCGCAGGGTCAATCCGCCGAGTATTGGCGGACGTCTCTGCCGACCCCATGACGGAGGCGGCGGCGACCCTCTCCAAGGTGAGAGGAGCCCTGATGGGAAAAAGCCATGTAAAGACTTGGACAAGACGGACCAGAAGAAAACAAGACAAAACAAGAAGTACTTACGCGGAGACCAACGGCGGCTTCTTCACTTCCTTGCAGGCAGTTAGCCTTCGCGACCGCCTCTTCTGCTGGGTCGCGGCCGTCCCCCTGAATTTCTTTGCCCGGCCGCCTGGCAGGCTCGGCCCGGCCCGGCGCTTCTTCGCGCCGCCTCGACCACCCAAGACGGCGGAGGAACTCGCGCCTGGATGGCCGGCTTTCTGTTGGCGGCGGGGGACGACTTCCCTTTCGCCGTCGTCGTCAGGCCAATCAGCGAAGGTTGACGAAGGCCTGAAGTCGTCGGCCCCTCCTCCTCCTCCCTCGGCGTCGGTCTCCATCGCCGCCACCCCCAAGTCGGGGTCGTCGGCGTCGCTCTCCGCCCGGTCGGGGACGAATTCACGAGCCGGCCCCGCGGTGCCGACCGAGGGCTGCATAAGGGGGTTCTAACTTAGAAAAGACCAAAGAAAATTAGAGTCGGATTCGACTGAAGAAGGAAACAGAAAAGCAAGAGAGATGACTTACCACAGGCGGGGGTTGGCGCGCGAGTACGGTTCCTTGCCGAACTGCCATTCCTCCGTGAGGCCGCAGTTCGCCAGGAAATTCACCGTGTCCACCACCTCCGCGTGGGGCATATCTTTGGAGCACAACCGATTTGGTCCGGCGGCCGCTCATCGGCAGATCGAGATGAGGTCGGCCTTGAGAGGAAGAACTTCGGCGTGCCACGGCGGCCAACAAATCGGCCCTGATCAGGCCCTCCGGCTGCGTCAAGCCTCGGAGCCGCCCGACGGCGGGCGGGGCTCTGGAGTCGGCGTCTGGCCCGATGGGACCAGGTGAAAGTCGCCCGCCAACTCGCCGGCCACGTAAGGCGGCAGGTTGACCCAATCGCCTTCTGGGGCGACGTTCTTCACGTAGAAATACGTGCGCTGCCACATCTTCACCGACTTGATGAGTGGGATGGCAGGGAAGGGGTTGTCGGGCACCGGCCTCCTCATTGCGATGAACGTGCCGCACAGAGCTGGCACGCGAGCGATGTGGGTTTCGAGCTTGGCTTGGAAGAATTCCCCCCACAGCTCGATGGTGGGGAGAACACCAAGAAAGCCTTCGCACAAGGATGCGAAGGCGGCCAGCAGCACCACCGTGTTTGGAGTGAGGTGGTGCGGCTGGAGCCCGTGAAACTCCAGGAACGCGCGGAAGAAGCCGCTCGCCGGGCAGCCCTAGCCTGCGCATGAGGTGCGAGCGGAATATGACCCACTCTCCCTCCTCCGGCGCCAGCGTTATTTCGCCCGCCGGCGCAGCGCGGGTCCGCACTAGGTGGGTGCCGGGGATGCGGCGCGTTTGGCGGAGAAACTCGATGATGTCGTCGTCCACAATGGAGCCATCCCCACGCCGGAGCGGTGGGTGGCGCAAGGCGGGAGGAGGAGCTCATCTCCGTGGCGTGGCGTGGTTCGGGCTTGGCGGAGGCAGAGGAGAAGCGAAGGAGAGGAAGCAAGAAGAAGCGGGGGGAGTGGGTGCGCGTGCGTCGCCCCCCTCCTCCCGCCTACTTATAGGCGCCTAGGCTGAGAAGCCGAGGGGGCGGGCATGGGATTAACTGCGCCCACGCCCCCACGATTTAACCCACGACGTTACTACACGCAGTAACGGCGTGGGGAGCCCAACCGCCCGCACAGCCGCAATGGATCCGCCCGTGCGCCGAGGCGCGGTAGTGGCGGGCCCCGCCTGACGGGCCTGTCTAGTCACGCGCGTGGGCGGGCAGACTGGTCCTGCCGCGTGGCGTCACGTGGCGGGCCCGCAATGGGCAGCTGCCTGGAAGCTTATCAGGCACGCTGCCCGGATCCCGCCACGACCTTCGAAACCTTTGAGGAGCAAGACGGCCTCCTACAAGGCCGACTCCAGCTAGTCGGCTCAAGAGGGAGACGGCTAGCCGAGCCCAGATTCTTCCATTAGAGGGATGAAACTGTTGAGGCTCCTCGACATGTTGCCCTCGGCGCCTCACCAGCTTCTGGGACTACTGTCGGAGTAATGGGCCACGGGTAGGCAAACCCGAGCCCTGGACCTTTAAAAAACATCGGGGCAGACTGCGCCCCTCAAGACCCCAAGACGAAGAGCCGCCTTCTGAGAGTCGGCGGCAGAGCCGCCGACTGCCCTTCCTAGCCGAGTCCCAGAGACGGCCTCAAGATAAGCCGACTCCCAGCCAGCGACTTCCGGAGAAGCCGGCTACGGGGAGTCGGCCCGCGACTCCAACCGCCTCCTACCAATGCGACTACGGACAGGACGGGATGGGGCCGCCTCGCAGCCCATCCCTGCCCCATTCACAAAGGACAGGCATGGCCACCGAGCGCCATACTGACGAAGATCTCCGTCCGTGGCAACCTTTGTTGCCACGCTGCCTCGACATCAGCCCGCGGGCGATCCTCGTACCCACGATGGCTCGTCTGCATGCGACCGAAGACGGCGGGACCGCTTTGTCGGTGGAGTGCCAAGACGGCGAGCATCCCAAGACGGACCAGCGGGAGTCGGCCTCGAGAGTCGGCGGCCCCTCCCACGGGCTCCATGCGCCATTAACCGAGATTAAGACGAGGAATGGCAGCGGTGATCGCCGCCAGCGGCGAGCTGTTGCCATGACCCCATGACCAAGCTCGCGTCATTAGAAGCGCTTGGCTGATAACTCCGCAGCGGCAAGATTTACCCGCGGCGGCAAGGGCTGTCGGCCCCATGCTGGACCGCCGGCGGGGCCCACCAGTCGGCGGGCCCCAGAAGTCGGCGGAGAAGACGGCGACTAAAGAGACTGACGGCTGGGACCTGCTCCCAGACGGATTACCATTGTACCCCCGGGGGGTAGGCCTATATAAACCCCCCGGGGCACCCATGCAAGGGGTTGGACCCTAGTAGTTTGACACACACATAGGAGGAAGAAAAGAGCTAGCCATGCCCTTCTCCTTCCTCACCCCGAACAGCTCAAGGAGCCACCTTGTAAACACTTTGCCGTAGTGATCATGCGGAGACCCCGCAGAGCAGCAGTAGGGGTGTTATCTCCTCGGAGAGCCCTGAAGCTGGGTAAGATTCGCCGGCGTGCATGCCTTCGCCTCATCCCGTTTCCAGGCACCGGCGACGTTCTACTCGCCCCCTCCATGATAAGCCATCCTTTGGCATATGTTGCACCCAACCCCCGACACTCTGTCTGTCTATGTATTCACCCATGTATTATGTTTCCGGCTAATACAATTCTAGCATGAATAATAAACATTTATCATGATATAACAAAATAAATAATAACTTTATTGTTGCCTCTAGGGCATATTTCCTTCAGTCTCCCACTTGCACTAGAGTCAATAATCTAGATTACACAGTAATGATTCTAACACCCATGGAGCCTTGGTGCTGATCATGTTTTGCTCGTGGAAGAGGCTTAGTCAATGGGTCTGCAACACTCAGATCTATATGTATCTTGCAAATTTCTATGTCTCCCACCTAGACTAAATCCCGGATGGAATTGAAGCGTCTCTTGATGTGCTTGGTTCTCTTGTGAAATCTAGATTCCTTCGCCAAGGCAATTGCACCAATATTGTCACAAAATATTTTCATTGGACCCGATGCACTAGGTATGACACCTAGATCGGATATGAACTCCTTCATCCAGACTCCTTCATTTGCTGCTTCCGAAGCAGCTATATACTCCGCTTCACATGTAGATCCCGCCATGATGCCTTGTTTAGAACTGCACCAACTGACAGCTCCACCGTTTAATGTAAACACGTATCCGGTTTGTGATTTAGAATCGTCCGGATCAGTGTCAAAGCTTGCATCAATGTAACCATTTACGATGAGCTCTTTGTCACCTCCATAAACGAGAAACATATCCTTAGTCCTTTTCAGGTATTTCAGGATGTTCTTGACCGATGTCCAGTGATCCACTCTAGGATGGTACCTCCCTGCTAGACTTATAGCAAGGCACACATCAGGTCTGGTACACAGCATTGCATACATGATAGAGCCTATGGCTGAAGCATAGGGAACATCTTTCATTTTCTCTCTATCTTCTGCAGTGGTCGGGCATTGAGTCTTACTCAACTTCACACCTTGTAACACAGGCAAGAACTCTTTCTTTGACTGTTCCATTTTGAACTACTTCAAAATCTTGTCAAGGTATGTACTCATTAAAAAAACTTATCAAGCATTTTGATCTATCTCTATAGATCTTGATGCTCAATATGTAAGCAGCTTCACCGAGGTCTTTCTTTGAAAAACACCTTTCAAACACTCCTTTATGCTTTGTAGAATAATTCTACATTATTTCCGATCAACAATATGTCATTCACATATACTTATCAGAAATGTTGTAGTGCTCCCACTCACTTTCTTGTAAATACAGGCTTCACCGCAAGTCTGTATAAAACTATATGCTTTGATCAACTCATCAAAGCGTATATTCCAACTCCGAGATGCTTGCACCAGTCCATAGATGGATCGCTGGAGCTTGCACATTTTGTTAACACCTTTAGGATCGACAGAACCTTCTGGTTGCATCATATACAACTCTTATTTAATAAATCCATTAAGGAATGCAGTTTTGTTTATCCATTTGCCAGATTTCATAAAATGCGGCAATTGCTAACATGATTCAGACAGACTTAAGCATAGATACGAGTGAGAAACTCTCATCGTAGTCAACACCTTGAACTTGTCGAAAACCTTTTGCGACAATTCTAGCTTTGTAGATAGTAACACTACTATCAACATCTGTCTTCCTCTTGAAGATCCATTTAATCTCAATGGCTCACCGATCATTGGGAAGTCAATCAAAGTCCATACTTTGTTCTCATACATGGATCCCATCTCAGATTTTATGGCCTCAAACCATTTCGCGGAATCTGGGCTCATCATCGCTTCCTCATAGTCCGTAGGTTCATCATGGTCAAGTAACATGACCTCCAGAATAGGATTACCATACCCCTCTGGTGTGGATCTCACTCTAGTTGACCTACGAGGTTCGGTAGTAACTTGATCTGAAGTTACATGATCATCATCATTAGCTTCCTCACTAATTGGTGCAGGAGTCACAGGAACAGATTTCTTTGATGAACTACTTTCCAATAAGGGAGTAGGTACAGTTACCGCATCAAGTTCTAATTTCCTCCCACTCACTTCTTTCGAGAGAAACTCCTTCTCTAGAAAGGATCCATTCTTAGCAACGAATATCTTGCCTTCGGATCTGTGATAGAAGGTGTACCCAACTGTCTCCTTTGGGTATCCTATGAAGACACATTTCTCCGATTTGGGTTTGAGCTTATCAGGATGAAACTTTTTCACATAAGCATCGCAACCCCAAACTTTAAGAAACAACAACTTTGGTTTCTTGCCAAACCACAGTTCATATAGTGTCGTCTCAACGGATTTAGATGTTGCCCTATTTAACGTGAATGCAGCTGTCTCTAATGCATAACCCCAGAATGATAGTAGTAAATCGGTAAGAGACATCATAGATTGCACTATATCCAATAAAGTACGGTTATGACGTTCGGACACACCATTATGATGTGGTGTTCCAGGTGGCACGAATTTGTGAAACTATTCCACATTGTTTTAACTGAAGACCAAACTCGTAACTCAAATATTTGTCTCCGCCATCAGATTGTAGAAACCTTATTTTCTTGTCACGATGATTTTCCACTTCACTCTGAAATTCTTTGAACTTTTCAAATGTTTCATACTTATGTTTCATTAAGTAGATATACCCATATCTGCTCAAATCATCTGTGAAGGTCAGAAAATAACGATACCCTCCGCGAGCCTCAACACTCATCGGATCGCATACATCAGTATGTATTATTCCCAATAAGTCAGTTGCTCGCTCCATTGTTCTAGAGAACGGAGTCTTAGTCATCTTGCCCATAAGGCATGGTTTGCAAGCATCAAGTGATTCATAATCAAGTGATTCCAAAAGCCCATCAGCATGGAGTTTCTTCATGCGCTTTACACCAATATGACCTAAACGGCAGTGCCACAAATAAGTTGCACTATCATAATTAACTTTGCATCTTTTGGTTTCAATATTATGAATATGTGTATCACTGCGATCGAGATCCAACGAACCATTTTCATTGGGTGTGTAACCATATAAGGTTTTATTCATGTAAACAGAACAACAATTATTCTCTAACTTAAATGAATAACCGTATTGCAATAAACATGATCAAATCATATTCATGCTCAATGCAAACACCAAATAACACTTATTTAGGTTCAACACTAATCCCGAAAGTATAGGGAGTGTGCGATGATGATCATATCAGCATTGGAACCACTTCCAACACACATCGTCACTTCATCCTTAACTAGTTTCTGTTCATTCTGCAACTCCCATTTCGAGTTACTAATCTTAGCAACTGAACTAGTATCAAATACTGAGGGGTTGCTATAAACACTAGTAAAGTACACATCAATAACATGTATATCAAATATACCTTTGTTCACTTTGCCATTCTTCTTATCCGCCAAATACTAGGGGCAGTTCCGCTTCCAGTGACCAGTCTCTTTGTAGTAGAAGCACTTAGTCTCAGGCTTAGGTCCAGACTTGGGCTTCTTCACTTGAGCAGCAACTTGCTTGTCGTTCTTCTTGAAGTTCCCCTTCTATCCCTTTGCCCTTTTCTTGAAACTAGTGGTCTTTTTAACCATCAACACTTGATGCTCTTACTTGATTTCTACCTTCGTCGATTTCAGCATCGCGAAGAGCTCGGGAATTACTTTTGTCATCCCTTGCATATTATAGTTCATCACGAAGTTCTAATAACTTTGTGATAGTGACTAGAGAATTCTGTCAATTACTATCTTATCTGGAAGATTAACTCCCACTTGATTCAAGCAATTGTAGTACCCAGAGAATCTGAGCACATGCTCACTGGTTGAGCTATTCTCCTCCATCTTGTAGGCAAAGTACTGTCAGAGGTCTCATACCTCTCGACACGGGCATGAGTATGAAATACCAATTTCAAGTCTTGAAACATCTTATATGCTCCGTGGCGTTCAAAACATTTTTGAAGTCCCGGTTCTAAGCCGTAAAGCATGGTGCACTTAACTATCAAGTAGTCATCATACCGAGCTTTTGTCAAAATGTTCAAAACGTCTGCATATGCTCCTGCAATAGTTCTGTCACCTAGCGGTGCATCAAGGACATAATTCTTCTGTGCAGCAATGAGGATAAACCTCAGATCATGGACCAAGTCCGCATCATTGCTACTATCATCTTTCAACATATTTTTTCTCTAGGAACATATAAAAATTAAACGGGGAGCAACATCGCAAGCTATTGATCTACAACATAGATATGCTAATACTACCAGGTACTAACTTCATGATAAATTTAAGTTCAATTAATCATATTACTTAAGAACTCCCACTTAGATAGACATCCCTCTAATCCTCTAAGTGATCATGTGATCCAAATCAACTAAACCATGTCCGATCATCACATGAGATGGAGTAGTTTCAATGGTGAACATCACTATGTTGATCATATCTACTATATGATTCACGCTCGACCTTTCGGTCTAAGTGTTCCGAGGCCATATCTATTATATGTTGGGCTCGTCAAGTTTAACCTGAGTATTCCGCGTGTGCAACTGTTTTGCACCTGTTGTATTTGAACGTAGAGCCTATCACACCCGATCATCACGTGGTGTCTCAGCACGAAGAACTTTCGCAACGGTGCATACTCAGGGAGAACACTTATACCTTGATAATTTAGTGAGAGATCATCTTATAATGCTACCGTCAATCAAAGCAAGATAAGATGCATAAAAGATAAACATCACATGCAATCAATATAAGTGATATGATATGGCCATCATCATCTTGTGCTTGTGATCTCCATCTCCGAAGAACCGTCATGATGACCATCGTCACCGGTGCGACACCTTGATCTCCATCGTAGCATCGTTGTTGTCTCGCCAATCTTATGCTTCTACGACTATCGCTACGGCTTAGTGATAAAGTAAAGCATTACAGGGCGATTGCATTGCATACAATAAAGCGACAACCATATGGCTCTTGCCAGTTGCCGATAACTTGGTTACAAAACATGATCATCTCATACAATAAAATCTAGCATCATGTCTTGACCATATCACATCACAACATGCCCTGCAAAAACAAGTTAGACGTCCTCTACTTTGTTGTTGCAAATTTTACGTGGCTGCTACGGGCTTAGCAAGAACCGTTCTTACCTACGCATCAAAACCACAACGATAGTTTGTCAAGTTGGTGCTGTTTTAACCTTCGCAAGGACCGGGCGTAGCCACACTCAGTTCAACTAAAGTTGGGAAACCGACACCGCCAGCCACCGTGTGCAAAGCACGCCGGTAGAACCAGTCTCGTGTAAGCGTCGCGTAATGTCGGTCCGGCCGCTTCATCCAACAATACCACTGAACCAAAGTATGACATCTTTGGTAAGCAAGTATGACTTATATCGCCCACAACTCACTTGTGTTCTACTCGTGCATATGACATCTACGCATAAAACCAGGCTCGGATGCCCTTTGTTGGGGAACGTAGTAATTTCAAAAAACTTCCTACGCACATGCAAGATCATGGTGATGCATAGCAACGAGAGGGGAGAGTGTGTCCACGTACCCTCGTAGACAGAAAGCGGAAGCGTTAGCACAACGCGGTTGATGTATTCGTACGTCTTCACGGTCCGACCGGTCAAGTAACGAACGTACGGCACCTCCGAGTTCAGCACACGTTCAGCCCGATGACGTCCCTTGAACTCCGATCCAGCCGAGTATTGAGGGAGAGTTCGTCAGCACGATGGTCTGGTGGCAATGATGATGTAATACCGACGCAGGGCTTCGCCTAAGCACCGCTACGATATTATCAAGGCGGACTATGGTGGAGGGGGGCACCGCACACGGCTAAAAGATCAATGATCAATTGTTGTGTCTATGGGGTGCCCCCTGCCCCCGTATATAAAGGAGTGGAGGAGGGGTGTGCGGCCGGCCAGGAGAGGGGGCGCGCCAGGAGGAGTCCTACTCCCACCGGGAGTAGGACTCCCTCCCTTTCCTAACTGGAATAGGAGTGGAGGGGGGAAAGAGGTGGAGCAGAAGAAGGAAGGGGGGCGCCGCCCCCCTCTCCTTGTCCTATTAGTACTAGGGGGCGCGGCCCTTGCCCTGGCCGCCTCTCCTCTCTTCCACTAAGGCCCACTATGGCCCATTAACCTCCTGGGGGGTTCCGGTAACCTCCCGATTTCACCCGGAACACTTCCGACATCCAAACATAGGCTTCCAATATATCAATCTTCATGTCTCGACCATTTTGAGACTCCTCGTCATGTCCGTGATCACATCCGGGACTCCAAACAACCTTCGGTACATCAAAACATATAAACTCATAATATAACTGTCATCGAAACGTTAAGCGTGCGGACCCTACGGGTTCGAGAACTATGTAGACATGACCGAGACACGTCTCCGATCAATAACCAATAGCGGAACCTGGCTGCTCATATTGGCTCCCACATATTCTACGAAGATCTTTATCGGTCAAACCGCATAACAACATACGTTGTTCCTTTTGTCATCGGTATGTTACTTGCCCGAGATTCGATCGTCGGTATCTCAATACCTAGTTCAATCTCGTTACCGGCAAGTCTCTTTACTCGTTCCATAATACATCATTCCGCAACTAACTCATTAGTTGCAATGCTTGCAAGGCTTAAGTGATGTGCATTACCGAGAGGGCCCAGAGATACCTCTCCGACAATCGGAGTGACAAATCCTAATCTCGAAATACGCCAACCCAACAAGTACCTTCGGAGACACCAGAGAGCACCTTTATAATCAGCCAGTTACGTTGTGACGTTTGGTAGCACACAAAGTGTTCCTCTGGTAAACGGGAGTTGCATAATCTCATAGTCATAGGAACATGTATAAGTCATGAAGAAAGCAATAGCAACATACTAAACGATCGGGTGCTAAGCTAACGGAATGGGTCAAGTCAATCACATCATTCTCCTAATGATGTGATCCCGTTAATCAAATGACAACCCATGTCAATGGCTAGGAAACTTAACCATCTTTGATCAACGAGCTAGTCATAGAGGCATACTAGTGACACTCTGTTTTTCTATGTATTCACACATGTATTATGTTTCCGGTTAATACAATTCTAGCATGAATAATAAACATTTATCATGATATAAGGAAATAAATAATAACTATATTATTGCCTCTAGGGTATATTTCCTTCATGTGGGTCATCAAGGAGCAGAGCCTCGGAGGAGCAGAGGAATTGGGGAAGTAAGGCGTGGGCGTTGGAAGAATAACTGTGTAGGCAGCGAGGGCCGCATAGCCAAGCGGACTCCAAGGCAGCATGGGGAAGCGGAGATGCCCACATCCAATCAACCACCACGCTTCGATCGAGGCCGCCAGCCTTTGGGGCCCGCGGTGCTCCGTACTTGACCTTTGGCTTTGCCTCGAAGCCAAGCCCGAGCGCGCCTTGGGCCCGGGGGCTACTGTCGGCGTTCTAGGAACAGGGGTCCCCAGACTTGCCTACCTGGGGCCCACAGCGTGGCTGTGCTAGCAGGCCTGTACGGCCCATCTTCATCAACGAGGCATTCAAGACCCTCGCGAGGGGCAAAGCCTCGCGAGGCGGACAACACAAGACCTCCTCAGGAGCGGCCTCGCCAGGTTGGCTCGCGAGGAGCGGAGAGATCAAGGCAGGGCAAACCTCGCGAGGTTCTCGTGACATGAGCCATGACAATCAAGATCAGGCGGGCGCTAGCATGCGCTGTGTCCTTGTTTCCCCTTTGGTGCTAAGGAAGAAAGCGCAGTCGCGGAATACCGAGGCGTCGAGCAAAGGTTTCCATATCGGTGCAATGGGACCAAGACCAGCAGGACGACAAGACGGAGGTCGCCATGGAGCCCAAGGCGGCGTCACCGCCAGAGCCTTTTGCAGGCGAAGACCGCTTTTGTCAGGATAAGTTGTACTAGCTGACCTCTTTCAAATTGGTCGTTGTTGGCTCCCTTCCCGCTCAATATTTGGGGAGAGGACCAGGGCCTATATAAGTAGAACTAGACACCACCATAGAGGGCATCTAGTTCAGAGCTCACAAGCAAGCCTGAGCTGATCCTTAGCCACACACCAAGCACAAGAACACCTCAACCTCAGGAGGCTGTTCTTCCCCTTGTACTGTTCATTATCAGCCCAAGAGGCAATCCACCACCACCACACTGGAGTAGGGTATTACACCAAACGGTGGCTCGAACCAGTATAAACCCTGTGTCTCTTCTGTTGTGAGTTCGTCCATGAGATCTTAGCAAGCTAGGGCGTGGATCGGTAGGGGGGAAAGAACTTCGCGCGCACCCCAGAGTTCGAACCTTAAGGGTTTTGCCGAAACCCTTGATCCGACATTTGGCGCGCCAGGTAGGGGTGCACCGGAGTCTCTTCCCCACTTTCGTTCACTAAGGCGCGCTCCCTACGGGTTCGTCATGTCCGTGATCTCATCCGGGACTCCGAACAACATTCGTTCACCAAAACATATAACTCATATAACACTATATCGTCAACGAATGTTAAGCGTGTGGACCCTACGAGTTCGTGAACTATGTAGACGTGACCGAGACACCTCTCCGGTCAATAACCAATAGCAGAACCTGGATGCCCATATTGGCTCCTACATATTCTACGAAGATCTTTATCGGTTGAACCATTATGACAACATACGTAATTCCCTTTGTCCATCGATATGTTACTTGCCCGAGATTCGATCGTCGGTATCTTCATACCTAGTTCAATCTCGTTACCGGCAAGTCTATTTACTCATTCCGTAATACATCACCTCGTGACTAACTCCTTAGTCATTTTCTTGCAAGCTTATGATGTGTATTACCGAGAGGGCCCAGAGATACCTCTCCGATACTTGGAGTGAAAAATCCTAATTTCGATATATGACAACTCAACAAACACCTTCGGAGATACCTGTAGAGCATCTTTATAGTCACCCAGTTACGTTGTGACGTTTAATAGCACATGATACGTCTCCAACGTATCTATAATTTTTGATTGCTCCATGCTATATTATCTTCTGTTTTGGACATTATTGGGCTTTATTATTCACTTTTATATTATTTTTGGGACTAACCTATTAACCGAAGGCCCAACCCAGAATTGTTGTATTTTGCCTATTTCAGAGTTTCGCACAAAAAGAATATCAAACGGAGTCCAAACGGAATGAAACCTTCGGGAGCGTGATTTTTGGAACGAACAACATCCAGGAGACTTGGACCCTATGTAAGAGAAGCTTCCAGGAGGCCACGAGGTAGGGGGGCGCGCCATACACCCTCATGGGCCCCCTGTTACTCCACCGACGTACTCCTTCCTCCTATATATACCTACGTACCCCCAAACGATCAGGACAGGAGCCAAAAACCTAATTCCACCGCCGCAACCTTCTGTACCCACGAGATCCCATTTTGGGGTCTGTTCCGTAGCTCCGCTGGAGGGGGCATCCATCATGGAGGGCTTCTACATCAACACCATAGCCTCTCCGATGAAGTGTGAGTAGTTTACCTCAGACCTTCGGGTCCATAGTTAGTAGCTAGATGGCTTCTTCTCTCTTTTTGGATCTCAATACAATGTTCTCCCCCTCTCTCGTGGAGATCTATTCGATGCAATCTTCCTTTTGCGGTGTGTTTGTTGAGATCGATGAATTGTGGGTTTATGATCAATATTATCTATGAACAATATTTGAATCTTCTCTGAATTCTTTTATGTCTGATTGGTTATCTTTGCAAGTCTCTTCGAATTATCAGTTTGGTTTGGCCTACTAGATTGATCTTTCTTGCACTGGGAGAAGTGCTTAGCTTTTGGTTCAATCTTGCGGTGTCCTTTCCCAGTGACAGTAGGCGCAGCAAGGCACGTATTGTATTGTTGCCATCGAGGATAACAAGATGGTTTTTTAATCATATTGCATGAATGTATCCCTCTACATCATGTCATCTTGCTTAAGGCATTACTCTGTTTTCATGAACTTAATACTCTAGATGCATGCTGGATAGCGGTCGATGAGTGGAGTAATAGTAGTAGATGCAGGCAGGAGTCAGTCTACTTGTCTCGGACGTGATGCCTATATACATGATCATACCTAGATATTCTCATAACTATGCTCAATTCATCAATTGCTCAACAAGAATTGTTCACCCACAGTAAAATACTTATGCTCTTGAGAGAAGCCACTAGTGAAACCTATGGCCCCCGGGTCTATATTCATCATATTAATCTTCCAACACTTATTTATTTCCTTTGCTTTTTACTTTGCTTTTATTTTACTTTGCATCTTATCATAAAAATACCAAAATTATTATCCTATCATATCTATCATATCTCACTCTCGTAAGTGACCGTGAAGGATTGACAACCCCTTATCGTGTTGGTTGCGAGGATTTATTTGTTTTGTGTAGGTACAAGGGACTCGCGCGTAGCCTCCTACTGGCTTGATATATACCTTGGTTCTCAAAAACTGAGGGAAATACTTACGCTACTTTGCTGCATCACCCTTTCCTCTTCAAGGGAAAAACCAACGCAGTGCTCAAGAGGTAGCAAGAAGTATTTCTGGCGCCGTTGCCGGGGAGGTCTACGCAAAAGTCAACATACCAAGTACCCATCACAATCCCTTATCTCCCGCATTACATTATTTGCATTTGCCTCTCGTTTTCCTCTCCCCTACTTCACCCTTGCCATTTTATTCGCCCTCTCTTTTCCTTTTGCCTCTTTCTCGTTTGCTTGTCGTTATGGCTAGTCTTCTATCTTCTCTGTTGTCTCCCGAGAATGAAGTTCTAAATTTTGAGCAAAGGGAGGGAGAAAATCTAAAAGACGCTTGGTATAGAATTTGCAATGCTCAAAATAGATCTACCAGGAAGCAATCTACTTCCGTTCTTCTCCGCAATTTTTATGTAGATGCTAATCCTTGGTATAGATATATCCTTGATACCATTACCGGAGGGAATTTCTTGGGTAGCCATACTTTTGATTCTTATAATGCTATGATAGATTTGTTTGGCTCACCGCCCCTTTTGGTTAATGGAACTATGATAACTTTGGAGCATGTAATGCAAAGACTTGAAATTATTGAAAATAAGGTTGCTACAGTAGAGTTAATTGAAAATTTGGATAAAAATATCCACAACCGAATCACTCAATATGATCTAAAGTAGGAGTCACCTTGAAAAATATTAAAGAAAAGGAACCCATAGTTAATGAGAAAATAAATCAGGATCCCACTAGGATCAATAAACTTGAGGATATCATTACCAACTTCGGAACCGCTTTTTCTTCTGTTAAGAATACTCCAAGTCCTCCTACTAAAATTGCCAAGCTTATGTATGTTCCTAAAAATAAGGGTGAATCCTCTAGTAAGGAAACCGCGGATCTCAAATCAATAAGTATTCATCCCAATCTTTTTGCTATCATTAAGGAACCATTTATTGCAAATGAATTTTTTGATCTTGTGCCTAAAAGTTTGATAATCAATAAAAAGAAAGAAATTCCTAAGGATGGTAGATGCCTCATTGAAGAATTGCCTACCAAAGATGGCAATACCTAGATCTATCCTTGCTTTTATGCCTAGCTAGGGGCGTTAAACGATAGCGCTTGTTGGGAGGCAACCCAATTTTATTTTTAGTTTTTTTTTGCTTTTGCTTCTGTTTAGGAATAAATCTTTGATCTAGCCTCTGGTTGGATGTGTTTTTATGTTTTAATTAGTGTTTGTGCCAAGTTAAACCTATAGGATCTTCTTGGATGATAGTTATTTGATCCTGCTGTAATTTCTAGAAACTTTCTGTTCACGAAAACAATTGTTAAAAAACACCAGAACGTGATAAAATACTGATTCCAATTGCTGCTGATCAATAAACATATTTCCTAGGTCTTCCTATTTTGGCTGATTTTTTGGAGTTATAAAAGTTTGCATTAATTACAGATTACTACAGACTGTTCTGTTTTTGACAGATTCTGTTTTTCGTGTGTTGTTTGCTTATTTTGATGAATCTATGGCTAATAAAATAGTTTATAAACCATAGAGAAGTTGGAATAAAGTAGGTTTAACACCAATATAAATGAAGAATGAGTTCATTACAGTACCTTGAAGTGGTCTTTTGTTTTCTTTCGCTAACGGAGCTCACGAGATTTTCTGTTAAGTTTTGTGTTGTGAAGTTTTCAAGTTTGGGGTGAAAGATTTGATGGATTATGGAACAAGGAGTGGCAAGAGCCTAAGCTTGGGGATGCCCATGGCACCCCCAAGATAATCTAAGGACGCCAAAAAGCCAAAGCTTGGGGATGCCCCGGAAGGCATCCCCTCTTTCGTCTACTTCCATCGGTAACTTTACTTGGAGCTATATTTTTATTCACCACATGATATGTGTTTTGCTTGGAGCGTCTTGTATGATTTGAGTCTTTGCTTTCTAGTTCACCACAATCATCCTTGCTGTACGCACCTTTTGAGCGAGCCATACATGAATTGGAAATTATTAGAATACTCTATGTGCTTCACTTATATCTTTTGAGTTATATAGTTTTGCTCTAGTACTTCACTTATATCTTTTTGAGCACGGTGGTGGATTTGTTTTATAGAAACTATTGATCTCTCATGCTTCACTTAGATTATTTTGAGAGTCTTAAATAGCATGGTAATTTTCTTAAATAATCCTAATATGCTAGGTATTCAAGTTTAGTAAAAACTTTCTTATGAGTGTTTTGAATACTAAGGGAAGTTTGATGCTTGATGATTGTTTTGAGATATGGAGGTAATAATATCAAAGTCGTGCTAGTTGAGTAGGTGTGAATTTGAGAAATGCTTGTGTTGAAGTTTGCAAGTCCCGTAGCATGCACGTATGGTAAACGTTATGTAACAAATTTGAAACATGAGGTGTTCTTTGATTGTCCTCCTTACGAGTGGCGGTCGGGGACGAGCGATGGTCTTTTCCTACCAATCTATCCCCCTAGGAGCATGCGCGTAGTGCTTGGTTTTTGATGACTTGTAGATTTTTGCAATAAGTATGTGAGTTCTTTATGACTAATGTTGAGTCCATGGATTATACACACTCTCACCCTTCCATCATTGCTAGCCTCTTCGGTATCGTGCATTGCCCTTTCCCACATTGAGAGTTGGTGCAAACTCCGCCGGTGCATCCAAACCCCGTGATATGATACGCTCTTTCACACATAAACCTCCTTATATCTTCCTCAAAACATCCACCATACCTACCTATTATGGCATTTCCATAGCTATTCCGAGATATATTGCCATGCAACTTTCCACCATTCGGTTTATCATGACACGTCCATCATTGTCATATTGCTTAGCATGATCATGTAGTTGACATAGTATTTGTGGCAAAGCCACCATTCATAATTCTTTCATACATGCCACTTTTGGTTCATTGCATATCCCGGTACACCGCCGGAGGCATTCATATAGAGTCATACTTTGTTCTAGTATCGAGTTGTAATCATTGAGTTGTAAATAAATAGAAGTGTGATGATCATCATTTTCTAGAGCATTGTCCCAAGTGAGGAATAAAACAAGAGAAAGGCCATAAAAAAAGAGAAGGCCCAAAAAAATGAGAGAAAAAGAGAGAAGGGACAATGTTACTATCATTTGCCACACTTGTGCTTCAAAGTAGCACCATAATCTTCATGATAGAGAGTCTCTTGTTTTATCACTTTCATATACTAGTGGGAATTTTTCGTTATAGAACTTGGCTTGTATATTCCAACAATGGGCCTCTTCAAGTACCCTAGGTCTTCGGGAGCAACCAAGTTGGATGCACACCCACTTAGTTTCTTTTGTTGAGCTTTCATACATTTATAGCTCTAGTGCATCCGTTGCATGGCAATCCCTACTCCTTGCATTAACATCAATCGATGGGCATCTCCATAGCTCATTGATTAGCCTCGTTGATGTGAGACTTTCTCCTTTTTTGTATTCTCCACATAACCCCCATCATCATATTCTATTCCACCCATAGTGCTATGTCCATGGCTCGCGCTCATATATTGCGTGAATGTTTATAAGTTTGAGATTACTAAAGTATGAAACAATTGCTTGGCTTGTCATCGGGGTTGTGCATGATGAGAGCATTCTTGTGTGACGAAAATTGATCATGACTAAACTATATGATTTTGTAGGGATGAACTTTCTTTGGCCATGTTATTTTGAGAAGACATAATTGCTTAGTTAGTATGCTTGAAGTATTATTATTTTTATGTCAATATGAACTTTTATCTTGAATCTTTCGGATCTGAATATTCATACCACAATTAAGAAGAATTACAATGAAATTATGCCTAGTGCACTCCGCACCAAAAATTCCGTTTTTATCATTTACCTACTCGAGGACGAGCAGGAATTAAGCTTGGGGATGCTTGATACGTCTCCAACGTACCTATAATTTTTGATTGCTCCATGCTATATTATCTTCTGTTTTGGACATTATTTGGCTTTATTATTCACTTTTATATTACTTTTGGGACTAACCTAATAACCGGAGGCCCAGCCCAGAAGTGTTGTTTTTTTCCTATTTAAGAGTTTCGCACAAAAAGAATATCAAACGGAGTCCAAACGGAATGAAACCTTCGGGAGTGTGACTTTTGGAACGAACAAGATCCATGAGACTTGGACCCTACGTAAGAGAAGCTTCTAGGAGGCCACGAGGTAGGGGGGCGCGCCTACCCCCCAAGGCGCGCCCTCCACCCTCGTGGGCCCCCTGTTGCTCCACCGACGTACTCCTTCCTACTATATATACCTACGTACCCCCAAACGATCAGAACAGGAGCCAAAAACCTAATTCCACCGCCGCAACCTTCTGTACCCACGAGATCCCATCTTGGGGCCTGTTCCGGAGCTCTGCCGGAGGGGGCATCCATCACGGAGGGCCTCTACATCAACACCATAGCCTCTCTGATGAAGTGTGAGTAGTTTACCTCAGACCTTCGGGTCCATAGTTAGTAGCTAGATGTCTTCTTCTCTCTTTTGTATCTCAATACAATGTTCTCCCCCTCTCTCGTGGAGATCTATTCGATGTAATCTTCCTTTTGCGGTGTGTTTGTTGAGACCGATGAATTGTGGGTTTATGATCAAGATTATCTATGAACAATATTTGAATCTTCTCTGAATTCTTTTATGTATGATTGGTTATCTTTGCAAGTCTCTTCGAATTATTAGTTTGGTTTGGCCTACTAGATTGATCTTTCTTGCAATGGGAGAAGTTCTTAGCTTTGAGTTCAATCTTGCGGTGTCCTTTCCCAGTGACAGTAGGGGCAGCAAGGCACGTATTGTATTGTTGCCATCAAGGATAACAAAATGGGTTCTTTATCATATTGCATGAATTTATCCCTCTACATCATGTCATCTTGCTTAAGGTGTTACTCTGTTTTCATGAACTTAATACTCTAGATGCATGCTGGATAGCGGTCGATGAGTGGAGTAATAGTAGTAGATGCAGGCAGGAGTCGGTCTACTTGTCTCGGACATGATGCCTATATACATGATCATATCTAGATATTCTCATAACTATGCTCAATTTTGTCAATTGCTCAACAGTAATTCGTTCACCCACCGTAAAATACTTATGCTCTTGATAGAAGCCACTAGTGAAACCTATGGCCCCCGGGTCTATCTTCGTCATATTAATCTTCCAACACTTATTTATTTCCTTTGCTTTTTACTTTGCTTTTATTTTACTTTGCATCTTATCATAAAAATACCAAAAATATTATCCTATCATATCTATCGATCTCACTCGTAAGTGACCGTGAAGGGATTGACAACCCTTATCGCGTTGGTTGCGAGGATTTATTTGTTTTGTGTAGGTACGAGGGACTCGCGCGTAGCCTCCTACTGGATTGATACCTTGGTTCTCAAAAACTGAGGGAAATACTTATGCTACTTTGCTGCATCACCCTTTCCTCTTCAAGGGAAAACCAACGCAGTGCTCAAGAGGTAGCAGCACACAAGGAGTTCCTCTGGTATCCGGGAGTTCCATAATCTGATAGTCGAAGAAATATGTATTTGACATGAAGAAAGCAATAGCAATAAAATTGAACGATCATGATGCTAAGCTAACGGATGGGTCTTGTCCACCACATCATTCTCCTAATGATGTGATCCCGTTATCAAATGACAACTCATGTAGGAAACCTTAACCATCTTTGATCAACAAGCTAGTCTAGTAGAGGCTCACTAGGGACACGATGTTTGTGTATGTATTCACACATGTATCAAGGTTTTCGATCAATACAATTCTAGCATGAATAATAAACCCTATCATGAAATAAGGAAATATAAAATAACAACTTTATTATTGCCTCTAGGGCATATTTCCTTCACTTTTATGCATGATTATGATATCTTTGTATTTCTCTTCGAACTATCGGTTTGGTTGGCCAACTAGATTGGTTTTTCTTGCAATGGGAGAGGTTCTTACTTTTGGGTTCAATCTTGCAGTATCCTCACCCAGTGACAGAAGGGGTAGCGAGGCACGTATGGAATTGTTGCCATCAAGGATAAAAAGATGGGGTTTATATCATATTGCTTGAGTTTATCCCTCTACATCATGTCATCTTACTTAAAGTGTTACTCTATTCTTATGAACTTAATACTCTAGATGCAGGCAGGAGTTGGTCGATGTGTGGAGTAATAGTAGTAGAAGCAGAATCGTTTCGGTCTACTTGTCACGGACGTGATGCCTATATTCATGATCATTGCATTAGATATCGTCATAACTTTACGCTTTTCTATCAATTGCTCAACAGTAATTTGTTTACCCACCGTATGTTTTCTTTTCAAGAGAGAAGCCTCTAGTGAAACCTATGGCCCCTGGGTCTATTTTCCATCATATATTTTCAGATCTATAAACTAAAAAACCAAAAAATACCTTGTTGCAATTTATTTATATTTACTTTAGTTTGCTCTTTTATTTATCTTTTATACCTATCTCAATTAGATCTCACTCTTGTCCGTGACCGTGAAGGGATTGACAACCCCTTTTTCACATTGTGTGCAAGTGTTTGTTAGTTTGTGCAGGTGCATATATTGGGGACTTGCTTGTGCCTCCTACTGGATTGATACCTTGGTTCTTAACTGAGGGAAATACTCATCTCTACTTTGCAGCATCACCCTTTCCTTTTCAAGGAAAAAATTAACGCAAGCTCAAGAAGTAGCAACATGCAACTAGCAACACTATAAGATGGGTTGAGCAAGTGGTAACATAGCCAATTAAAGGGTTTGCTAGTATAGTGGTGGTTAGAGGTTGTATCATGGCAGTTGGGAGGCTTGACATACAAAGTGGTAGGTAGCGAGACCAATCGACAGCATCGAGACATCTAGCAAGTAAAGGTAGTAATTGGATCCAAGGTAATGATCATCCTTGCTTGTAATCCCGCTTTTAAGAAGATCGAAATCCATGAAGCATAGTCGAGAAAAATCCTCAAAACTGTGACTGGAGCCCACAGTCATGGTCAAGGCAGATGTGAGCTTTGTACTACGGCAAACGACGTCAATAATGCAGGTGGAGCATGTAGGAAGAAGAGAGGGGAGGTGTGAGGTACCAGGGGCTCACAGGGGTACTCGAAGATGAAGCAGAGGTTGTCAGGAAGGATGGAGTCGAGGGTGTGGATGCCGACAGCGGTGTCGTAAGCTTGGGATCAAGGAAGTTGCCCTCGAGGAAGCAGGGGTGGCCTTATCGCTCAGCTCTCGCTCTGGATCTCAAACTAGAGGATGGGTTGGTTGGCTTGGGCGAGGGTTTTGAGAGTGGCAGAGATAAGGACACTAGAGAGGTCTTGACTCACTGAAAAAGGACGAGAGGTGTGGAAGGCGTGTGTGCATACCTTAGTGGCCATGTGCAGGCATGTCGTGCCATGTTTTACTATGAGGGACAACAAGGGGTAAGGTGGAAGATGGTGAAGGGTAAGTGGCCTTGAGCCACTGTCGATGGGCCAAGGGGTTAGGTGGGCTGGGCTCTGCCTAGGGGGGAGAGAGAGAGAAGAGGTTAGGTGGGCTGAGGTGTGGCTTCTATCTCCACCCAATTTCCTTTCTTCTCTGTACTGCAGCAAACGACGACAATAATGCAGGTGGAGCATGCAGGAAGAAGAGAGGGGAGGTGCGAGGCACTAGGGGCTCACAGGGGTACTCGAAGATGAAGCAGAGGAGGCCGGGAAGGACGGAGTCAAGGGTGTGGATGTCGGCAGCGATGTCCTATGCTCGGGATCAAGGAAGTTGGCCTCGAGGAAGTAGGGGTGGCCTTATCACTCGACTCTTGCTTTGGATCTTGAACTAGAGGATGGGTTGGTTGGCTTGGGCAAGAATTTTGAGAGTGGTAGAGATAAGGACACTAGGGAGGTCTTGGCTAACTTAAAAAGGACGAGAGGTGTGGAAGGCATGTGTGCATGTCTCAGTGACCATGTGAGGGGCATGTCGTGCCTTGATTTACTGTGACGGATAGCAAGGGGGTAAGGTGGAAGATGGTGAAGGGGTAAGTGGCCTTGAGTAGACCTGGCCATGGGCAGCCCGGGCCGGACGGCCCGACCCAGCCCAAAAATCCCGGACCGAGCTGAGCCCGAGTGTGCCATCGGGTCAGGCTCGGGCCTGGAAACTGAGCCTGATGGGCAGGTCGGGCCAGGCTCATGCCTGCACAAGATGCGTTTTTAGCCGTAGTCGGGCCTGGCCGACCGGGCCGTGTTGGGCTTTCTCGGGCTCTGGCCCGATTTTTTAGGCCCGATGACCGGGCTGGGCCGGGCTCGGGCCTAAGTTTTTAGCATTGGGCTTTTTTTGGCCCGACCCGGCCCAAGATATGCCCAGGTATAGCCTTGAGCCACTGCTGGTGGGCCGAGGGGTTAAGTGGGATGGGCTCTGCCTAGGAGGGAGAGAGAGAGAGAGAATATGTTAGGTGGGCTGCGGTGTGGCTTCTCTCTCCACCCAATTTCTTTTCTTCTTTTCTTTCTCTTATACAGAAAACTTGCAAAAGAATAAAGGCATGAGTAGAAAGGTAAATTGAATAGGAAGGATATTTTCCTGGACTCATGGAAATATGTAGAATTTAATAAAAATGGTCTGGGGATTTATAAAAAATATGAATTCAAAATGTTTGGATTTATAAACCAATTAAGACGATTCCAAAAATGGCTGAATTTTTAGGAGGTGAACATACACATAAATATGAATTATGGGCAAATATGGAACATTTATAGTGGAAGTAAAATTGTAACTTATTTTTCAGAAATCTCTTTAAAGATAAGTTGAAAGTTGCTTTAGGATTTTGGAAGTTGGGAAACTGATTAAGAATTGGAGTTGAAATTGAAATACAAGTTGACATGCTCAAAACAAAAAGAAAAACACTCATGCACAAACATCCATAACTTAAAAAATTACAAATAGGTCGTTAGAGGTAGGTATTAGGTCTGGGTTGTTAAATCTGGCCACCTCGTTATAACAACATGTGTCGGCATGTTGAAAATCAAGGTCAATTGGCCGGGGAAGAGTGTTATTATCAAACAAATCAGATTTAGATGATTTCGGTTTTGATAGCAAGTGGTTTCAACATATGCAACTTTGGTCATGAATGCTTTGAAACAAGAATGTAGGATGTTTCTACAAGGGGAGGACTTTCAAAATAAAATGGTATTGACATCATTTGTCGATGGACTGGTTAGTAACTAAGTTCAATTATTATGGATCTTTGATGACTTTTAGAATGATTTGTCGTGGATAGCATATATACTTTTGTGAGAAAATACAAAGTGTTATGTATAACGCAAGTTGCGTTGTACAAATAAGTTTTATATTACCAAGTTGTGATGGGGTCAAGTAAAATACAAACATATTATAAAAAGCTTGGCCCGATCTAAGAAGTGCACAAGCATGTGGCATAGGAAGCCAATGTGTCATGTGAGAGAGGATTATTAGATCCTTGAGATGCCTCTCCTGATATATTGACCATTGTTATCCTCGAGATTCCAAATCTCCTATGTATATGGAAAGTAGAAGAATGTGTAAGTGGAAATCCACATTTGAAGAGAGGTGGCAGGGGTGTTTTCACCACATGGGTCAACCATTGTATACAATAGGGATGTTTGGAACTTCTATGTGACTTGCAAATTTAATATAAACTATAAACCCGCGCCTTGCAGTGGTCAAATATGCTAAAATTGATAGGTTGGTGATGTGGATAAATGTGAGGATTAAGTATGATAAGATGTCATGTTGATGTCGTGGTAAACATGCATGACCTATTTTATGCGGATGGGTTGCGTCAATAGGAAAAATAAGGTGGGGTGAAGTATGCAACCAAAAATGAGAAAAAGGAAATAATTAATGAGGCAAAATGTGTGGTGAGGTGGCACGTGTGCGTGTTGAGAGAAATATAAGCAATGAGGATCAACTGTTAAGGTATATTGATTTCAAAACTTGTTTGAGAGGTAACCATCTAAGATACTGAGCAAGTCTTGTGTTGACAAGATAAATTAGAGTTGGTGGTGGCAGCGGTGAGTTCATTGCCCACTCCACTCCAATCTCCCTCATGCATCTAGAACCCCACAGTACCCCTTTGGTTTGGAAGAGTTCACTTCCCACTTCATCCCCATCTTTATCATCTATCTAGACCTCACTAGACCCTCCAGTTTGAAAACAATTTATAAAAACTAGTTTTAAATAATGTGGTTGGGGAGCCTCAAACCGCACACTTGCCTATACACCCGACTTAATCAAACCAACAAGTAGCCAACTCATTTCTTGAGTGAGAAAGTATTTCATAACTACATATTGCTGCTCTCATGGTTGTGCAGTTACGCATGTGCAGTGTTGCGTGCTTGCTTGAGTTTCCCTTTAAAGTCTTAGAAGTCCAGTGATTGTTGTATACAGCTAATCCATTATAACTTCAATTATTTTGTAGTTCCCTATTAATGCATGGGCGTTATGTTAGTGGTTTTGATTCATGCAAGTATGACCAGGGAGGCTAGAACATCACTATGCTTTTTACAAGAAAATGATCTCGTTAACATAAATTAACCCTTGGTATCCTCGCTGGATGAGATATTTATGGCTACTTGTATTGGGTACTGATACGCCCATTTTACATCATGTTTTTATGTCTATATTTATTGCATTATGGACTGTTATTTTACTTTATGATACAATTCTTATATCTTTTCTCTCTTATTTTGCAAGTTTCACCATAAAGAGGGAGATTGCCGGCAGCTAGAATTCTGGATCGGAAAGGGAGATATCAGAGGCATTTTTCTGAACATCTCCAAATGAGCTGAAAATTGACGGAGAAATATTTTGGAATATATTAAATTATTGGCAAAATAAGTACCAGAGGGGGACCTACCAGGCAGCCACAAGCCTGGGGCGCGCCCCCTGAGCTTGTGGTGATCCTAGCAGGCCTCCGGGGCCCATCTTCTGGTATATAACCCCATTTTCCATAGAAAAAACCAAGAGGAAGGTTACGTGATTAAGCGCTGCCTTCTCAAGGCGGAACCTGGGCAGGAGCACTTTTGCTCTCCGACAGAGTGATTCCATCGGGGAAACTTCCGTCTGGGAGGGGGAAATCAAAGACATCATCAGCACCAACGATCCTCTCATCGTGGGAGGACCAATCTTGATCAACATCTTCACCGACACCATCTCATGCAAACCCTAGTTCATCTCTTGTATTCAATCTTTGTCTCAAAACCTCAAATTGGTACATGTGGGTTGTTATTAGTGTTGATTATATCTTGTAGTTGATGCTTGTTGGTTTAATTGGTGGAAGATCATATGTTCAGATCCATTATGCTATTCAATACCCCTCTAATCTTGAACATAAATATGTTTTGTGAGTAGTTACGTTTGTTCTTGAGGACATGGGAGAAGTCTTGTCATAAGTAATCATGTGAATTTGGTATTCGTTCGGTATTTCAATGATATGTATGTTGTTGTTTCCCTTAGTGGTGTTATGTGAACTTTGACTACATGACACTTTACCATCTTTGGGCCTAAGTGAAAACATTGTTGAGTAGTTATTAGATGATGGGTTGCTAGAGTGACAGAAGTTTAAACCCTAGTTTATGCGCTATTCTGTAAGGGAGTGATTTGGATCCATGTGTTTCATGCTATGGTTAGATTATTCTTAATTCTTATTTCGTAGTTGCGGATGCTTGCGGGAGGGGGTAATCATAAGTGGGAGGTTTGTTCAAGTAAGAACAACACCCAAGCACCGGTTCTCCCACATATCAAATTATCAAAGTAACGAATGTGAATCAAACAAACATGGTGAAAGTGACTAGATGAAATTCCGTGTGTCCCCAAGAATGCTTTTCTTATTATAAGAGACATTTCCGGTCTGTCCTTTGCTACAAAAAGGATTGGGCAACCTTGCTGCCCCTTTTTTATTACTATTACTTGCTCGTTACAAATTACCTTGCTACCAAACTATCTGTTACCAACGATTTCAGTGCATGCAGAAAATACCTTGCCGAAAACCGCTTGTCATTTCCTTCTGCTCCTCGTTGGGTTCGACACTCTTACTTATCCAAAGGACTATGATTGATCCCCTATACTTGTGGGTCATCAGGTACACCTTAATAGTTAAAAGGAAGCATGTCCACATCTCATTTAGAAGAATTATCGTGGAAATGTATAGAAGGGAAAATTCATTCCAGCACCCCCACTCCGTTTGTAAACTATCAATTACTACAGTTGTTCACTTTATCTCATGAATTACTTTTAATCTCACATAAGACCCCCTAAATTAACAAATATCACTTTACCCTCAATCCGGTTTATAGAGTGGTATTAATGACATGCACTCGAGTAAGCATGATCTTGCATAACGAGGTTTCCACAATGTCATCTTCTTCATTGGTCATACCTCCACATCTTTGTGTCAACACATTGAAAATGGAGGTCTATCGACCAAAGAGGAAGAGTGTTATTTTTGTAAGAAAAAAACTTAAAATTGATAGCATGCAAATTAGTAGTTTAGTGGAGCAAACTGAATTTTCTCTATATGGAATATGAAGATACTGTTTTGTTATGTGTTGAGTGGAAATGTAGGTAATTTTGGTTTTAATAGCAGGTGGTTTCAACATGTGTAACTTTGGTCAAGAAGGCTTGGAAGCAAGAATGTAGGATGTTTCTACTAGAGAAGGACCCTTTGTAGCGACCCGACCTCAAACGGTCAACTCTCTGTGCTTCAGTGTCATCCCTGGATCGGTAATGCTGACACACACAGTACTCGAAGGATTTATAACAGAGTAGCAATCACACACTTATTACCTCGAATGTCTCAAAAGAGAACTTATTACAATAAATATGGCCTAAGGCCATCTAATACGATAACAGCGGAAGGCTTGGAAGATAAAGTGAGTCCATCAACTCCAACGGCATAGCTGAGCTGCACGGCAACGACCAATGAACCTTACTCCTCATCTGAAAAGTGCGCAACATAATATGTTGCAGCCGAAAATGGGTCAGCACATGGAATATTTGGCAATATAACTGATGAAACAAGAACAAGATAATGCTATCACTACATGCATATTTGGCTGGTGGAAAGCTCTATGGTCACAGTTTTTGCGAAAAGCCAATTTTTCCCTACAACAACGGAATAGATTTTAAATTTAACTATCATGGTGGTTGAAACATCATTGAGAAGGTACCTCCAACTCAATCCCAATTAAAGTAATTAACAACCCAACAATATTAATTAAGAGTGATGAGATACTTAAGATACTCCAAGTACTAGATAGTCAAGATTGTCCATAACCGGAGACACGGCTAACCATGATTAGATTGTACACTCTGCAGAGGTTTGCGCACTTTTCCCCACAAGACTCGATCGCCTCCGTTGGATTTCTCGCACTACATGGTGTTTGAGAAACAGATGACCGAGACACAGTCTTTCAGAAACATTAACTCTCTACTCCGGACAGACAATACCAAACCTACATCCCACTACCTGCTGATCTGCCTCTTCAAGAGCTTCATGTAACTTACTCAACTATGTTAGAGCCCATAATAGCTTGTGGCTGCACACGGAAGTTTCTAGCATGAATAATCTCAGTTCCCTTTGAGCCTGGGTGGCGGTCCATAGGAAGATCACACGGGTACTCCGGGATTTCCAAAAAAATACAGGCAACACTGGGTTCTCCAGGTGCCTCAATCCACCCAGATGTTAACTTAAGTTGCCACCTTAATTTGAACCATTAATTAACAATCTCACATCTGTCATGGATTTCACTCACCCAAACCACGTCTACGAGCATAGCATAGCAATATAAGCAATACGTAGAAGTAACTCCCAAGGGTTTGAATATAACAGGGCAATAGGTTCTACCTCATCAACTACTTCCCAACCCACATGTTAGATGACTTCCTAATCATGCAATGTTTGAGGATTGGAACTAATGCATAAAAACTGGGTATGAAAAGAGTATGATCAATGTGTTACTTGCCTTGCTGACGATCCGCGAAACCTAGGGACTCGTAGTAACACGCTTCGCACTCCGGGAATTCTATCGCAAACAAACAATAACATACATAAGCAACAAGCAAAGATGCACAGGCAAAACTCCGGTTAACCCCGGTTAGCAAAAAGAATCAAATCAAACGGAGCAACGAAACTCAAACGGCGAAAGAAACAAGATCCGTTTACTAATCTAAAATCTTGTTTAAGTTGATTAAACAGAAAGAGGGTCTCGAGACGAAGATCTAGGCGCTTGAATCGCCTGATTCCGACTAACCAGCGAAAAGATAAACAGAAACGAAAATCGGATCAGAAATCACGATCGAGAATAATCACAGAAAAATCTGATAAAAGAAAACTGATGAACAGACTAACGAACGAGCGTTCATTAGCTGTAACTAATGGGTGAAAATCGTTCGTTAAAACGAACGTACGGACGAACGTCCGCTAATTAGAAGAATCGGAAAAAAACCGTCAAACCGATCTAAAAAACAAACTAGGGTTTCTAAAAAAACCGAACGGTTTTTTTAACAGGCGGCGACGGATCGGCGCGGTACCTCGGCGAGGCGGCTCCGGTGAGGCGGGATCGGGGCTCGGTGGCGGCGGCTAGGCTGCGGCGGCGGCAGGCGGCGGGGTTGGCGGCTGGCGGTGGTGGTGGCTAGGGGAAGGGGCGGCGGCCATATATAGGGGCGGCTCGCGGCTTGCTTTGCGAGGGCGCCGGGAAGGAGTCCGCTCGGACTCTCCTCGGCGTCCGTGCAGCGACGCGGCACACGCTGGGAGGCGGCGCGCTGGGTTGCGCCGGCCTGGCTCGGCTGGGCTTCGGCCCAGTCGGGCGCGGGAAGTTTTTTTAAACAATTTCGCCGATAGAGAATAAATCCTATAAAATAAAATAAAAATCTAAAAATGCCAAAATAAATTTTCACCATCTAAATAAAATAATTTAGAACGAGATGAACATTTTCTTGGCCCTAAAATGCAATTTTGAAAACGTGCAATTTTTCTAATGCAAATAAAATCAAATAAATGATTTTAATATTTTTCCTCCAATATTTCAATTATTTTGGAGAAGTCATATTATCTCCTCTCATTTATTTTAATATGAAATATTTTTCGGAGAGAAAAATAATTAAAATAAAATATCCTTGTTTCATTATTTGAATAAAATCAAATATGAAAACCGGGAAATCCCCAACTCTCTACGAGGGTCCTTGAGTTGCTTAGGATTTCGAGGATTGCGGAACGAGAATGCAATAAAGTATGATATGCAAGAATGACCTATGTATAACATTCCAAATTGAAAATTTGGGATGTTGCAAACCTCCCCCCCTTAAGATGAATCTTGCCCTCGGGATTCGGGTTGGCTAGAAAATAGGTGTGGGTGGTCTTTGCGGAGATCATCCTCTCGTTCCCAGGTGGCTTCATCCTCGGTATGGTGGCTCCACTGAACTTTGCAAAACTTGATAACCTTGCTGCGGGTGACTCGGCTGGCAAACTCAAGAATCTTAACTGGCTTCTCCTCATAAGTCAAATCACTGTCCAACTGAATCGCCTCCAGGGGTACTGTATCTCTTAACGATATATCTGCCATCTCAGCATGACACTTCTTCAATTGTGAAACGTGAAATACATCGTGAACTCCTGACAGTCCTTCAGGTAATTCCAACTTGTAGGCAACTTCTCCCATCCTTTCCAAAACACGATACGGTCCTACAAATCTCGGATCTAACTTTCCCTTAACTCCAAATCGTTTCACTCCTCGCAAGGGTGATACTAGCAGATATGCCCTATCTCTAATTTCATAGGTTACCTCCTTACGTTTCGAGTCTGCATAACTCTTCTGCCTGGACTGAGCAATCTTCAGTCTATCACGAATCAACTTAACCTTCTCTTCAGACTCCTTGATCAAGTCTGGTCCAAACAACTGTCGGTCTCCTACTTCATTCCACATCAACGGGGTTCTGCACCTTCGTCCATACAAGGCTTCAAACGATGCCATCTTCAAACTGGCTTGGTAGCTATTGTTGTATGAGAACTCTGTGTAAGGCAAATTGTCATCCCAACTAGATCCATAATCTAGCGCACAGGCTCTCAACATGTCCTCCAGAATCTGGTTGACTCTCTCGGTCTGTCCATCCGTCTGCGGGTGAAATGTTGTACTGAAATCCTATCTCGTTTCCAAAGTCTGGTGGACCTGATGCCAAAACTTTGAGGTAAACTGTGTTCCTCTATCTGATACGATGGTCCTCGGAACTCCATGCAGACATACGATCCTGGACATATATATCTTGGCCAACTTCGCACTTGTATAGGTGGTTTTCACTGGGATAAAGTGATCCACTTTGGTCAAGTGATCAACTACTACCCATATGGAATCATATCCTGATTTGGTCATGGGCAATCCGGTGATAAAGTCCATGCCAAGTTTATCCCACTTCCATTCGGGTATCGGCATAGGCTGTAGCAATCCTGCTGGCTTTTGATGCTCTGCCCTCACTCTCTGACATACATCACATACGGCTACATACTCGGCAATATCCTTCTTCATACCAGTCCACCAGAAACGTTCCTTCAAATCCAAATACATCTTGGTGTTTCCGGGGTGTATCGAGTATGGTGAGTCATGAGCCTCCTGAAGTATTAACTTCCTGACCTCTGTGTTATTGGGCACATAAATTCGGTCCTCAAACCATAAGGTGTCGTGCTCATCTTCACGAAAACCTTTGGCCTTTCCTTTACTCATTTTCTCCTTTATCTCGGCAATCTCTTTGTCATCCTTCTGAGCTTCTCGAATCTTACCCAACAATGTAGACTAAACCTCCATTGTTGCAACAAAACCTCTTGGAACAATCTCCAATCGAAGTTCCATGATATCCTCTGCTAACTCCTTCGGCAATCCCTTACTTTCAAGGATGTTAGCATAACTCTTCCGGCTCAAAGCGTCTGCTACGGCATTGGCCTTTCCTGGATGATAGTGAAGCTTCATGTCATAATCTTTTATAAGATCCAACCATCTCCTCTGCCTAAGGTTCAACTCCTTTTGTGTGAAAATGTACTTCAAACTCTTATGATCCGTGTACACATCACAACGATTTCCAATAAGGTAATGTCTCCAAGTCTTCAATGCATGCACTACGGCTGCTAGCTCCAAATCATGCATGGCATAGTTCAACTCGTGAGGTTTTAGTTGTCGTGAGGCATACAAAACAACTCTTCCGTCCTGCATAAGCACACATCCAAGTCCTAAGCAAGAAGCATCGCAATACACTTGGAAATCCTTATGTATATCCGGCAGTGTCAGCACTGGGGCTGTAGTCAAACGTTTCTTCAACTCCTGGAAACTTGCCTTGCAATCTTCTGTCCATTTAAACTTAGTATCCTTCTTCAATAACTCTATCATCGGTTTCGCAATCTTGGAAAAATTCTCAATGAATCTCCGATAGTATCCTGCGAGTCTAAGAAAACTGCGGATCTCGCTAACTGAAGTGGGTGCCAACCATTCAGTGACTGATTGAACCTTGCTGGGGTCTACTGCTATACCTTCTCCTGATATAACATGTCCAAGGAATCCGACTTCCTTCAACCAAAATTCGCATTTGCTGAACTTGGCATACAACTGGTGTTCCCTGAGTTTCTTGAGAACTAAACGCAAATGCTCCTTGTGCTCCTCTTCATTCTTCGACTATACCATAATATCATCAATAAACACCACAACAAACTTGTCCAAATATTCCATCAACACCTTGTTCATCATGCTCATGAAATAGGCAGGGGCGTTAGTCAGTCCAAACGACATGACCGTATAATCGTATAATCCATACCGCGTGGTGAATGCTGTCTTTGGTATATCCTTCTCTCGAATCTTCAACTGATGGTATCCCGATGGTAGATCGATCTTTGAAAACACCTTAGCTCCTTGCAACTGATCAAACAAATCATTGATCATCGGCAGCGGGTACTTGTTCTTAATCGTCACTTCATTCAAGGCTCGATAATCAACAACCATCCTTAGGGATTTATCCTTCTTCTCAACCAAAAGTACTGGGGCTCCCCAAGGTGACGAACTTCTTCGAATGTAAACTTTCTCCAATAACTCCTTGATCTGTTTCTTAATCTCCTCCAGATCATTTGCGGGCATCCGATAGGGTCTCTTGGATATTGGCCCTGTACCTGGCAATATCTTTATCAAGAACTCGATATCTCGATCCGGTGGCATGCCTGGTAACTCCTCTCCTCTGGGAAAACATCCGGGTAATCCTTCACTACAGGCACTTCCTCCTGAACAACTCCCGTGAGGGCATTCACTTGGCTCCTCCTAGGCACATGCCTAGATATATACTTAATCCTTTTTCCCTCCGGGGTGGTGAGATATATCGATCTACTAGCACAGTCATTGCTTCCTCCATACTTTGACATCCAGTCCATGCCTAATATCACATCCAATCCTTGTGACTCCAAGATAATTAGGTCGGACGGAAAGACATGGGTGCCAATGGTTAGGGGTATCTGGTCGCACCATCGACTAGCCATATATTCTGCTCTAGGTGAACTCACTAAGAGAGGGGTCCTAAGGGTTTGGGTTGGTAGTTTAAACTTATCCACGAATCCCCTTGATATGTATGAATGCGATGCACCAGTATCAAAAAGAACAAGAGCGGTAAATGACTTAACCAAAAACTCACCTATTACCGCGTCTGGCTGCTCTTCAACCTCCTCCACGTTAATGTGGTTCACTTGTCCTTTGTTGAATGGATTGGGCTTCTTCCCAGCGCTCCCATTTCCATTTCCATTCTTCCCTTCAGAGCAATCCGTGGCATAGTGTCCAGTCTTCCCGCACTTAAAGCAAGTAACGTGACTTAGGTCTCTTTTGGCGGGTGTGGCTGGATTGGGGCGGTTCTGATTGCTGTTGGCTCCGTTCCCATTCCCATTCTTAGAACCATTGTGGTTATGCGATCCTCCTCCGGTGTGGTTATGACCTCCATGGTTATGAACAAGTCCTCCCGAGTTCGGGGTTAAGCGAGGCTTCTGCTGAGCTCCTGAGTTATACATCCCTTGTCCATACTTCCTCTTATGGCTCTCAATCTGCTGTTGCTTCCCTTCAATCATAAGAGCCTTATCTACCAACTCCTGGTAGTTGTTGAAGGTTGCTACCATCAACTGCATACTCATCTCATCATTCAGCCCTTCCATAAACTTCTCACCGTCATGCATCTGTGGCCACATCGTCAGGGGCATAGCGAGATAACTTGCTAAACTCATCCACGTACTGAGCCATAGTACGGTTCCCCTGGCGTAAGTTGCGAAACTCGCGCTTCTTCATATTCATAGCTCCAGTTGAGACATGGGCTGTGCGGAAAGCTTGCTGAAACTGGTCCCAAGTGACATTGGCTATGGGAAAAGTGTTGGGTTCTACGGTAGGGTGCGTCGACTGCAAATTAAAAATTCCTACGCGTAGAACATCCAGGAACATGCTACGGGAGATGGATCATAGTTCGTTACCACTAGACGTGCAGTGCCGTGCAGCGGAAGAAGAGTTGGGGTAGCGTGTTTGCGTGGATCATCTCCTCCTCGTTCGATCTCCCTCGAGCGGCCGGTCGTCCGATCCCACGTACGAGTTCGCCGGAGCGGCGCAAGTGCACCGCCTCTAACGGTATCCGCGCGTGCGGGAGGAACGTCGTGCGGCGGACTGCTAGGTCCGATCACACAGTCGGTGGCGAGTGGAGGTGGCTATTCACAACACATGCAAACCCTAGTCGCAGCACCGAAGCGATCAACCGCCTGAGTGTGCCGCACCTCCACTTTATATAGGCGTCCGTCGCGAGCTCAACACTTGGGCCTCGCACGGACCCTAAAGCCCAAAGTCTACTCGGTCACGTTCCTAGTCCGGTTCGGATCACATCCGACCGGTGTCCTCTGAACTGACCTCGAGGTTCCTTCCCTTGCTGCGCGACCCCTTAGGTTCAAGTCAGCTTGGTCAGTTCGGATCACCTCCGACACATACGGTTGGTAGCGGCCTCTAGCAACGCGTGCCGACCACCAAGCAGACTATGAAGCTGGTTAGGCGAACATGTACAACGTGTCACACTTCATTTCCTTTGCCGACGATATATGTTGTCGGGCTCAAAGCGAGACTGTCATCCTTGTGCTAACCCGACCTCTTTCTCGCTCCAAAGTGATACCGACCACTATCCGGATTATCTCATAATCCTTGTCGCATGGCCATGTTGTTCTGGTCGATCACACGAGGGGCCCAGAGTATATCTCTCCCGATCGGAGGGCAATCCCATCTTGCTCGACCATGTCTCGCAGCATGGGACTGGACAAACCGAAACCTACCTTTGTAACTACCCATCACGGAGTAGCGTTTGGTCGGCCCAAAGCAAGTCTATCACCATCTCGAGTACATGCGTCAGCTCAGGTCTTAGGACATAGAACGTATGTTGTACTAGAGACTCACAGATGACATATCGCTGCGTCTCATAGTTGGGTCTGTCCGACTTGGACCTTATCTCGACTTGGATCCGACTATGTCGAATCCGACCAGACCTTTCCAAGTCCATATTATCCGGTTAGCATCGAATGCTCCATGGCTAGTGAGACCGAGCCATCGACCGTGTCATATGCTAGTCTAGTCATTCTTGCGTCCACACAGCCCTTTCGACTAGGGACCTTTTAGGACAGTCATCATACAATGCATAGTCCCACAAACAAGTCACGTACTTGCTGATACACATCATTGATAATGTCCAAGGACTATCTTTATTCATAAACACATAGGAAATATCATCATACATGATTGCCTCTAGGGCATATCTCCAACAAAAAGTGGCCGTATAATTCTCCCACCATGGGGCTGCTGGTCCATCCAATTGATGTGCGGCAAAACGGACCTTCTCAGCATCTGTGCAACCTGCTGTGGTCAACTCCCTTCCAATACGGCGTAGCCAATCATCGGCAACCATAGGCTCGGTGCTACTGGAAAACACCGGCGGCTGTAACCTTAGAAAACGGGCTAGGTTGTCCACTGGCGGCGGGTTGTTGTTGTTGTTGTTGCCCTGGTTCTAAACTAGCAATTGCATCAAGGCATTCTGCTGCTGGATCAACTGGGTAAGTTCCGGCGGAAAGGCAAAACCGGTGTCACGTCTCGAAGGCATCTGATGGGTTTAGATGGAAGAGATCAGAATAGAAAAGGGGTCTAATGAGAAAGCACTACCCATATGCACATGAGACAAACACAATCATTTCACTCAATCAATCAAGCAAGGGCATACAAACGGTCTAGAACTATCGCAAAAGTGCTCAACTACTACTAAATACATGGGGGAATACTACTAATATATGGTGGTCATCTAAAAAATTTGATCGGTGGAAGACTCCATAATATCTGCTCCAGCTTCGTCTTCAAAGTCATCATCACGAGGATCGGAATCGGTGTCGTCGATGATGATGTAGTTGTCCGAGCAAGTGGAATCGTCGTCTTCTCCTCCCGGTGCTGGATCTCCCATGAATACCCCGATCTTCTTTACCAGGTCGTCATTCTTCTCCAGTAGTGTCTTGATTTCCTCCTCATATCCATCGCCATGTAAACTTGAGTTCTTCCTCCAGTTCGATGATCCTAGTCTTCGCCTTCTTCAAGTCCATCATGTCTGTGCACATCTGGTTCTCCTGACGTCGAATGTGCTGGTTTAACTCCTGGATGAAAGCTGCAATGGATCTATCCTTCTTGGTGTTCATCACTTCCCATTGCTCGTCTCGGCGCCCGCATATCTGATAGATAGTGTCCTTAAGATCCTTGTTGTAGACTTCTCCAATGCGTCCCGTGGTAATGTGGGCTGCCATGCTCTTGCCTAAACTCCAGGTGGGTGCTTCAAAAGAAAATTCTATGGGTTTAGAGGTTGGCGAGAACGTCCTTCCTGGAACTTGTACTTGAATCATCCAGCGCTCCTCTTCTGGTAAGGTGGCGTTGTACGTCCCGGTGAAGCTTGGTATTCCAATGTTCAAGTACCTAGTGACTTCCTTCAAGTGGCGTCCAAAAGGTGTGTCCTCATCCGGTTGCGCAAACTTGTTCTTCATCTCCGCCATCCTAAAGAGTAGAAAATGGAGAGGAGTCAGAAATGAGTAGAGAAGAGTGACCTATGGTTTTATCTTAGTGGCCGTGTCCTACGCTCAGCGTGTGCTCTGATACCATCTTGTAGCGACCCGACCTCAAACGGTCAAGTCTACGTGCTTGATGCCATCCACGGATCGGTAATCTTTGACACACACGATTGCTCAAGGATTTATAACAGAGTATCAATCACACACTTATTACCTCGAATGTCTCAAAAGAGAACTAATTACAATAAATATGGCTTAAGGCCATCTAATACGATAACAGCGGAAGGCTTGGAAGATAAAGTGAGTCCTCAACTCCAACAGCATAGCTGAGCTGCACGGCAACGACCTAACGAACCTTACTCCTCGTCTGAAAAGTCTGCAACATAATACATTGCAGCCCGAAAACGGGTCAGCACATGGAATATGCTGGCAATATAACATAGTAGAGCAAGAACAAGATAATGGTATCACTACATGCATATTTGGCTGGTGGAAAGCTCTATGGTTATAGTTTTTGCGAAAAGCCAATTTTTCCCTACAACAAAGGAATAGATTTTTAATTTAACTATCATGGTGTTTGAAACATCATTGAGAAGGTACCTCCAACTCAATCCCAATTAAAGTAATTAACAACCCAACAATATTAAATAAGAGTGATGAGATACTTAAGATACTCCAAGTACTAGATACTCAAGATTGTCCATAACCGTGGACACGGCTAACCATGATTAGATTGTACACTCTGCAGAGGTTTGCGCACTTTTCCCCACAAGACTCGATCGCCTCCGTTGGATTTCTCGCACTACATGGTGTTTGAGAAACGGATGACCGAGACACAGTCTTTCAGAAACATTAACTCTCTACTCCGGACAGACCATGTGAAACCTACATCCCACTACCTGCTGATCTGACTCTTCAAGAGCTTCACGTAACTTACTCAACTATGCTAGAGCCCATAATAGCTTGTGGCTGCACACGGAAGTTTCTATCATGAATAATCTCAGTTCCCTTTGAGCCTGGGTGGCGGTCCATAGGAAGATCACACGGGTACTCCGGGATTTCCAAAAAAATACAGGCAACACTAGGTTCTCCAGGTGCCTCAATCAACCCATATGTTAATTTAAGTTGCCACCTTAATTTGAACCATTAATTAACAATCTCACATCTGTCATGGATTTCACTCACCCAAACCACGTCTACGAGCATAGCATAGCAATATAAGCAATACGTAGAAGTAACTCCCAAGGGTTTGAATATAACAGGGCAATAGGTTCTACCTCATAAACTACTTCCCAACCCACATGTTAAATGACTTCCTAATCATGCAATGTTTGAGGATTGGAACTAATGCATAAAAACTGGGTATGAAAAGAGTATGATCAATGTGTTACTTGCCTTGCTGACGATCCGCGAAACCTAGGGACTCGTAGTAACACGCTTCGCACTCCGGGAATTCTATCGCAAATAAACAATAACATACATAAGCAACAAGCGAAGATGCACAGGCAAAACTCCGGTTAACCCCGGTTAGCAAAAAGAATCAAATCAAACGGAGCAACGAAACTCAAACGGCAAAAGAAACAAGATCCGTTTACCAATCTGAACTAAAGTCAAATTTTACTGTACCAAAATCTTGTTTAAGTTGATTAAACAGAAAGAGGGTCTCGAGACGAAGATCTAGGCGCTTGAATCGCCTGATTCCGACTAACGACTAAAAAGATAAACAGAAACGAAAATCAGATCAGAAATCACGATCGAGAATAATCGCAGAAAAATCCAATAAATGAAAACTGACGAACAGACTAACGAACGAGCGTTCGTTAGCTGTAACTAACGGGTGAAAATCGTTTGTTAAAACGAACGTACGGACGAACGTCCGCTAATTAGAAGAACCGAAAAAAACCGGCGAACCGATCTAAAAAAACAAACTAGGGTTTCTAAAAAAACCGAACGGTTTTAAAAAAACGGCGGCGACGGATCGGCGCGGTACCTCGGCGAGGCGGCTCGGCGAGGTGGGATCGGGCGGCGGGGCTCGGCGGCTCGGCTGCGGGCTGGCAGGCAGCTTGTGGCTGTAGCGGCGGGTTGGCGGTGGCGGTGGTGGTGGTGGCTAGGGAGGGCGACGGCCATATAAAGGGGCGGCTCGGCTTGCTTGGCGAGGCGCCGGGAGGAGTCCGCTCGGACTCTCCTCGGCGTCCGTGCAGACGCCGGCTGTGTGTGTGAGGAGGCGGCGGCGGTGGTGGGGCTTTGGCCTGCCTCACTGGGCTTCGCCTAGTCGAGTAGCGGGAAGTTAAAAAAAACAATTTCGCCGATAGAGAATAAATCCTATAAAATAAAATAAAAATCTAAAAATGCCAAAATAAATTTTCACCGTCTAAATAAAATAATTTAGAACGAGATGAACATTTTCTTGGCCCTAAAATGCAATTTTGAAAATGTGCAATTTTTCTAATGCAAATAAAATTAAAATAAAATCAAATAAAATCAAATAAACGATTTTAATATTTTTCCTCTAATATTTCAATTATTTTGGAGAAGTCATATTATCTCCTCTTATTTATTTTAATATGAAATATTTTTCAGAGAGAAAAATAATTAAAATCAAAAAATCCTCGTTTCATTATTTGAACAAAATCAAATATGAAAACCGGGAAATCCCCAACTCTCTCCGAGGGTCCTTTAGTTGCTTAGGATTTCGAGGATTGCGGAACGAGAATGCAATAAAATATGATATGCAAGAATGACCTATGTATAACATTCCAAATTGAAAATTTGGGATGTTACACCCTTCAACATGCAAAATGCCTTATCATCATTTGGCATTTGCAGATAGGAAAATTGGGTCTAGCTTGTTAAATAAGTTCAATCATCATGGATGCTTGATGACTTTTAGAATGGTTTGTCGTGGACAGTATATAAAAAAATCATCATGGATAGATTATACTTCTATGAGAGAATACACGGTATTATGAATAACCCAGGTTGTGTTGTACAAAAAAATATTACCAGGTTTAAGTAAAGTACAAACATATTATAACAAAGCTTGGCCCAATCTAAGAAGTGCACAAACATATGGCATAGGGAAGCCGATGCGCCGTGAGAGATGATTTTTTAGGTTCTAGGGAATAGGGATACCTTTTCTTGAAATTATGACCATTGATGTTCTTGGGATTCCAACTCCCCATTTACACGAAAGGTAGAAGCATGTGTAAGTGGCAATCCATATTTGGAGGGAGGGGCTATTTTCACCAGATATCATAATAGTCGTATACAACAGATAAGTTTGGAACTTCTATGTGACTTGGAGGAAATGCATGCTAAAATTGATAGCTTGATGGTGTGGGTAAAGTGTGAGGATTAACTATGATGAAATTGTTGATGACATGGCAAATATGATGACTTATTAATTTGGATGAGTATAGAAAAAGATATACTCCCTCCTTCCCAAAATAAGTGTCTTAATCTTAGTACAACTTTGTGACATTGTACGTGCCAATCCCGCTTCTCTTGCTACAGCTTTTATAATGCTAACAAAAGATGGGAGAGGCGTGTCTTGAACCTAGGACCTTCAAGTTGATGGCTTAATCCTACAACCAACTAGACTAAAGATCCAATTGCACATGAAAACTAAGTTATAATTTTTATGTCCAGCCATAGTGGTGAGTTTTTAAGTGCCGCAATCAGATTACGTACAAACATCATGGCAATTTTTTGACTCGGAGAAAAATATGTTCACATACCCCTGATAACATTGTGTAAATAACATGGTAATTTACATAAAAATATATGACAACTTACGTACAAACACTGTATTAACCTTTTACCAGGGGACACAAAAGTTGTTTGAAACATATCATGTTAACTTATCTGTAAATAATTTGGTACTATATGCATACATACCTGATACCTTATATACAAACACCATGATAACTTTGACTTGGAGGAAACAAATTTTTGAAAGCTACCCCCCCCCCCCCCCAGCCCCTCCTGATAATTTTTGTGTGTAAATAATATGATAATATATGCACCACAAACATGATAACTCACGCACACACACCGCAGTAACTTTTTGATCAAGAAAAAGTTGTAGAAAACATACTCATGTAAATTCGGTGTAAATAGCTTGGTAATTTACGCACCACATAGCTAGTAACTCACATACAAACACTATGGTAAATTTTTAACCTGTTATATTATTTTTGTTGAAAGCATCCACTGGTAACTTTTGTGTAAATAGTGTGGTAATATACGCACCACAGACCTGATAACCTGATAACTTATGTACAAACATCGTGGTAACTTTTTATGTTGGGGGGGGGGATATTGAAAATATACTCTGACAAATTCTGCGTAAATAACACAATAATGTAGGCACAACAAAGCTGATAATTCAGGTGCAAATATCGTGATAACTTTTGACCTTGGAGAAAAAGTTGTTGAAACATACGCCGGTAGTTGTTTATATATCATGGTTCTATACGCACAACAGAGCTGATAACTCACATACAAACATAGCGGTAAATTTTTGACCCGGGATTTTTTGTTGTTGAAAAACACCTCCTGGTAACTCATGTGCAAATAACATGGTAATATGCGCACAACAGAGTTGATAACTTACTTAACCCATGCATGATAACTTTTTAACCAAAAAAAGTCATCAAAACATACCAACATGTGACCTAGTTTCGAAGGTATCATCTGGACTGATTTTTTGTGTGAAAATGGTTTTTGAATTGGACAAACGGTTCGAGCCACAAAATATTTTGAATTTTTGAAATAGGAAGAATTTACGGCGATATCAACCTTTTTGTTCTCTAGTTTATGCATGCAGGTACATGTGGGGAGAAGGTTGGATGAATCATTTTTGTGCCCCGGTAATTTATATGTAAATCGCATCATAGATTATGCACCATAGACATGATAACTTACATAGTACAGGCGTGGTAACTTTGTACCCGAAAAATAGTCATCGGTATATATCAACATGAAATCTAGTTTCGAAGGTCTCGCTGCGATGTTTTTTTACGTGAAAACAGTTTTTCAATCGAACCAATAATTACAGCTAAAACCATTTTAAAATTTGAATTTCGGTGAAATCTTTGCTGACATCATCAATTTTATTTTTATATGCATGCATGTTTAAAACTACATGAGAGATAAAACGTGCATGCAAAAATACAAAGCGAGATTGCATGCAAGGGAGTTTTCGTTCGAGCGCTTCGGATCGTTTGGACAAAGATCAGAAGTTATAGATGTCCATATATAATAGGGTGAAGCATGTAACTAAAACTAAAAAAACGAACACGTAGTGAGGTTGTATGAAGTGTCATATATGTTCCTAAAAAAGTGGCATATATGCAGTGAAGAGAAATTGGAGTTGTTGATTAATTATTGGTCGTACGATTTATAAGTACATAGGATTACAAAACTCGTTGAGAGGTAATCGATTAGGCTACACCAAGCAAATCTTGTGTTAACAGCCAGTTTCAGATATTTCATTGTCCATCTTCTCCAATCATGCAAATTGTTGAAAATCTTTTAAAGTATTGTTTATAGAAAATATGTACTTGAAAGCGAGGATTGCCCGACCAAGAGCCTGAAACGCTAGATCATCTGCTACTTCGATGTGTGTTGGCAAGACAGGTATGGACGATGATCCTAACGCAGTGATAATAGGCAAATACGGATACCAATAACACACATTGAGTTGGTGCAATGATGGACAACCAAGGAGGACGTGGGAGTCCTTTGTAAGGATAGTAGAGCAGCGATTATGTTGGTGCTCTGGAGCGTTTGGTCGCTGCGTAACGATATAGTCTTCAGCGACGTGATTCATGCATCTACCAAGTTCTGCGAGCGATCAACAATGAGGGTGTAAACTGAAGGGCATTAGGGCTTATCCGAGCAACTGGATTACTGAAAGGTTTGCAATAGTTAGTAGTCGCTGTAATTTCTCTTTCTTGCCTCTTTAGGGGCATTGTAGCCGCTTGAACAGCATGTACCGGGCGTCTGCCCTTTCCCTTCTATGCTATTGATGTATCCGGCTTGGACGTATCTGTTAGAATAAATCCGAGGTCACCGTCGATCTATCGAAGACCAAGCAATCACACGAGCACGACACCGAGATTTGTTAACGAGGTTCACCGATATGGCTACATCCCCGGGGCCTGACTATGGGCGCTCCTCCCCATGACACCGCTACAATACCGCACCCGGTCGCCCTGGACACCGGCACATGCCGTTGGCTTCCTCTGCGTTCCGGTGCTATTATGTTGGCATAGGTTACATTGTGTGTCTACCCCCGCTATATATGAGAAGCCTAGGATACAAGTGTCCTACTAGGACACGACTTCACATCCTATGTAAACACAATACAACTCATAGTCCAACTGTAACCTACCTTGTACACAATATTCGACACAACTCTAACAAACTCCACCTTGGTGAATATTCTCCACCACCTTGAATTTGTCCATGTGTCAAACTTCCATGTACATTGAACTTGAGCTTATCCCGTGAGTACCGCTGCTACTCCAAAGACTCCATATGACTCCACCTGCAACTTGTAGTCCCTTCTTTTCTTGACCACGGTCAGCACTCGAGCAAAATTAAGTTCCTTGTTACTCTAGTTTGTGCTCCCAACATTCAGAGTATTAGTCCAACGCCATCACACACTGATCACTGACCTGCGTGAAAATTAACAACTCACATATTGGGTGTCACACATAAGGGTTACCTGAACTCAACATCACCACTCCTTTCTTGACCGCCTGTGTGAAACATGAAGGAATTTCATCGTTGCTTGTAGTCATCCCGAGTCAAATTTGCGGTTGTCTCACCACATGTATGACCACAAGAGCCCTCGCCCGTCTCCATGCCCCGTGCATACCGCACGCCTCTCCGCTATTACCGTGTTGAGCCTCCGCTGTCCCGGTCGAGTCTCAAGGGTCGCAAACCCACACCACTCAACCCCCACTGCAGAGTACCAACGATCATCACCGACCGATGACAAGTTTCACGCTTCCATCAGACCACTGGGCTCCAGTCCGAACTGCATGTCACTCGCTTTTTTCCCATCCCTGCTGAATAGGCTTCGACTCTCTGTGCACTACGCTGTAGCCCCTCAATCAGCACCGAGTGAAGTCTTCCCTCAGACCTCAGCTCCACCTTCAACATGACTCCGTGGTAGATGATCAATGCAGCCTTGTGCCCCGTCGACTTCAAGCTCCGTGTGTAAACCACCTTGAATCAACCCCGCGCCATAATCTTGTCGAAGTCACACAAGCCCTCGGGCCTGCGCCACGTGTTTCCACGCCCCAGAAGTCGGTCACCATCAGCATCATGCTCCTATGTTTTTGTCGCCGATCCCACCACCATCTTCTGTACCAACTGATTCGCGTCGATCTGTCAGACTGCCTAGTCCGACCCAGCCGAACTCGTTCGACTGTACGACACACTCGAGACTCCAAAATCGTCTTCCACGAATCTCCATCCATCACCTAATAATTCCATCTTAGCTGACATGACTTCCTGCAACTCCTTCAAGCATCCCTGTCGTGCCAACAATCTTTCACCCATGTCCGCCATAACCCAAAGCTTCCAGCCCCCTCGAACTTCTCCACCTCAAACCTGGTACCCGATGGCGCCATGGTTCTTTGTACAGCTGACCCTGTAAAATAACTGAGATTCTTACCATGATGCACAAGTACAAAGAGCATGCACAGTAGCAAATCCAACCAAAAATTTGCCTTCACGTGGTGTCTCTTGGCTCAATACCCAATGTTGGCCAGTTGCTTCCAATGCTTCCTGATGGACGCGTAAGTATCAATGGAATTACTGCTTGCCGATTCGATCTGGCTGCCTTGTGTGGCACATGAGGACTCGGTCCTCCTTTTTTTTCTCAAAACAAATCTTCGCGATCCACCGCTTCCGTGTCTTGCTGTTTGCAGCCTTTCGGCTTCCGCCAGCTAGGCCGGTGCCCAGCACGCGCCTTTGGGCCTCCGCAGCCAGTGCCCGTCGATCGATCGATCGACCTGCTGCCTCCCTGCCCAGCGTGACGCATAGCCGCCGCCGCTGCTGCTGACATATAAGCATATGTACCTCACGTTGCTTTTTCTGATTACTTTCGACCCGAACAGAACTCGGTCGCTCCATCGATCTTTTCTAGTCATGGGACACCCTGCCCTTATAAATCGTGTTATGTCTCCCCCCATAACCAATGTGGGACTAAACCCAGCAATCTCCCCCTCACACATCGGTCATCCAGGGGCCCGCTAATTGCACCGTTTCCAGCCCACCGACCATGACCGACCACCCGTGAGTTCACCAATATTTATTCCGGGCACCTGGGCTCTAATACCAATTGTTAGAATTAATCCGAGGCACGGGATCGATCCATCGAGGAACAAGCAATCACAGCACAATGACGACAGAACTCTAGTAGTATCATTAAAAAAATATGTACTTAACATAAGAAGAATAACAACTGAGACAGACTAAAAACCAACTCCGACTTCTCGTACCTAACTCGATAAGTATAGGGTCCACCACGTCACGAAACGCTAAGGCAGCAGGAGGCGACCGCGAGGCGATCGCGTTTCTGCGCTAGGGTTAGGGTTTTCGCTGTACGGGGGTGGTTGGTTTCCGGATGGGATCAGGGAGGCGACGACGTTTCTTTGGACCAAGGCCGGTGAAGTTGTATTCCTGCTGTGGAGCGGCGCTAATGGCAGGAACGGCAGACGGGAGAGGGGCGGCCTCGGCGCGGAAGACCACTTCCACCAACTCTGCGGCGGCGGTGTCCGCAACGCCGGCGCGGAAGGTTGGTGATTCTGCAAGCGAGGGGTCCTCCAAATCCCTTGCAGAGTGCAAGACGCCGGATCCGGCCGCAAGCCTTTCAGCGAGGTTGGGGGGCATGGTGCTGATGGACAAGGAAGTGGAGGGGCTTGTTTTTTAACATCTGAATCCAGATGTCCATAAGAAGCATCGATGGTCTGCTGTGGGTAAGGTTTGCTCGTCAAGGCCAATGAAAATGTCAGTTGTGGAAAAGACCATGCCCAGGGCATGGGGACTGCACAGAGAAGCCAAATTCAGTGAGATTGGGCCAAATATCTTTCTGAAGGAGATTGGCGACAGGTGCTACACAGTGGACCTTGGCAGTTTGATTTCAATGTGTTGATTATGAAGGACTACGAGGGGGACAAGCGACCGTCTGAGATGGTTTTTGACAAGATAGACATCTGGGTACGGATCACTGATCTACTGCCTGACAAGAGGACGGAGGCATTCGGGAGAGAATTGGGAAACTGGTTGGGGGAGACTGTGAGGGTTGATGTGGACAAGGAAGGTTTTGCTAGGGGCCAGAATCTGAGAGTTAGAGCCAAAATCTCTGTGTTTGAGCCCTTGGTGCGAGGATTTTACCTTAGGAAGAAAAAGGAGGATGAGGAGAAAACCTGTTTGACTTTCACTATGAAAAGGTCCCGCATTTCTGTTTTGAGTGTGGAAGACTGGTTCACAAGGGGGGATATGCAATCCTCCTATAGACTCAGCCCTTCAGTGGGGGGGGGGGGGATGGCTAAGAGCATCACCGAGTAGGAATACATCGGGCAAAGATGGATCACTGAGTGGTGCAGCCAGTAGTAACAATAGCATGGGTAGTTCCCACACAGGTGAGGCTACAGCAAGATTCTATGAGCATCCAAGAGTCCGGGATTTGCCCACCAAAAGGAATCTAAACCCTGAATTCTCCTGTAACAGGAACGATCGCACTGGCGAAAAGTCCACACAGCATGGGGAAGAAGTGAACAGTCCTAGTAAGGACAGGAACATGCAGGGGGGTCCCGCGGGCATGACCTATGTGATAGTTTGGAGGCTAGGCGTGAACAGGAGATGAGGAGTAAACTAATGGATAATAGCCAACATCGCATGAGGGAGGGGCAGAGGGATTCGGCTCGGGACTGGAAAGGCAAGGATAAAGTATTCTACTCACATAATATGCATGCAGCGGATGCGGGTCGGGTCAACCCACTGGGGGAACCCGATATGCATGGCGCCCAGAGTAGACGAAGGGGCTTCTACGTGAGAAAGACCAGAAATGATTATGAGGGAAGGCATAGAAATGACATGCATACTTGGAAGGAAAATGAGAGTAGGAAAAGGAGGCCTAGGCAGATGTGGGTTGCTCGGGAAGGAAGAGATAGGCAGGGTGAGGAGGAGGGTTTCACTCATGACACTAGGCAAAAGACAGGTTCAGTGTTTGATCGGATCCAGGAAAACGATGATAAAGCGGCGGACCCTAAGGCTCATGGCCACCGAGAGCAATGAATCTGCTAGCCTGGAACTGTCAAGGCTTGGGGTTGGACTCGACAGTTGGCGAATTGCGAGACCTGATACGGTCCTACAACCCAGAGGTGGTTTTTCTCAGTGAGACAAAAAAGACTGCTAATGCTATGGAGAAGCTGAAGTGGAGTTTGGGGTTCCAGAGTGGTGTAGCTGTAGATTGTAAGGGGAGGAGTGGAGGCCTTGCACTATGGTGGAGAGAGCACATTCATGTTAATATACGGCCATGGTGCCAATATTTTCTGGATGCGGAGGTTGTCTGTGAGGGTAAGACCTACAAATCACTGGATTCTATGGGGAACCCCGTACAGAATTGCGCAAAAAATCATGGGACGCTATCCGCTACCTAAAGGCTCAAGATGATCTTCCATGGCTATGTGTTGGTGACTTTAATGAAGCTCTGTTCCAAACTGACCAAATAGGGGGCAACCCGAGAATCTTTGCATAGATGGAGGATTTTCGCGATTGTCTAGCCGACTGCGGTCTAGCTGATCTGAATTTTTCGGGATATCCATACACATGGGATAATAAGAGAGATGGGCTGGAGAATATCCAGGTGAGGCTGGATAGGGCTATGTGCAATGGTAGTTTTTTGAATCTATTCCCAGAGACATCGGTTGAGCACATTTTGTGCGAGGGGTCAGACCATCAAGCTAGTGCTGGTTCGTGTGTTGGAGACAGCTCCAAACCGTGCACTAGGCAGGCAGAGGCCCTTCAGATTCGAGGAGGCATGGACCCGACATGATCAATACGAGACTATGATTGCTGAATCATGGGAGGCTGCAAACTTGGGAGGCGAAGGTCTTACGACGGTGTGGCACAAGCTGGGCAATATGGCGGGCTCTATGCAAAAATGGGCTCGCGTGGTGTTCGGCTCCATTCGTAGACAAATAAAACATCTCAAGGCTTAGCTATTGGATGCTAAAACGAGGGTTGTGACCACTGGGTTCCAGCAGGAAGTTAGAGATATTGAAGAGCAACTAAGAGAGGTCTATGAAAGGGAGGAGGTCATGTATAGGCAGAGGTCAAGAGTGGACTGGTTGCAAGCAGGGGACCAAAATACACAGTATTTTCAGAGGGCATCCCACCGGAAAAGAGGAAAAACATGGTTAAGGCGCTACATCATGAGGATGGCACGAAATGCACTGTTGATGAAGAAATGCGTGCGATGGCGGCGAATTTCTATGATCTGTTGTTTACGGCGGAGGGATCTAGGGGGGCAAGTGAACTGCTCCAGAATATTGATAAGGTTGTTTCTGATGATATGAACGTACGGCTAACCACCCCCATTACAGATAAGGAAATTGGAACTGCTCTGTTTCAGATGGGCCCAACTAAGGCGCCAGGGCCTGACGGCCTCCCTGCGCTCTTCTATCAACGACACTGGTCGTTGTTAAAAGAGGATATTTGTCGAGCAGTGCGCAACTTTCTTGGCAATGCTACGGCGCCGGACAGCTTTAATGCCACTGTTATTGTTATGATCCCAAAGATAAACTCACCGGAGTTACTATCCCAGTTTAGACCTATAAGTCTGTGCAATGTGTTGTATAAGTTAGCCTCGAAGGTGTTGGCTAATAGATTGAAGGATATCCTCCCAATTCTTATCTCTGAGGAGCAGAGTGCATTTGTCCCGGAACGTCTTATTACGGATAATGTACTCATAGCTTATGAGTGTGTACATGCCATTCAGAAGAGAAAGCGAAAGAAAGTTTTGTGTGCCGTGAAGCTTGATATGATGAAGGCCTACGATAGAGTCAAATGGGTTTTCCTGAAACAGATATTGGAACAAGTTGGTTTTGCACCGGCTTGGGTTGAGATGATAATGAGATGTGTCACAACAGCTAACTTTGTGGTCAAGCTGAATGGAGGGTTTTCGAGGAGTTTTTTTCCTTCACGTGGCCTGCAACAGGGAAACCCGTTATCGCCATATCTATTCCTTTTCTGTGTTGAAGGCTTCTCCGCTCTCTTGAGGAAAGCACAGCTAGAGAACAAGATTAGTGGAGTGGGTTTTGGGGGCACTGGCCCCCATATTACTCACTTATTATTTGCTGATGACAGTATTGTTTTCCTGGAAGGATCAAGGGAGAGTATGCAGACACTTAAGGAAATCTTAGCCACATATGAGGAGGCATCCGGTCAGAGAGTTAATTTGCAGAAGTCATCAATCTTCTTCGGTAAAGGATGCCAAGAGCCGGCCAGGGAGGAACTCAAATCAGTCCTTGGGGTACACTCAGAAGCACTTAATGAGAAGTACCTTGGCCTTTCAACACTGGTTGGAAGGTCCAAAGATGGTACCTTCACATATGTAACAGAGAGCTCAAAGGGCAAAGTCAGTGGTTGGAAGGGGCAAGGGTTGTCTAAGAAGGCAAGAGAAGTACTTATTAAGTCAGGACTCCAAGTTGTACCGATGTTCACCATGAGTTGTTTCCACATCACAAAGAAAATGTGCCGAAATTTGTCTTCTATCTCCACAAAATTCTGGTGGGGTGCAAGAAATGGTGAGCGGAAAGTGCACTGGATATCCTGGCAGAAAATGTGTGGTTCAAAACGGAGCGGAGGCATGGGGTTTAGAGATACGGAGGCCTTCAACCAGGCTCTCCTTGCCAAACAAGCGTGGAGAATCTTGCAGTATCCCTCATCTTTGTGTGCAAGGGTCCTTAAGGCAAAGTACTTCAAGGATGACTCCATATTGACAGCCTCATTCCCAGCGGCGGCATTGTTCACGTTCAGGAGCATTTTGCATGGTCGATATCTACTACGTGAAGGTCTAGTGTGGCGCATTGGAGATGGCTCACGTGTTAATATTCACCATGCTAACTGGATTCCCAGGAGTGGATCCTTGAGACCGTTGGGGCAAGTATTCATAAATGGTGTGACTAAAGTGGCCGACCTGCTATCACCCGATGGTAGGAGCTGAAATCTTGATCTGGTAAATGCCATGTTCTCAGCAGATGATGCAGCAGATATAAGACGGATAGCGGTAGGGGGTCCTGGCACGGAGGATTATCTAGCATGGAACTTCACAAGAAATGGTTGCTTTACCGTAAAATCGGCGTACCATTTAAACATGGCTAGAAACAGAGCAAGAACGGGACAGCCGGGACCCTCAAGTTCTGTGAATATGCACAAGGGGTTTGTGTCGCTGTGGGACACGAATGCGCCGAGGAAGGCCGAGATCCATATGTGGAGACTAATCAAAAAAGGGCTCACAGTTGGCTTCGAGCTACATCGATGCAGAATTAAGCCGGGAGTCTTTTGCGTTGCCTGTGGAAGGGAAGAAACAAGCTACCATCTCTTTTGGGGCTGTCAACACTCGGGGCTGTTTTGGTAGATGTTGAAATCGGAAAAGGGTGTTTCGGTGCCCATCCCGCCATGTCATGTGGAGGCGCAGAGGGACCTAGTGAGCTAGCTACTGTGTTGGTTTGCTGAAGCTCCTGACGAGGAAAATGAGGCGATGGTGCAGGCGGTGTACGGGCTCTGGCTTGCCCGTAATGAAGCAAGAGATGGAAAAAGGATCAAGGCATCCCGTGAAGTGGTCCAGTATGTAGTCTCGTATATGCAGGAGTGGAAAGATATCCATCCCACAAAGAACAAGGTCACTGCACAACGAGAAACGCAAAAATGGGAGCCACTGGAGGAGGGTTGGATCAAGATCAATTCAGATGGTGCGGTTTCTAGACAAAGAGACAAGGGAGGGGGGTGCGGTACTCAGAGATCATAATGGGGCTTTTCGGGTGGGGATGTGTCATCATTTTCCCCATATGAATGATCCAGAGGCGACGGAAATCTTGGCATGTAAGCAAGCTCTCGGCGTGGCAAGGGAGATCAACACGGAGAAGGATCATGTGGAGCTTGACTGTCAAGGGGTGGTGCATATGTTGAATCACTCACCAAGAGAGCTGTCGGCTGCTGGTCCTTGGGTGCAGGAAATAAAGACATTGCTGAATTCGTTTGCAGAGTTTAGGGTTTCGTGGGTTACAAGATCTGCGAATGTTGCCACGCATAAGTTTGCAAAATTAGGTGTAGGAGATGAACTTTGTAAGGTGTGGTTGGGGGTGTTGGGGAACGTAGTAATTTCAAAATATTTCTTACGCACACGCAAGATCATGGTGATGCATAGCAATGAGAGGGGAGAGTGTCGTCCACGTACCCTCGTAGACCGTAAGCGGACGCTGTCGGTGTCAAAACCGGCGGATCTCGGGTAGGGGGTCCTGAACTGTGCGTCTAGGCGGATGGTAACAGGAGACAAGGGACACGATGTTTTACCCAGGTTCGGGCCCTCTTGATGGAGGTAAAACCCCACGCCCCTGCTTGATTGATATTGATATTGTGGATGTTTACAAGAGTGGATCTACCACGAGATCAAGGAGGCTAAACCCTAGAAGCTAGCCTATGGAATGATTGTAAGGGTTGTTGATGATGTTCTGATAGTCCTACGGACTAGAGCCATCCGGTTTATATAGACACCGGAGAGGGCTAGGGTTACATAGAGTCGGTTACAATGGTAGGAGATCTACATATCCAGACGCCAACCTTGCCTTCCACACCAAGGAAAGTCCCATCCGGACACGGGAGAAGTCTTCAATCTTGTATCTTCATAGTCTTGGAGTCCGGTCGATGATGGTAGTCCGCCGATGATAGTCCGCCGATGATGGTAGTCCGGACACCGGACACCCCTAATCCGAACTCCTCAAGAGTCCCTAACCAGGCTTCAATGACGATAAGTCCAGCGTGTGTGTAGTCTTCGGCGTTGCAAGGCGGGTTCTCCTTCAAGTTCTATGTACCTGCCGAACAGTGTCCAGCTTCCTCATCCATGTTGTGCGTCTTGGCTTCCACGCCCAATAATGGCCTTCTTCCACGTGTCGCGCGAAAAAGCCAGGGTGTCTTTTATGTTTTACCCCCTAGTTGTGTGAACAATCTGCCTATAAGGGAGGCAAGAATCCAGATCCAAATCACCATCTTCCTCCCGCAAATACTCATCGGAGCGCTTTCGACCAAGAATCCATTCCATCATGGACCGTCAACGCGGCTCCTCTTCTCGCTCCCGCCCTTTGCCAGAGATTGGAGGAGATGCTCTGTTCCGCACAACGAGTTGGTGAAGCTCCAAATGGGGATATCTCCTCCGCCTTCATGGTTCCGGTTCGAGCGGGCTGGCCACCTACAAAGGTGGGAAGCAAGCGGAGGTTACCCCAAATCCCAACAAAGGGGAGCGGGTATGCTTCGTCCCCTATCCGATAAGGGGCTCGGATTTCTGTACATCCATTCCTCTGCGGGCTCCTCGGAGTTCTACGGACTCCAGCTTCATCACCTCACGCCCGCCTCAATCCTGCATATTGCGGGTTATGTAGCTCTTCTTGAGCTTTTCCTGGGCGTCGAGCCCTACTTGTGCTGTGGAAGAGGTTGTTACGCCTTGTACCCCGCTCTCACGAGGGGTCCATATATCAAGTGGGCGGCGCCAAATATGACGATTGCCGGACCGGATATCCATCCGGAACCCCTAAGAAGGCGCTCAAGACTGGCCTTCAAATGGTTTTATATAGAAGACGCCCGCTGCCGGACCTGTTCGGATCGGCCTCCGGAGTTCAGCAATGCTCCTCAAGAAACGCCTTAGTTGGCGTCATGAGCCCCCATCCGGAGGAAGACAAGAGCATCCATTATTTGATGGGCGAATAAGGTTATCGCCCATGCCGGGTTGACCATGATTGGAATCATGGCAACATGCATTACGCGGGGTGCAGCCACTACAATATGAGGCCACCCCATGTGGGATTTCAACGGGAGGACGATGCCACCCGTCATGGCGGCAAGGGTCGGATTCGTGAAGATCCGTGACGATCTTGTCCGGCCTGTATAAGGGGAGAAGGAGGATTTCTTCGAAGAACCCGTTAAATGGGTTTTCCATGAATAATCCCCGCCTTGGGTAGTTTAACACTCAGCGTGTCCGACCCGTGCCTTTCAAACTTAAGTTTCTTATAGTGTGTTCTTCTTCGACGCAGGAACTGCGCCGGACCGTGGAGGGCATGCTAAGTCCGGCTCCGCAGCCCGAGGATCGAGAGAGATCCCGGATCCGCCTCCAAGAGGATCCGGACATAAAGGTGGAGCTAATCGACGGGTGTTCCACCAGCTCAGCATGGACAATGCTTTAGTTGCCATCACGGCCGACTATCCCGGACTATATCCGCTTCCTGTGTGATTGCGGTCAAGCCCCGACACCGCTATTCCTTCCTTGCTTATTTCGACCACCGTATATGATGGCACTGCAGGAGGCGCCCTAGGGCGAGAAGCCGAGCCAGCGGTGGCTGACCAACAAGGGCCAGTTCGGACCAGTAGGCGGAAGAGGAGCGCGGCGCGGACTGAAACGTCGCCGCAAAGGTATAGCTCACAATTCAGTATTTATAGCAAAGTTCCTAGGAAGCGTTTGAGTGCTCATGACTTTTATAGGGAAAAAAGCGTCCGCCGGACTGCAGGCGTGAAAGTTGTCAATCCAACCTCTAGCAGCCGGGCTCCCGCACCTGGTCAGGAGGGGGAGGCGAGCGCAAGGTGCGAGCCAGACGTTCCTACGACGGAGGATGCCGACAGACTGTCCGCCACCAAGTGCGAGGTGGAGAGTGCCTCAATCACAGGCGCCGCCACGACAGATATTCGTGACGCGTGCTTTCCCCCGAGGCGTTGAACGCCTTTAACACGGGGACGCGCACCTTCGTGCTGCTCAAGATGGTTTTATCAGAGCTACGAGGCGGTATGTAAAAGACATACGGGTAAGAGAATTTAATAGCTGTATATGCCAGTAGCCCTCGAGACTTAAAGTAGTTATATTAACTGATTTAAGGATCATATGAAACGTAGGATCTTACCGAGAAGAATACCCAACTGTCTCAGGAGCTGCAAGAGTGCAAGGCCCAACTTGAGGCCGCATTTTTCGCGCAGGAGGAAACGCAAGGACCTCTCCAGTAACGCATTATTTTAGAAAGATAAGTAGCGTTTTGGCCTTTGCGCAAGTCTAAAAAACGACATTGCAGATGCTGCCGGACAAGATCCGGACAGGCAAGAACTTCTGCGCCAACTAAAGGCCGGCGAGAGGGTGCTGCATAAGGTGCCGCATGAAAGGAACAGGCTCCAGGATGCCCATGCCCAGCTTGGAGAAGAGCTGAAAGGCGTTCGGGCCGAGCTGTCGGGCTCCGTTAAGGAGAATCAGCGGCTTCGTCGCGGCATATATAGTAGTGCTTGAGCGAACTCCTTTGAAAAGAAGAGTTCGGCGAGGAAGTCAATTTGATGTAATATGTCCGCAGGTATGCTCACAGTGTCGCCTGCTGGAGGAGATGCCCGTAATAACGGGTGATCAACTTCGAATTGTTGCAACCTGATCGAACGAGTTCGGCAGGCTATGAGCGGCGCCATCCAGCGTTATGGCCAGCCTTCTCCATACCCGAGGGTCTTGGGAGCTTATGGAGAAGCTGCAGGAGTGCGGCAGCGCCCATTTATGGAAGATTTCGCCTGCCGCCAAGGTGCTGTGGAGGCCGGGCCATGGTAAAGACGCTGTACAAGAAGGCGGATCCCAACCACATGGTCAAGTCGGACTGTGGGGCCCGATGGGAAGGAGATCCTCGTGAGTTTAGTATACGCCAAGTGGAGTTGGCGCTAAATTTTCCCAACAGGATGTAAATTAGACAACTTTGTTAGACGGGATTGAGGAAGAATATAATCATCGATTTGACAATGTATTATAAAATGACATACAAAATGCCTTCTAGCCGGATTGTAGATCGTTTGTCTTTGCCGACCTTTTGCTCGACCTCGGGACCCTAGAGTCCGGAGTGTGTCGAATACCTTCTCGGTTATGAAACAACCGGGGTATGCATGGAGACCAAGCGAGGGGTCATCGAGTGCTTTATCGGACAAGTGCCCAACTAGTTATGTTATATTACATGGGTAGTAAGAAACATCTTCCGTGAAGAATAGTTCCGTTAAGGGTTCCTTTCCTCTGGGGTGGCATGCCCTAAAGTGCATGTCCGGACCAAGTAAAAAGCAGTAAAAACATCCGGGGCAGATAAATAAGTGGATAAAAATCATCTTTTAGGTCACCGACCGAATATTCCCTTAAGAACGCTTAGCTTTGGCTTCACCTACCGAGGTACACATCCGGTGACCCGCAGTAATAATCGCAGAGGTGCTCCTTTACCTCCTAGCCGAACAATCGGGAACGAGGGGTAAGCACAAGAGCCAGCAACCCAGCTTGGCCAAAACTTAAGTCATATCGATGCATATAATGGTGAATAAAAGGTACATGTGGAGGCTTGACACATGTGCCGGGCATGAAGCCCAGATAATTAAGCTTCCGTAAAGAAGCCCCTGTATAATGAGTGCGGATAGCACATCAATTGCGCATTTAACGTTACGCAAGTAGGCCCTTTAAGGCTTGGATGAATAGGGTTGAGAAGAAAAAGATAAACAAAAGGCAGCTGAAGTAAAAAAAAAATTTGGACGGGGAAAGGGACGAACTCTTAGTCCGGCGCTAGGCATAGAATCGCCGGAGGCGGGCTGCGTTCCATGGGTTCGCTCGAGGCGGTTATCCGATGCATTTCAGAGACGGTACGCTCCGCGGTCAGGACTTGATCGATGATGAAGGGGCCTTCCCATTTGGGCTTGAGCTTGTCCTTTTCTTGTCCGCAAGCGAGAACCAGTTCGCCAACGTTGTAAGTCTTGGCCCGTACTTCGCTTTGATATCTTCGAGCCTGCTGATAGAATGCGGAACGAGCCTTGGCGACGCGCGCTCTTCCTCCAATGCGTCCAAGCTGTCCCGCCGATCCAACTCGCTTCTCTTTCTTCGTACATGCGCACTCGAGGTGAGTCATGAATGATGTCGCAGGCAAAACTGCTTCGCGCCGATACCATAAAAATGGTGTGAATCCGTAGTACGGTTAGGCGTTGTCCACAGCCCCCTGAGTACGGAGTCGAGCCTCTACCCAAAGGCGTGTCGATTTCGTAAGGGACCGCACTAGTCCGGGTTTGATGCCGCCATTATTAGACCATTTGCTCATTCCACTTGACCGTTGGTTTGAGGATGATAGATCAAGCGTAATCGAGCTTGATGCCCATATTTTTGCACCATGATTTAACCTCATCGGCGGTGAAGTTCGTGCCGTTATCGGTGATGATGCTGTGGGGACACCATAACGTGTACTACCCCGGATATAAAGTCTATCACTGGTCCGGACTCGCCGCTTTTAAACGGCTTGGCCTTTATCCATTTGGTGAATTTATCCACCATGACCAATAGGTACCTTTGCTTGTGGTTCCCCCTTTAAGTGGTCCAACCATGTCAAGCCCCTGCACCGCGAACGGCCGTGTAATGGGTATAGTTTTGAGGGCGGTGGGTGGCATATGGCTCGATTAGCAAAGAGTCGACAACCGACGATCTTTGGACTAAGTCACGAGCATCCGCTCGGGCCGTCGACCAAGAAAATCCTGACGGAATGCCTTTCCTACAAGGGCCCGAGCTGCGGCGTGGTGTCCGCCTAGTCCGCATGAATTTCAGCCAGAGGTTTCGCCTTCCTCTTCGGAGATAAACCTTTGAAGGACTCGGTTGTGCTTTTCTTATAAAGTTCTCCTCATAGACCTTGTAGGCTTTGGATCACGGACAATGCAGCGGGCCTCATTTTGGTCTTCGGGAAGCTCCTGCCTAAGCAAGTAGGCGAGGAATGGTTCTGTCCACGGGGCAATTACTGCCATTATGTCGTGGGCGGAAGGTGTTATGTCATCGGCTGAATCGCCGGTTGGTGCGGCTTGTTCCGGTTTGTTAGTTCCGGACTCCTCTTCCCATAATACGGATGGCTTGAAGAGCCGTTCCAGGAAGATATTAGGAGGGACAGCGTCGCGTTTGGCGCCAATGCGTGCCAGTACGTCGGCCGCTTGGTTATTATCCCGGGTGACGTGATGGAATTCAAGTCCTTGAACCGGCTGACATTTTAGGACAGCATTGCGATATGCTGCCATTTTCGGATCTTTGGCGCCAAAGTCTCCGCTTATTTGGGATATTGCGAGGTTTGAACTCGCGCACCTCTAGGCGTTGAATGCCCATGGAGATTGCCATTCGGAGACCATGTAAAGGGCCTCGATTCGCCGCGTTGTTGGAGTCCGTGTACATTATCTGAAGTACGTATTGGACTGTGTCTCCGGTCGGGGACGTCAATACGACGCCAGCCCCCAGTCCGGCCAACATTTTAGAGCCGTCGAAGTGCATAATCCAATTGGAGTATGCGCCGTATTCTTTAGGGAGTTCGGCTTCGGTCCATTCAGCGACAAAGTCAGCCAAAACTTGGGACTTTATAGCTCGCCGAGGTTTGTAAGATATATCAAATGGTAAGAGCTCAATGGCCCATTTTGCAATCCTGCCCGTCGCGTCGCGGTTGTTTATAATGTCGTTAAGTGGTACTTCAGAGGCCACTGTTATCGAACACTCTTGAAAGTAGTGTCGGAGCTTCCGGGATGCCATGAACACCGCGTATGCTATCTTCTGATAGTGTGGGTAATGGGACTTGCAGGGGGTTAACACAGTGGATACGTAGTATACTGGTTTTTGAAGAGGGAATTTATGCCCTTCTGTTTCTCATTCGATGACGAGTACCGCGCTTACAACTTGATGCGTAGCTGCGATGTATAACAACATTGGTTCGCCCAGGTTGGGCGCAGCCAGGACCGGATTTGTTGCCAATATGGCCTTTATTTCTTCGAGTCCGGCGGTGGCAGCATCCGCCCACTGGTGTTCGTGCGCCTAAGGAGGCGATAGAGGGTAATACCTTTTCTCCTAGACGGAGATAAAGCGGCTTAGAGCCGCCACGCATCGGTCAATCTTTGTATTTGCTTGAGGTCTTTTGGGATATCTAGCTGTGATGAGCTCGGATCTTGGCTGGGTTTGCTTCAATTCCTCTACCGGATACGATGAAGCCCAACAGCTTTCCAGCTGGTACGCCGAAAACACATTTTTCCGGATTCAGCTTGATGTCATATGCTCTGAGGCTGTCAAATGTGAGCCTCAAGTCGCCTACTAAAGTTTCGACGAGTTTAGTTTTGACGACCACGCCGCTCACGATGCCTCTACTGTTTTGCCGATCTGGTTAGCCGACATGTCCGAATCATGCGCTGATATGTGTTGCGCGCGTTTTTAAGCGAGAATGGTCCATATGGAGTAATGAATGTCGCTATGCTTGATCCGCTTCGCCATCTTGATTTGATGATAGCCGGAGTATGCGTCCGGGAAGCACAATGAATCGTGTTTCGCGGTGGCATCGATGATTTGGTCGATGCGGGAGGGGAAGGGATCCTTTGGGCAGGCTTTATTTAGGTCTTTGAAGTCGACGATAGGCGCCAGGATTTGTCCTTCTTGGTACCATTACCAGGTTTGCTAGCCAATCCGGATGCTTGATGTCTCGATGAATCCGGCTTCCAATAATTTGGCTAGCTCTTCTCCCGCTGCATGTCTTTTGGGTTCGAAAATCGTCAAGAGCCTGTTTTGGTGGCTTGAATCCTTTTAGGATGTTTAGGCTGTGTTCGCCAATCTGCGTGGGATTCCGGCATATCCGAGGGGTGCCGTGCAAAATGTCCCAATTTTCCCGAAGGAATTTCGCAGATCGCGCGTCACGTCGTGGTTCAATTGTGCCCCGATGGAGGCCGTCTTTGTAGGGTCCGTTGGGTGGACCTGGAATTTTACTATTTCATCTGCTGGTTTAAAGGAGGTGGACTTGGATCTCTTATCGAGTATCACATCGTCCCTATTCACCGTAGAGCGTAGCGTGGTGAGTTCCTCTGCCGCTAGGGCTTCGGATAGTGCCTCTAAGGCTAATGTGGCTGTCTTGTTTTCGGTGCGGATGCTATGTCCGGATCACTAACAAGAGTGATTATTCCACCGGGCCCAGGCATTTTGAGCTTCATGTACCCGTAATGGGGTACGGCTTGAAAAATTGTGAATGCCTCTCGTCCTAATATAGCGTGATATCCGCTGTTGAACAGGGCCACTTGGAACGTGACTTCTTCGGATCTGTAATTGTCCGGTGAGCCGAATACCACATCGAGTGTGATTTTTCCTGTGCAGCGTGCCTCCCGGCTAGGGATTATTCCTCTAAAGGTTGTGCTGCTTCGTTCAATGCGGCTCCGGTCTATTTCCATTTTTGAAGGGTTTCCTCGAGATGAGGTTTAATCCGCTGCCGCCATCCATGAGGACTTTTGTAAGTCGAAAGTCCGTCCACTATTGGACTAAGTACCGGTCTTGGCCGGAGCTTGGGCTGTCCGGAATTTAGGTTCGTCGCTGGCGTTGAAGGTGATGGCTGTGTCGCCCATGGATTGGTTGTTGCTACTTGGTAGACTTCGCGAGGTCATGATTGTTCGTTTTGCATATTATTTGATGCGAAAGTCTCAAGACTGTTGATACTGCATCGATGTTGTTGGAGTGGTTTTCGGGGCTAGAAGCTCCTCCCACTTTTGGCCACCTGCCGTAATATCCAACATGCTCGAAGGTTATGTGTTGGGACGGCGCCTCAGATCGTGAATTTTGCGCAGGTCCGCTAAGCCATCCCTCTAGTACGGTTCCGCCCTTTATGGGGTCTTTGCTTTTGGTTTTTGTATCCGGTGCCCGAGTGTAATGCACCCTTTGTTGCGGATCGGGTTGTATTCGGGGCGGATTGTCCCAAAATTATTTTCGGTTATCCGAAACTCTCTATCGCACAAGATTTCAGATTATGGACGCTTGGTCGTGGCGTGTAATTTCGCTGACGGCCGACGGCGCTCAAGAGTCCTCGTCCGTGCAATTATTGCAGAAAATTGAGATTGCGTTTTCCTCTCGGCAGTCCTTTATCCTGTCCATAACCAGGAGGAATCGGCCCGAGAGTGATGTCTTGTCTTAGCGGGCTCTTGCTGGATTAGAGATAGATCGCATATGTCCGGGCGGTGGGTGGAATTAAGTCCGAACCCTACCCATCTCAAGGCTCAAGGCCGAGAAGTTTCAATTTGAAGCTTGGATTGCTGGACGTTGTCCAACGAGTCTGGTCCGATGCCCGACTTTAAGTTCAGTGCTTGATCAAGTCCGCCCCTCCGTGGGAATCCGCATGGGGGTTCGGAAGCCCGGACGTGACTAGTTTTCAATATAGGAGAATCGTCAAGATTGTTCCTCTACCACTGCAACGTGGTGGGTGACCTGGGGAGAGTTAATCTCTCTCAGATCGGTTTTAAGCCCAATCTGTTTGTAGTCTGTAGCGACTCCCAGGGCGGCGATGCGATCCAAGAGCTCGTTTACGGACGAGAGCTCTATTGGATCCAGCCGCTCGGCGAATTCCGAGCTGACGTGAAAATTGCTTTTGACGACTTGAGAGGTCATTGTAGAAGCGGTGGCCGGACAAGCGGTCATAAGAAAACCACCTAGCCGGATAGTTTGGCTGGCGGCCAGGGCTCCTTTGGAGAAAGTACCGTCCTTAAAGACGGGGAGGAGGCATCCTTCCTATCGGTGACGGCACAGAGGAACTCTCAATGAAAGCACCAATGTCGGTGTCAAAACCGGCGGATCTCGGGTAGGGGGTCCCAAACTGTGCGTCTAGGCGGATGGTAACAGGAGACAAGGGACACGATGTTTTACCCAGGTTCGGGCCCTCTTGATGGAGGTAAAACCCTACGTCATGCTCGATTGATATTGATATTGTGGATGTTTACAAGAATGGATCTACCACGAGATCAAGGAGGCTAAACCCTAGAAGCTAGCCTATGGAATGATTGTAAGGGTTGTTGATGATGTTCTGATAGTCCTACGGACTAGAGCCATCCGGTTTATATAGACACCGGAGAGGGCTAGGGTTACATAGAGTCGGTTACAATGGTAGGAGATCTACATATCCGTATCGACAACCTTGCCTTCCACGCCAAGGAAAGTCCCATCCGGACACGGGGAGAAGTCTTCAATCTTGTATCTTCATAGTCTTGGAGTCCGGTCGATGATGGTAGTCCGGCCGATGATAGTCCGGCCGATGATGGTAGTCCGGACACCCGGACACCCCCTAATCCGGAACTCCCTCAGACGCGTTATGACAAAGCGGTTGATGTAGTCGTACGTCTTCACGATCCGACCGATCCAAGTACCGAACGCACGACACCTCCGAGTTCAGCACACGTTCAGCTCGGTGACGTCCCACGAACTCACGATCCAACAGAGCTTCGAGGGAGAGTTCCGTCAGCACGACGATGTGATGACGGTGATGATGATGCTACCGACGCAGGGCTTTCGCCTAAGCACCGCTATGATACAACCGAGGTGGATTATGGTGGAGGGGGGCACCGCACACGGCTAAATGATCAACTGATCAACTTGTGTGTCTATGGGGTGCCTGTAAGTGCATCTAGTGCCCCTTAGTGATTTTGGTGTATTGAAGACTTATAGGTTAAGTAACTAATGCGTTTGTGAGTGTACACAGGTCTATAAGTCTATGAGGAGTTTGATATTTACAGAGAAAGTCGACCCTAAAATGAAGTTCTTCAATGAAGACTTTGATATTTCAAGACTTTTCAAGACTTTGAAAGTGAAGAAATTGGTGTGACCTTGAAGACTTGGTATTCATTTGAGGAACATGAAGCGTGAAGACTTTTGTTTTCGTAGTTTCATTTCTCTTTCTTGAGTCATAGGAAACACCGTGATTGTTAAAGGGGTCGAGGAAATACTAAGGAAAAATTTCCATGTGATGCTCAACTCAAAATCCTACACCTACCAATCCCTTCGAGTGAAGCTTTGTAAATCTCATACAGTTCAGTCAATTTCTTCAAAGGATGTAGACGAAGCTCTTCCGTCGCCGAGGAATTTGTTCGACCGAGGAGTTAGGAATTCGCCAGCGAATTGCCTACACAAATGAGGAACATGATAGCCCCGAGGAATTTGATATTCAAATTTCCGACCGTTGTTGTTCTTGCGCCACCTGTCCCAAAATATCCTATCCACCTAACGGTCATATCATTGAAGGGCATTTATGTCTTATCATGTCGGGCTGCTCCCTAGGCTATAAATAGCCGCCCCTACAACCACTAGTTGGTTGGCTGCCCGAGAGAACTTGACACTTGTCATTTGAGAGCAACCCATCCTCCGAGGACTTTGAGCTGAAAATCATCAAGTGAGGAAAACCCAAAACCAAACCCCTACAAACCCAAAGTGATTGAGCATCATCAAGAAATTGATCCTGCGTGGATCCGACGCTTGTTACCTTTGAAGACTGTGCTTCTTCCAGATGGTTAGGCGCCAAGGTCTAGAGCATCCAAGAGGAATTGTGGATCGCCGAGTGACCAAGTATGTGAAGGTTTGGAAGTCGCTCAAGACTTATCACGAGTGATTGGACGAGGTCTGTGTGACCTTAGTTCAAGGAGAATACGGTGAGGACTTGGTGTCCCGAGCTGCGTGCTCAAGGATCGGGTGTCCGGACTGTGTGTCCTCGAGTTTAAATACTCAGCCGCTCCAACCAGACGTATAACCGAGACAGCAGTTGGAACTGGTCTACCAAATCATTGTCTTCACCAACCTAAATGGTTCTATTTCCTCAACCCTTTCATTTCCTCATTATTGTGTTGAGTGTTTGTTCATATCTCGTGTTTGAAGACTTTGATCAAGACTTTCTCAATTTCCTCGTTCAATTTCTTCACCGCTTTGTCCTGTGATTGTCTTCATTTCATCATGATAACAATGCTTGTAATCTGTTATGCTTACTTTCGAGTACTTATTCCGCTGCAAGTAGTTCTTCGCTAAGGAACTTCCTCACCGCAAATTCCTCTGAAGAATTCATAAAATCGCCTATTCACCCCCTCTAGTCGATATAACGACTTTCAATTGGTATCGAGCTGGGTACTCCCTTGTTCGTGTGATTTTGGTTTAACCACCGAGTTTAGTTATGTCGACCGCAGTATGAAGAAAGTGACATGCCCTATCTTTGACGGTCACGATTATCCCAAGTGGAAGGCCATGATGAGGAAGTGCCTCATGGCAATGGGCGATGAGCTGTGGACCGTCCTTTGAAATTGGCCTTCTTGATCTATGCAAGGTGGCGAACACCGATGATATTCGCAAGTTCACTCGACTTGATATCATGGCGAAGGATATCATCCATTCCTGCCTATCTAGAGATGAATTCAAGCGCATTATGCATCTTTGCAATGCGAAGTTTATCTCGGGACCGAATCTCCGATGTTTATGAAGGTCATCGAAATCGTCATGATCCCTGGTTTGAGGACTTCAAGGAATCTCTCAAACGATGACTTTCGAGCGTAATCATCATCATCGCATCATGTCTCATGGCAAAGGGTGACGAGGTAACCGAATGTTCCTCATCTGAATTTAGTGATTGTGAATCGATGATGATGAATCGATGATGATATTGAACCTAGCTATACCAAACTTGTTTGCCTTGCCACCAAACAACAACATGCCTTGGAAAAGGTTCAAAACATGTTAGGTAAAAGTGATGATATGTTACGTGAAGAAATGGATCACACTCAAGCTCTGACTGAAAATCTTCAGAGACTTCAGTCTAGGCTTGACAGCCTTCAAGGTCATCATAACACTCTCTTATCTGACCATGAGAAACTTTCTTATGAATTTTTTTAAAGAAAGCAAGATCTTGAGAAGCTAAGAGCGAGTTATGAAGATCTTCAGAAGGAGCGCGATTCATTACTTGCTCAACAAATCAGCGCTTCTCAAGAAGAATTTGTTCCTCCATGCTTAAAGTGCATTGAACGTGAATCTGCTAATTCTTCACCTGAATGTTCAAATGCTTCAACTGTTACAAATTCCTCACCTGCCTCTGCTATCACTAATTCCTCATCCGAGGACATTGCTAGTATCACCGACGATGCAGATGAAGGAATTGTACATGACAGCATGTACAAAAGCCTCAAAGGGCATCGACTCTTTGTGATGTGCTTAAAAGCAGATCCTCAACAGAACCCTAGGAAAGAGGGTATTGCCTTTGAGAGGAAACTCAATCTTGATGGAACGATGGAAGCCCTGAAAGATCCCAAAACCTCATGGGTTGCTGCAAAGGGACCTCCAGTTGATCCATCTACCTTATCTGGTTTTACATGCGAATTTCCTCATTCTGCTGATGAGTCATTTGACTCCAACTATAAACTGTTTAAAAATCAGAATGGTGAAGTATTTGCAAGATATGTTGGTACTAACTGCAGGAACGGTTCCCCTATGAAGAAAATCTGGGTTCCCAAGAAGTGCCTTGAAAGTCTTCAGGTGAATGTCCTCATGACACCACCAGTGAAGAATAGGAACCCCAGATCAAATTCTTCATATGGACCAAATTCTTCATATGGATCCAAGTCCTCATACGGATCAAATTCCTCACGTGGATCAAATTCCTCAAAAGGATCAAAGTCCTCATATGATCATCATCGTGCTAACAACTCTGTTTTCGCAGGTAGAGCTAAGGGCTATGAATATGTGCATTATTCTTCAAACCAATATGTTCATAAGTCCTCAAGAATTTCTCCGCTTATTCATATGCTTACCCTAACCCCTCTTATGTGAAACGAAATGGTTTGGCCTCTATGCCACCATTCTCGTATGGTGCTCGCAGAGTGATGAACTCTTTGCCACCCCTTGAGATGTGGGTGGTGAAGAAAAGAACTAATCTCTTCGCAGGGTCAGGTCTCGGCACGTGCCTCAACGTCTCAAGAATTTTGTGGGGCCCGACAAAATTCACGAAAGGACGCAGCTAATCATGATGAAATGAACTTTCATTTCACACGCCCTCATACTACTTATCGATTGATACCGGTCGATGAAATTCATCGATGAACTTGATATCATATTCTTCACCGATGAAGTATATGAGATCGTAAGTTGTACTAATTCATCCGCAGGATGATCAACCCAAAGCCACCGAGTGGGTTCTCGATAGTGGATGTACAAATCACATGACCGGTGACAAGAATCTATTGATGGATGCTCCTTATCACCGTCACATCAAGCATATCATCTTTGCCGACAAAGGCAAAAGTCGTATTGGGTCTTGGTAAGGTTGCTATCTCTAAGGACATGCACATGGACAAAGTCATGCTTGTTGAGTCTTTAGGATATAACCTCATGTCATCTCAATGCTTTGTGATCTTGATATGGTTGTTATCTTTGGCAAGTATCGTTGTGTTGTGATTATGGAAGCTGACAATTCCAAAGTCTTCGAAGGCTTTAGGAGAGGAGACTTGTATATTGTTGACTTCTCTACAAGACCACAACCAGCCGTTTGCCTACTTGCAAAAGCTTCAGAAGGCTGGCTATGGCATCGACGACTTGGTCACACAGGCATGAGGAATTTGCACATGCTTGCGAAGAAGAAGCATGTCATTGGCATTGAGAATGTCAAATTCCTCAAGGATCACCCATGCGGAACTGTGAAGCTGGAAAAATGACCAAGGCCAAGCATCCAAATAAGACTATCATGACCACTACTCGTCCCTTGAATTGCTTCATATGGACCTCTTTGGTCCCAATCATTACTCAATTGTCGTTAATGAAGCATCTCTATATGGCTTTGTTATTGTTGATGATTACTCTCGTTACACATGGGTACACATTGTTACTTACAAGAATCAAGTGCAGGAAATCTTCAAACGATTTTCCTCGAGGGCTTCAACTAACTTTGGTGTGAAGATCAAGCACATCAGGAGTGACAATGGAACTGAGTTCAAGAATTCGGTCTTGATGACTATCTTGATGAACTTGGTATTACTCATGAGTTATCTGCTCCTTATACTCCTCGGCAAAATGGCGCGTGGAGCGCAAAAACAGAACTCTTGTTGAGATGGCTCGCACTATGCTTGATGAATACAAAACGCCTCGGTCGCTTCGGATTGAAGCAATTGACACTGCGTGCCACATCATCAACAGAGTATATCTTCACAAATTCTTCAAAAGACGCCTATGAACTCCTCACCGACAAGAAACCCAATGTAAGTTATTTCAAAGTCTTGAGTGCTAAATGCTGGATTAGAGATCCTCACCACAACTCTAAATTTGCACCGAAAGCACATGAAGGTTTTATGCTTGGTTACGGAAAGGACTCGCACACCTACAGAGTCTTCAATATCACTCAACACAAGATTGTTGACACTGTAGATGTGCGGTTCGATGAAACTAATGGCTCGCAAAGAGAGCACCTACCTTCTGTGTTAGGCGAACCGCACCGAGGATTCTATCAGTTCAAGGCAAGCGAGGATGTCATTCCATCAAGAAACTGCTGAAGAATTCATCCTCTGACGTGAAGAACGCCGAGTGATGCACCAAGATAATGTGAAGAAAATGGTGCCGAGGAAAATGATCAAATTCCTCAAGACAACCAGCTCATCCTCGCTGCAAAAAGAAGTACAAGTGGAGAAGATCATCGATGACATTAAAGCGCCAGTCCTCTCACTCGCTCAAAAGCTTCACATTTATCTAACTTTTGTGGGCACTATGCTTTTGTCTCTATCACAGAGCCCACTAAGGTAGATGAAGCATTTCGAGCCGGAGTGGATTCAGGCCATGCAAGAAGAATTACATCGATTCGAGCTCAACAACGTCAGGAACTGGTCAAACGTCCAGATCCTCGCAAGCATAATATCATTGGCACAAAGTGGATCTATCGCAACAAGCAAGATGAAAATGGTCTCGTGGTGAGGAATAAGGCACGACTAGTAGCTCAAGGCTACACGCAGGTTGAAGGGATTGACTTCGATGAAACTTTTGCACCTGTCGCTAGACTTGAGTCTATTCGCATATTACTCGCCTATGCTAACTATCACAATATCACTTTATATAAAATGGATGTGAAAAGTGCATTCCTCAATGGTAAGCTTGAGGAAAAAGTATATGTTGCTCAACCCCGTGTTTTGAAGATCCAAAGAATCTCGACAAAGTCTTCAGACTCAATAAGGCCCTCTATGGCCTCAAGCAAGCCCCTCGGCGTGGTATGATACATTGAAGGAATTCTTTGTGAAGAATGGCTTCACACCGGTTCACTCGACCCTACTCTCTTTACTAAATCTTATGATGGTGAACTTTTATGTGCCAAATATATGTTGATGATATTATCTTTGGCTGTCTCGACCAACGTTATAGTGATGAATTTGCCTATATGATGAGTGAAGAATATCAAATGTCTATGATGGGAGAGCTGAAATTCTTCTTAGGTCTTCAAATTAAATCAACAACACAATGGCATATTCATATCTCAGAGAAATACCTCAAAGATGTCCTGAAGAAATTCGCATGCAAGATTGCAAAGGTGTCAAAATTCCTATGCCCACAAATGGCCATCTATGCACCGATGAAAATGGTATTGACTTGATCACAAGGTATACCGCTCCATGATTGGTTCTTTATTGTACTTATGTGCATCTAGGCCAGATATAATGCTTAGTGTTTGCATGTGTGCCCGATTTCAAGCTACACCGAAGGAATCACACCATAAGGCTGTGAAGCATATTCTTCGATATCTAGCTCACACACCAACACTAGGATTATGGTACCCCAAGGGCTCTACTTTTGATCTCATTGGATATTCGACTCGACTATCTTTGGTGATCGTGTGGACCGCAAGTCAACATCTGGTACTTGTCATTTCCTCGGACGATCTTTGGTCTGTTGGTCCTCGAAGAAACAGAACTGCGTATCACTGTCCACTGCGGAAGCTGAATACATTGCTGCTGGCTCGTGTTGTGCTCAATTGCTATGGATAAAGCAAACCCTCAAGGACTACGGCATCAACGTGAAGAATGTGCCTCTCTACTGTGACAATGAGAGTGCCATCAAGATTGCTCACAACCAGTTCAGACTCAAGACAAAGCACATTCAAATTCGTCATCATTTTCTTCGTGATCATGTGTTGAAGGGCGACATCTCCATCGAGCACGTGAAGACTGAAGAACAGCTAGCTGATATCTTCACTAAGCCCTTGGATGAGAAGAAATTTAGCAAGTTGCGGTGTGAGCTAAATATCTTAGAATCTTCGAATGTTCTTTGAAAAGGACACACATTCTAACACTTATACAAAATTGATGACTTAGATGTGCAACACATGAAGAAACGTTTTTCTTCAATCAATGAAGAATAACACTCTAAGTGTGAAGAAATTAATGAAGAAATTGATTCTCGAACCCTCGACAATTGTATGCTGTGTCTGAAATCATCATTCTTATCTGATGGGTCACGCCACCACCAAAGTTGAAAATCTTCAATTTGAGTTTTTCCTCAGTTTTGAAATTCTTCAGTTTTTCAAATTCTTCAACTTTGCAAAATCTTCACTGTTTCCGTCGTCTTTCTTCATTGACTATATATATATATATATATGGGTTTATGTCCTCTACAGCATTCACTTATGGCTATTTCTTCAAGTCGTTTTTTTTGCTAAGTGAATGTGATCGGACCCTTCCCCCTCTATGCTATACTCAACCCAATCCATTCACAAATTCTTCATGTGCGTTCTACTTTGAAACTCGTTCAAAATCTTCACTGTGTCCTTGACAGCTGAAGAAATTGCAACGGAACTTTTAAAACGAATCTTATCCAAACCTTCGTTTTTGCCGCTCAAACTGTTCCACATCCCACGATGCATTACTTTATTCACCCACGATCGTACACGATCTCCACTACACAGTACGTGGGTGACACATGTCGTGAGAAGGGAAGCGGTCAGGGGCATGTTCGTCCTAAATCTTCGGGCGATCCGTTTTTCACCGTGTCTATAAATACCCCTCTCTCCCTTCCTCACTCTTTTACTCTGCTCGACCTCTCTCTCTCCCGCTCGAGATCCTCAAAGCCCTAGCGCCGCCGCTACTCCATCGTCACCGGTGAGGAAAAGCTTCACTGCCTTGACCTCTTCGCCGACGTACTCGCGCCGACCGTGGAAAATCTTCACTCCGCCGTCGCCGTAGCTGATTTCCTCTGCCAAGTTAGGGCGTGGAAGATCTGAACAGACGAACTTCCCAACTGTTCTTCTCAGTTAAATCGTGTTCTTCACTTCGGGTAAATTAAAAGTTACTTTTATTACTCGCTTTGATTCTCAAATCTTCTTCAAATTCTTCAAAGGTGTTTATTCTTCAAATTCTTCACACATATGAACACCTCAAATCTCTTGATTCGTTTCTCTAAGCAATGATTTTCTTCAAGATTCCTCAATTGTGTGGATCCTCGATCTATACAACTCTGGAACCTAAGACAAAGAACGCTTAGTGAAATTCTTCAAGGCTCATCTGGTCAAAATCCTCAAAACTTGTTCTTTTTGAAAAACCTTCTGAGAACGCATATGACCTCTCCAAATTCCTCGCACCTATACTCTGTTCACAGGTACAAATGTCCGCTGCTGAATCCCTAGGTTCTCATCAACTTAACTCATTTGCAGCGTTCCTCGAAGAAAAACTGCATACTTCTTCAGAAAACTCAATTGTTCAATTTCCTCAACTGAAGAAAATGGCAGACGGTAAGAAGCCGCAGAAGGGAGGAAAGAAACCTGAGGTTATGACTGCTTTTGAAATCCCTGAGGAAATATATGCTGACTCATCGCACACCGGATGAAGAAAGCAAAAATCAACGCAAGGTGCGATTCAGAAGATTGAACGGAGATGGGCACGGAATGGAAGGAATACAGATATGTAACTCCTAAGTACATGAAGAAATTCGCTTTAAATCCTCCATGCCCAAGAGCTCCTTTGGCACTGGCCAAGTAACCGATCCCACAAGCATCAAACGAGGTGAGGACTTTCCGATGAATGGGCTAAACGCCAAGCAAAATTGGCAAAGCAAGCAAAAGAGGCGGTGAAGAAATTCAATGAGGATTACGCTGCTGCTATCGCCATCGAGGTCTCGGTCAAACCGAGGAAATCAATGCAAAGAAGCCTGCTCATAAGCCAAGTGCTTCACCATCTGCGCCCTCACGGCCAAGTTCCTCAGCAGCACCTTCCAAGCAAATTCCTCACATTGCTGCTGCTCCACCAAAGTCCTCAACAGCTCCGTCAAAACCTTCAGTTCCTGTGCACCTGGCTACTTGTCAAAGGACCACTGGTTTTTCAATTGCCTCAGGCATCTCTGCAAGTTCTTCAGCTGCCCCCATTTCTTCATCTGGCCCGGCTCAGCTGAAGATCAAAGCAACAGCTGGACGAGGTCCACGGCCTAGTCCAAGGACGAAACAGGTTGTACTCCATGTGCCATCCGATGATGAGGCATCTGATGAAGAACTTGAAGAAATCATCAGAGACCGTCAAGTGAAGGCCGCTAGAGCCAAAGGTACATTTGTGCCACTGCTATTGGATCCGAAGAAAGTCCTCGACTTTATTGATCTCTGGCACAATGATCCCAATACCCCTCTGCATGATCTTCATCTGACACCTGGTCAAAGTCATGCGCTGACTCACTTCATCGCTGAAGAAAAATGGAAGTTTGAGAAGGCGAGGGAAATCAAGAAGGCTCAATACAGGAAGGAGAAGTTCCTGAAGAAAAACGTTGTCAAGATGACACCTGAGGAACTTCTCCAAATTCAAACTGAAATTCAAGACCTCGGCAAAACTTCGATACCCACTATGCTAATTGGCAAGGTGTAAAGACCAGATTAAATCAACCCGACGAAGAAATTCACAAGTGTTGCTGCCCGGTGCAACATGAAATTCCTCAGTGGAGCCTCACTCAGCCCTCATCAAGAAAATGCCAAGACCGGCTGATGACATTCAACTGCTGAAGAAAATGCTGATTCCGTGGCTGATGATCCCATTCCAGCCGCTGAAGAAACTGCCAGGGCACCCACTAGTGGTGCGCCTGAAGAAATTGCTCAAGACAGGGGAACTGCATCAGTTGCTCCTGAAGAAACTGCACCAAATTCCTCAGCTCCTCCTGCGCCAACTCCAACTCCAATTCTTCCATCCGCTTCGATGTGAAGAAAACCAAGGCTGCAGAGCGAGCTGCTGTGAAGAAAAGGAAAGCATCACTGCGCCGATTCTTGACTGCGAAGAAAATGAAGTCAATGACCAGCTCATTTGAAAACCCAATTGATGTTGTTCCAATTTCCTCCATACCATCAAAGGAAGTTGTTCCTTTTGGAGAAGACTATGAGATCCCAATCGGATCTGATGAAGAACATCAATCTGCTTTGCTTCGTCGAGAAAATTGATGAAGAAATTGAAGTGGAAGCAATCCCTTCAACCCCAGCTTATTTCCTCATCGACTATGAAATTCCTCAAGCTGGTGCTGAGGAAATTGAAAATGAAGATGTGGATATTGGATGCACCACTCCAGTGATAAATGATGACTTTTGGGAAAGTCAGCATCCCAATACTCCTCTCTTCACCCCGCTCCAACAAGTTCCTCGGTCTCCGCTCAAACAGTCCAAATGGACTCAAGAAAATCAACCCATCGGTTACATGCATGAAGAAATTCCAGCCACTGGTGCCGATGAAACTGCTGTTGCTCACGATCCTCGGTCGCACTGTTGAGGAACAAGGAATTCCTCAGTGAAGAACCTGAACTTACGATTCCGAGGTGGTGATGCAACTCACTAACACCCTCTGCCCAAGCAAAAGAATCCGTTCTCAACCAAGCAAAAGTTCAAGGCTGAAGATTTCTTTGCCGAGCACGTGTTCTTCATCGAATATAATCCTTATGATTACGCTCGCATTAGGAAGAGGCGCTCGACTGCCACCAAGCCAACTTCTATTCCTCGGTGCTTTTCAACAAGGATAAAATCTTCGATCATGCTCATATTCCTCATGTGGATATGGAGTCGCTGCCGAGCTTTGAGCCAGTCCTCGGTGTTCTTCACAACGCAGACTTCTAAATTTCTGACCGATATCTCGTGGATGGAATGAAGAGCTAATTCTTGATTCTATGCAACCCGCACATCACCGGAGACGCCAAGACGTAAATTCATGGGTCTTAGATTGATGACCGAAAATATTCACTACAAGGCACCAAAGAAGTGAATTGCTTCGTGCCCTACCACTCATCCTCCGCTTGATGGTGCACGTCGTATCACGAAGAAAAGAACTTTCAAATCACTATATGCAAGTCTTGATGAAGCCTTTGAAGCCAAGGCAGGCCCCAAGAACCAAATTCCTCGTCAAGGAATTATTATATGTGCCTCGGACAGTCTATCGAATTTTGACGAAGACTATGAGTCCTATCAAAGGCCACGACTCGAACGATGAAGAAGTCGTTGGCATCATGAAGAATATGCTTTTCAACATCATCCATGGGGTTCCCGTCAACTTTCATGATTTCTTCATGAGGACTCTGGAAAACATTGCTATGTCACCTTTTGAGCTGAAGCCTTATGCGCCTTGGATTATGAGATTCATCAGGTCAAGGTCTTCACTAAATTACAAGGCTGGTACTTTGAACCACCGCAGCTACCGCCTCGATTGAAGTCCTCAAACGGACAGATTACCTCGGTGATGAAAAGGGCAAGGCTCTGCTGTGATAGATGAAGGCATTCGTCCATTGGATGGACAGTTTCGCAAAGCAGCATCCTACTCCACCAATGATGACTCGCCACACATGACTCAAAGAACAAATACCTCTACCAAGCAAAGTCCTCAAGCTATCGCACCTGTGGTGATGACTGATCGTGAATTACTCCTCGTCTTCATCGGAAGGTTGATCGCAATCATAAGTGGGTCAAACGTCCGTTTGGTACTCTTCTTTACAACATGACCTCAACACACAATGCGGTGAAGAAAACCACTACTACCTTCATGAAACCTTCAAGCGCACTGGGCTGTTCTTTCACATGTCTACAAATGAAGAAGAACTGACTTCAATGGGACTCAAGGAAGAATTTGACTGGTCTGCACCTCCTCCAAGAAATTCAAGAAGGTCAAAGTTCCTTCCTTGGTGGCCAGCTCCTATTCTTCATCTCGCGACATCGATGAAAATGAGGATTTGGAAGACACCGCTGCTGGTCCTACTTCAACAACCGACCCCAACAATGTTTGGCGCTCCGCCTTCAACTTGAAATTCTTCAAGAGCGTTAGTCCTCGCCGATCCTTTTGGTCATTTGATGACAAAGGGGAGAAATTTGAGTTAGTCTTCAAGCGGGTCTAGTTTATTGCCTATATACAGTATTTTATTAAGTTACAACTCGCTCTTCCGAAACCTTTTATTGGATCGAGTTGTAATCTTAAACCCGATGGTGCTTTGATACTTTTGATGCATTATGCTCTTGCTCTATGCTCTGATTACAGTAGTTATGCTCTGATTCTCGTGAGCTCCTTGAAAATCTTCATAGCAAATCAATTTGGCCTTTGGGCTCTGGTACTCTTGATGCGTTACATTGCATAACATCAAGCACCATATTTCATCATGCATTTCAAATTCTTCATATTATATGTTAAATGCGTGTATGAATTACAAGATATAGGGGGAGATCTCCATGATTCAATTCTTCAAATGTGCATTGCCTCAAAAGCAAATTCCTTACTATGCACATCTTCAGGGGGAGTTCTTCTATATCTTGCAATCAAATTCCTCATTATCAGTATTTACACTTCATATGTTTATCCCCGTTGAGAACTTAACCTATATTGTCATCAATCACCAAAAAGGGGGAGATTGTAAGTGCATCTAGTGCCCTTAGTGATTTTGGTGTATTGAAGACTTATAGGTTAAGTAACTAATCGCTTGTGAGTGTACACAGGTCTATAAGTCTATGAGGAGTTTGATATTTACAGAGAAAGTCGACCCCTAAAAATGAAGTTCTTCAACTGAAGACTTTGATATTCTGAAGACTTTCGATGACTTTGAAAGTGAAGAAATTGGTGTGACCTTGAAGACTTGGTATTCATTTGAGGAACATGAAGCGTGAAGACTTTTGTTTTCGTAGTTTCATTTCTCTTTCTTGAGTCATAGGAAACACCGATCTTTGTTAAAGGGGTCGAGGAAATACTAAGGAAAAATTTCCATGTGATGCTCAACTCAAAATCCTACACCTACCAATCCCTTCGAGTGAAGCTTTTGAAATCTCATACAGATTCAGTCAATTTCTTGATGATGAGACGAAGCTCTTCCGTTGCCGAGAATTTGTTCGACCGAGGAGTTAGGAATTCGCCAGTCTGAATTGCCTACGATGAGGAACATGATAGCCCCGAGGAATTTGATATTCAAATTTCCGACCGTTCTTTGTCTTCTTGCCACCTGTCCCAAAATATCCTATCCACCTAACGGTCATATCATTGAAGGGCATTTATGTCTTATCATGTCGGGCTGCTCCCTAGGCTATAAATAGCCGCCCCCTACAACCACTAGTTGGTTGGCTGCTCCGAGAGAACTTGACACTTGTCATTTGAGAGCAACCCATCCTCTGAGGACTTTGAGCTGAAAATCATCAAGTGAGGAAAAACCCAAAAACCAAACCCCTACAAACCCAAAGTGATTGAGCATCACTGAAGAAATTGATCCTGCGTGGATCCGACGCTTGTTACCTTTGAAGACTGTGCTTCTTCCAGACGGTTAGGCGTCAAGGTCTAGAGCATCCAAGAGGAATTGTGGATCGCCGAGTGACCAAGTATGTGAAGGTTTGGAAGTCGCTCAAGACTTACCACGAGTGATTGGACGAGGTCATGTGACCTTAGTTCAAGGAGAATACGGTGAGGACTTGGTGTCCTGAGCTGCGTGCTCAAGGATCGGGTGTCCGGACTGTGTGTCCTCGAGTTTAAATACTCACCGCCCAACCAGACGTACAACCGAGACAGCAGTTGGAACTGGTCTACCAAATCATTGTCTTCACCAACCTAACTGGTTCTATTTCCTCAACCCTTTCATTTCCTCATTCTCGTGTTGAGTGTTTGTTCATATCTGTGTTTGAAGACTTTGATCAAGACTTTCTCAATTTCCTCGTTCAATTTCTTCATCATTTGTTTTCATCTTGTGTTATCCTGTGATTACGCTTTTCGTACTCTGTGATTGTCTTCATTTCATCATGATAACAATGCTTGTAATCTGTTATGCTTACTTCGAGTACTTATTCCGCTGCAAGTAGTTCTTCGCTAAGGAATTTCCTCACCGCAAATTCCTCGGTGAAGAATTCATAAAATCGCCTATTCACCCCCTCTAGTCGATATAACGCTTTGGGTGCCCCTCCCCGTAAAGGAGTGGAGGAGGGGGAGGGGCCGGCCCTCCTAGGCGCGCCCCAAGGGGAGTCCTACTCCCACCGGGAGTAGGACTCCAACCCTTCCAAGAGTAGGAGTAGGAGAGAGGGAAGGAGGAGGGAGGAGGAAGGAAAGGGGGGGCGCCGCCCCCCTCCTTGTCCAATTCGGACTAGAGGGGGAGGGGGCGCACGGGCTGCCATGGCCGCCCCTCCTCTTCTCCACTAAGGCCAAATAGGCCCATTACACTCCCCGAGGGGGTTCCAGTAACCCCCCGGTACTCCGATTTTTTGCCCAAACTTGTCCGGAACCCTTCCGATGTCCAAACATAGTCATCCAATATATCGATCTTTATGTCTCGACCATTTTGAGACTCCTTGTCATGTCCATGATCATATCCGGAACTCCGAACTACCTTCGGTACATCAAAACACATAAACTCATATTACCGATCGTCACCGAACGTTAAGCGTGAGGACCCTACGGGTTCGAGAACTATGTAGACATGACCGAGACTCGTCTCCGATCAATAACCAATAGCGGAACCTGGATGCTCATATTGGCTCCTACACATTCTACGAAGATCTTTATCGGTCAAACCGCATAACAACATACTTGTTCCCTTTGTCATCGATATGTTACTTACCCGAGATTCGATCGTCGGTATCTCAATACCTAGTTCAATCTCGTTACCGGCAAGTCTCTTTACTCGTTCCGTAATACATCATCCCACAACTAACTCATTAGTTGCATTGCTTGCAAGGCTTATAGTGATGTGCATTACCGAGAGGGCCTAGAGATACCTCTCCGACAATCGGAGTGACAAATCCTAATCTCCATCTATGCCAACTCAACAAGTACCATCGGAAACACCTGTAGAGCACCTTTATAATCACCTAGTTACGTTGTGACGTTTGGTAACATACAAAGTGTTCCTCCGGTATTCGGGAGTTGCATAATCTCATAGTCATAGGAACATGTATAAGTCATGAAGAAAGCAATAGCAATATACTAAACGATCAAATGCTAAGCTAACGGAATGGTTCAAGTCAATCACATCATTCTCAAATGATGTGATCCCGTTAATCAAATGAAAACTCATGTCTATGGCTAGGAAACTTAACCATCTTTGATTCAACGAGCTAGTCAAGTAGAGGCATACTAGTGACACTTAGTTTGTCTATATATCCACACATGTACTAAGTTTCCGGTTAATACAATTCTAGCATAAATAATAAACATTTATCATGATATAAGAAAATATAAACAACAACTTTATTGTTGCCTCTAGGGCATATTTCCTTCAGTCTCCCACTTGCACTAGAGTCAATAATCTAGATTACACAATAATGATTCTAACACCCATGGAGTCTTGGTGTTGATCATGTTTTGCTCGTGAGAGAGGCTTAGTCAACGGGTCTGCAACATTTAGATCCGTATGTATCTTACAAATCTCTATGTCACCCTCCTTGACTTTGTCGCGGATGGAATTGAAGCGTCTCTTGATGTGCTTGATTCTCTTGTGAAATCTGGATTTCTTTGCCAAGGCAATTGCACCAGTATTGTCACAAAAGATTTTCATTGGACCGGATACACTAGATATGACACCTAAATCGGATATGAACTCCTTCATCCAGACTCCTTCATTTGCTGCTTCTGAAGCAGCTATGTACTCTGTTTCACACGTAGATCCCGCCACGACGTTTTGCTTAGAATTGCATCAACTGACAGCTTCACCGTTTAATATAAATACGTATCCGGTTTGTGAATTAGAATCATCCGAATCAGTGTCAAAACTTGCATCGACTTAACCATTTACGACGAGCTCTTTGTCACCTCCATAAACGAGAAACATATCCTTAGTGCTTTTCAGGTATTTCAGAAAGTTCTTAACTGCTGTCCAGTGATCCATTCCTGGATTATTTTGGTACCTCTCTGTTAAACTAATAGCAAGTCATACATTAGGTCTGATACATATTCTCTCAAAAAAAGCGGCAACATTTTCCTAAAAAAAACTAACTCTCATAAACTCATTCTCTTTTCTCGCTGTAGCCAAACACGCTGAGAAAGAAAATCCTGTCGAGAAGGCCGCCGAACTCGAATTCGTTGGTGCCGCTCCTGCCTATACGCGGTGTTTTGCCCCGTGTGCGAACAGTACACACGCGGAGGGCCAGCCGAGTCGGCGAGGGCCGACTTTCTTCGGCAGGGTCCTCGGTTCCCACCTACACCTACAGTGATGGACTGATGGCCGCCGCTCCAATGATTCCTCCATGTCGCCCATGTGCGCGCCTCAACGACGCTCCAATCTAGTGGTAATCCGTTCAGACTAGTGGTACGATAACCAAAGCTGATTTTTCTCGCAACAAGGACGTGGACAGCGTCAGGTAGTTTGAGACTTGGTTCCGACGTTTGATTTGTGTCGCCTTCATTTTGGGTGCGGCGCAATCTTAGCTCCCAAGGATCGATACTCCCTAACTACTCGTACCAAATTCTTAATTGCCGCAAGGAAAAACACCAGCTCGGCTCAACAGCAGCACACATGAAACGATGGCGACGGGGAAATGAAAAGGAAAATATAAGACGGGTTTTTCTTTCCTTCTGCAGAGACTTTAATAAACAAACAGTTAAAAAAGAAATGACACCGTACGTATGTACCTAAACGACTCTGTTAACGGTAACCAAGCAAGCACGGCATGTTTTTTCTTTGCAGGACGGGAACGTGGAGGACACTTCGAGTGCAGCCAGCCATCTACTCCATCGGTTCGGAGTTACCTGACGCAGAAATGGATGTATCTAGACGTATTTTAGTTCTAGATACATCCATTTCTAAGACAAGTAATTTCGAACGAAGGGAGTACATTACTACAACGATTGTCTGGTGTTTTGTATAGAAATACGAATAATCGTATATAGACATGCCTGGAAAGCAAGAAAAATTAGCAAAAACAAAAGCATGCATAGAATGGAGGAATATGTGGTAAAAAAAACTGTTCGAGGCCTCAAGAGCAATTCCTTTCAAATCAAAATCTGGAAAAATTGTCACAGTCAAACCAACTTTAATAATAACCCGCAAAAAAAGACAATAGAGTGAAATTTAAATGTTACCTCTTAAGATGCAATTTATGATGTACTATAGTTGAGTAAACCATACCTTTTACCCCCCAAAATTTGAAACATAGCTCGGGAAAAAATTGTCGTATTTTTTTTTATCAATAGCAATAATGGGCCAGACTTAATTAAAGCCCATTTACATTATGTACTAGTCCATGCCAGTTTTATCCATTTTTCCTAACTTATTATGTTGGCACTTTTAATTGGCAATTTTGTGACGTGTTAGTTTTTGTAGTATCTATGTTATTTCATTTTATTTTGAAACTTCAAAGGTATTTAAAGGTGTTGGCTGCACCGGTCGCATCACGTCCGGTGCACCAAATTTTTCCCCTTCCTCTCATGCCATGTTAGTTTTTACGACCAGATTTTTTTCTAGTTGCTTGTTCGGCATAACAAAAAAATGACTTCTTCTGTGACTATTATTCACAACAAATTATAATGATGAAAATGACATGTAAATGATGATGTGCAAGACGATTCGTCAATGTCGGGAATGTGTGACAGGTACTGGTTGCTACTTTGTAAGATGAATGCATTCTCGGTTAGGCAGTGTTGATGTATCTTGGGTTGTTTACAAAGTTAGATTTTAAACAACATCATATAGGCGAATTGAGCATAGCTCACTAGATTTTATTGTAGGTTCTTCTTGATTATAAGGCGTTTATGTTGACTTCATCAATCTCAACATGTATGCTAACTCAGTATATGCAAAACTGTTTCTCGCCCTTCTAGAAAAATATGCCGAGGGGTGCTTGCTCCTCTGGTCTATGTTTTTTATACCTGGAAAGCGTTCACAGAAAGAGTATGCATGCATAACATGTACTAGTGACTGGGGCACGCCCTGGGCGCGCCTCTTGGGGCATGAATGTGCGTACTAATCTAGCTATTGGAGTTGAGAACGTGTTTGCACAGTACTAATGAGCGCCAACCGTTAAAAACAAAATGCATGGAGAAGAACTGCATCATCAGATATTTTAGTCATAAAGGATAGCAAGCAGAGCAAGCAAACATGTTTTACAAGGTGGATCAGTGAGCACAAAGAGACGTCCAGCAGCTGAAATCAAAGATGAACATCTTTCAAAAGGCAGGTGATCTCCAAAAGAGAGACACAGTTCATCGGATCAGCAAAATGCAGGCATACGAAGTCTTAAACAGAAACTAAACACGATAGATGATTCATATATATAGGCGGTAAGTGCTGCTCGCGGCGTGCGTCTTGAGACGATGAACGGCGAGGGAGAGGCGGCGCCGTTCCTTGCGCTTGAAATGAAAGGCGCATATGTCACCTTCCTATCAAGATAAAGGAAAGGAATGAGAGAATGAGAAAATACAATATGTTGTCATGATGAACAACATGCTGTGTGTTTGAACATACCATGTGCTGGCCTTGTTACTTGATCTTTGGCGCCTTCTGCAAAACATTGCGAAAAGCTTATCCACATGGTGTCCGTAGAGCTTCACTTCATTGCCCCAGAAGTAATGTTTCTCCAGCTCGCCAAAGTACTTGACACCTCTAGGCGTGCCTGTTTGTGGCTTATGTTAGGTGCAGTTCCTGTAGAAATAATATTCATACATGAGACCCAGCAAAGGTGAGTATCATATCCATGGCTCAAATAAAATCTCTAGCACTGTTATATCAGAAGTTCACATTAACAAAGTAACATAACCAGTGCATAGATATAAATTGTACTGGATTTCCATCTAATTTAATAGAGCAAGTTAGTAACTGTAAACTTGATGACTATAAACCGAAATATATATGCGAAGGCAAAACTCAGTGAGTAAGACGAGACCCTCACCGAAATACAGCACTCTGGCGATGGTCTCGAGCACAAAGAACCGGCATAGTCGCGATCACGGTACAACGCATCGAGTATCAGAATGACTGTATCCTATGGACATACAAAGATGTAAGATAACCACATGTTCAGCTCAGGAAATCAGACCGAAAACAAAAAAGCTGCCTAAATCACTCACCAAGTCAAAGAAGTAAAGAAGGGAGGAGCCTAAGGCAATAGAGAGAAGGATATGGTTATATGGTTATTATTTAGAATATTCTGAATAACAAAAGTAGCTAGAATGAATTGCAGAATATAATGGTGTACAGAAATGTACATATATCAGTGTCGAAACCACTCTTCTCAACGCTCAGTTAGTCTACAGTCTGCTATCTTCATTCTTCGGATCCTCCAAAAAAACTATGTTTTCATATGCAGAAACCAGACCACTTAATGTCCTAGGGATTTATACAATTGTCACTGAAATAGCATAAACACTTGAATTCCTTTGTAGTTTAGATGATGTGCAGGCTGGATAAAATTGGTGTATCACAAAGGAACACATGAAAGAAAAATCAAATAACATACATCAAAGATGGCCATCACCATCTCAAATTAAATACTGCAACTATTTGATTGTGTTAACCAAAGAAAAAACAACTTTCTCTTGCTAAACTCTTCCTGCAGATCTTCTCCTTTTTCCTATATATGCAGTAAATGGATTTTTTTATTGACAACATGGAAAGTTGTGTCTGAACTAAAACTATAAGGAAGTTGACTAAAAGGTGAGCAATCACCTACAAAAACATGCAACTTTAGAGTGCAGGAGCAACTGAATGTGTTGCATCTGCATCCAACCTCTTGAAGTTATCTACATGTATATACAATAAAATCTACGAAATAGAGAGAACGGAATCTTAATTCCTATAGTATCTAGACATTTGAAGCAAGCACGCAGCTAATAAATAACTGAATATGAAGCTCCGCAGGTCATTTGTTGATCCTGGCCACTTGTGGCTTTCTGTTATAGTATATGGGCTCATGCAGCTCCGGTGAAACATTTCTAGATCCACAAAAAGAACTTTTCGTCTAGTATACTACTACCGTGCTTGGCTTAGCAAGTGATGTTGGAGGAATCAAGAAGGCACATGAGATGAATTTTGAACAAGGAAGGATGCAACCTCACCTGGCTGAAGGCGCACTGGAAGACGACGGTTTCCTTGCCCCTGGTGGCCTCGGCGATCTCCGGCAGCTGGTTCGCGAAGCCGTCGCCGGCAAGCAATTTGTTAGGCTTGTACCTGAAAAGATATTTTGTAAACTGGAAGTAATAGAAGAGAAACCTCCCCCTGCCCCTGCATCTGAAGATACAAACATCCCAAAATTATTACAAAAGTGTGAAAACAAAATTTATAAGAGTACACATTTAGTGATGCTGACTTCGTCCATACATAATATACTATTACATCTAAATGGCCGGATAGAGAGATAGGTTCATAAGAAAAATAAGGAGACACAATAATGACAAAGCATGGAAGACCAAAACTAAATTTGCTGTTTAAAAGAAAATGAAGCGGTCTGCTAAATTTCAAGGACCAGAACAACAAAAGGACTACCGGATAACCACTTGGTGCTGCCATTTTCATGGTATTATCTAAGCTAGTATGAAAAGTATTTATCCTAAAAATTGTGATATACAAAGATGATAGCTTTACCTCATCACCACGTGAGAAAACATCAACAACAGCTTGTGTAATGCATTGCTTAGCTCCATTGGTCAATAGCACATGATCTGAGCTATAGGTTAGACCATTATCTCTGCATATCGATAACCGAACAACAAGGAAGTCAATTAGACTACTTATTCAGTATGGATATTCTGAAAATAAGAAATTCGTCCGTGTGCACGCGCCCTGAAGCTTGTTGCAGATAGCCTTCCTGAGCTCCATACACCTGCCACTAGGGGTGTAGCTTGTCTAATTTGCTACAACTACAGCACACGTGCCTACAGAAAGTAAGAAAAGCGAAACAAAAACTAAAGCACATAAATGCATGATATAACATCAGCAAGATCTACATGTAAAACTTTTATACTGCATATTCTCTTGGCATGTAGAAGTAATATTAAAAAATGGATAAGGCAAAGACAATTGGCAGTAAAAGAAATAGCTAGCTAGCAAATAATTACATTTTTATGACAGCTAAAGAGAGATGGATAATAGTGTGTCCATCTATATTCCATTATTCCAACTTGGATTTGCATATATGTCACATACTCCCTCCGTTCCAAATTACTCGTCGTGGTTTTAGTTCAAGGTCAATAGATAAATCTGTTCATCTAATTGAAAGGATTGGTAGTCCACCACAAGTCTAAACGTTACTATCTAGTAAGATATTTTCAGTCTTTTTGAAAGGAACCAAGCAATTTACAGTTGACAGTTTATAAAAATACATACCAGATGCCCGCAAGGTTTCCGGAATTTCCATTTCGATTCAGTGCTACTTTAGAACGAAGAAATTTTGAAGCAGATCACACAGTTTGTGTTGGGCTACTGCCATTTTTTATCCTACACCATGAAGCTGCAAAGATGAAAGACATTCAACACATTTCTGAATTTATTACCATGACTGCCTGTTGGAAAGAGATGCCAAAACAAACACCCAAATGCAGTCATGCCCATCTGGTCCACAGATTGACTACCTAACAAAAGCAAGGGATTCTCACTTGATAGCTTGCTGCTACATTCACATCCATCACCGAGTCCTGCAGTGCAGAGCCTACAAGCTACACAAGCTATAAATTAAGATGCAGTTTGAAGCAAACCAATAGAAGTCCATCCGGCTGTAACCCTTTCTCTTCGTCTCACCTCTTCCTCCGGTGTGTGCCACATACACCCACGCCGTTGAGCCGGTGGGCGGCGCGGAGCAGCCGGTCGGAGAGCCTAGGGTAGGCCGCGGAGACTGGCAGTGGGGGGCGTGGGGGTAGGGGTCGGCCCCGTCCGGGGCCTCGACGACGAAGTCGGGGAGGCCGTTGGGAAGAAGCAGTCGCCCTGCAGCCACCTGCGTGCGCTGAGACACGGAGGAGGAGGAATGGGAAGAGGCGAGGGATCAGGCTTACCTCAGATCCTCCCATCCGTGCCTGTGGCGGCACTGGTGACAGATCACAGATCGAAGTTGCCGCCGCCGCCTTCTCCTCCCACCCAATCATCCTTCGAGGTGCACGGCCGGCATCGTCCCCTCCTCCTTCTCCTCCGCTCTACCTTCTCATCCGCTCCACCTTCTCCTCCGCCTCACCTTCCCAGCCCCTGGCAGCTGCTCTGCTGCCTCCACCTGATGGAGATATTTGTGTGTTTTGGTCGAGGAAAAGAAAAGGGGTCGGGGCTCGAGGCAGGAGAAGGGTGGGGGCTAACTGCGGGGCAAATCGGCGGCGGGGAGCCGAGGATGCGGGCGCCGGTGACGACCTCCTCCAGGCGCGGCTGTCGAAGGCGAGGAAGACGAGAGAGAGAAGGTGCTGTGAGGGAAGGGGAGAGGAGGCGGCGGCTCGACAGGGGAGTTGCCTTCCCAGGGCCGAATCGATGGCTGGTTGATCCTCTGCGTTATCTTCCTTTTTTCCTTTTTTCTGCTCGCACTGTGGAAAATGACGTGGCATAGCTCAGCGAGCGCCCATTGCGCCACCGTTAATGTGCAAAGGGAAAAGTCTAAAATAAACCTTAAACTCATACTCTAAGTCTGAATCAAACCCTGAACTTAAAATCCCTGAAACTGGCACCCTGTACTCTCTAATCCCAATCTATCCCGGCTGATTTCTGCTAAGTGTTCGTTTGCGCGGAACAGGAAAAAGTATGATGCTGATCACCACTGTCGCTGACTACACGGGCCCATGTGTCATATTCATCTTTCCCTATCCAAAATCTCTTTCTTCTCAGATCCATCCCGCCGCCATATCATTACCCCACCTTGAAGCCACACCCATCCCGTAGATGTACCAAGAGAGGCCCGTCGTCGCCACTATGGTCGGCGGGAAGAGACCAGAGGCGGCCGCCGGTGGGGATGACTATCGTGACCCGTGGCCCGTGCTCGTCGCTTTCGAAATCCTCCGCCATAGCCGGGGCCAAGAGCACGGATGATGCCAAATTAGGTCCGCCTCACCGTGAGCCCATCTGCTTGTCGCCCTCGCCGCGGTTGATGGGTGCCGGAGTTCGTGACAGAGCACGGGCCAAATTCGCCATAAAACGTGTTCTGTCAGTACGAGCAACACATATAGCACGGTGATCTACCACGCACGGGGCTGCCCGGTAACACAAAATGCACCAGTTCATCAAACTCCCAAGCTCTCAACAAACGCTCATGTTTCATGCAAAATACTCCCTCCGTTTCTAAATAATTGTCTTTCTAGCCATCTCAAATGGACTATAACATACGGATGTATGTAGACATGTTTTAGAGCGTACATTCACTCATTTTGCTCCGTATGTAGTCACTTGTTGAAATCTCTAGAAAGACAATTATTTAGGAACGGAGGGAGTACTACTGTAGAGACCAACGACGAAGACGGAGCTATTCCACCAGTTGTACTTCTACCACGCACGCGGCTGCCCGCTCCCGCCACGGCCGCCACCTCTCGCCCACGTCCCCACCGGCCGCCACGCGGTCTGCTGCTGCTTCTGCACCGCGCTGCCCCTTCCTGTCCAACCGCCTCCCGGTCGGAAGCTGTACGCGCCACCGTCGGCGCCGCCATCGAACCGGCCACCCTGGAAACATCTCCCGTAGCTGCCGCTCATCCGCTGCAGCGTCTCGGCGCCACCGGCAGCGTACCCTCTCCCCCGCCCGAAGCCGCTCCTCCCGATCTGCTGGGTCTCGGTGGTGGCGGCGCCGACGCCTCCTCTACCCCGCCCCATCCATCCCGTTCCGGCATTCTTCACCTCTTCCCTCGGCTGCATCGCCGGCGAGCTCCCCTTCCACAGGGTATCTGGTCTGCAGGTGACCGTCGGCGGCCTTGGCCCCGGGTACGTGTGCCACATGGGTCTCGTCCGAATGTCACTTTCAGTAACAGTCTGCATAACATTTCAGAGATCGAATGAAGCTCCAGATTAATTTATCGAAATCATGTACCAGTACAACTTCATACTGTACCGACCAACCTTGTCAGGTACGATTACATTGTCGAGCAGTCTTGAGATTGGCTTCACTGCCTCAGGGTTGAAGAACATTGCCGATCTGAAACATCACAAGATATATTCTAAATCGGCATGAGATGGCCTAGCCACCCCCAATGCATGAACATAGTAGTCTCAGGAAGAAAAAAAAACTTGCATTGTCTGATCATGTGTGATGTCTGGGAGATCTCTTATCGGTGAGCGAAAAGGGCCGTTGCTTGGAGCATCCTCATCTTGGGATAACCATCCTGTGATTTCACTATTATGATGGAAAAGTAAAGGAAAACCTGAGATCAGTTCAGATTGCTCTGAAATTCTGAGCAGAACAGAAAGTTCAGGATCTGCCTATCAGGTTTTCATATGTTCAGATTTCCAAGTACCTGTTGGATATCAGATGCTTCTTCTCAGATATTGGTGGAAATGCTGCATTATTTGCCAGAGAGTTTGAGTTCCGCAGTAAGATCTTCTCTTGCCGGATAGTGTTCCTTCGCATCTCATGCAACTGATGCGCAAACAAGGTAAGAAACCATATGTCTGTGACTTGAGATTTATGCAATGCTAGTTTTTACTAGTTGAGAATACATACTGCGAGATCCTTCTCTACTGTTTGTGTGGCTGAAAGCAGCAGCTTCACATCTATAAATGGCAACTTTGCAACACCCTGAAATAGGAAACTACCATCAGTCCTTTTTTGCTATCACAACTACTTGATCAGCTTGCGTTGGATTTCTCAGTTGAACCAGTTCATGTTAGTGCATATGAACGGATGGCTTACTTGCCACAGGAAGCGTTTTCCGTGTGTATCAATCGCCAGATCTGGTGACAAGTGAATTGCATGCCACATCAATAGACAAAGAGTCCGATGATATTAACTACAGGTTAACAAATTTACCTGATGGGTAGAACATTTGTATCGTGGACTCTTCACAGCCCATTAATTTGCTGTAGCATTTTGGAAGGGCACATGAGCTGCAACAAAAAAAACTGATTAATTCTCAGGAAATGATAATAAATAATATTCATGAACAAACATGCCTTTCTGGTGGCAACACTGCCATTAGCTGATCAAATGGTCGTAGTGGTTTGTCCACGGTGAAAGATATCTTGAACTGTGACAGGCGTTTCAGATCCGATGCGAAAGGAGCATAATAGAATGGATAGTACCTGCAAAGAAACATTGTACTATCAAACACTTGTCTATCTATTGGAACTATCGAACTTCACAAGTCACTAGTGTGAGAATATGATTAAATTAACTGGCTGTTGGGACCAGTGTCGTTATAATAATTCATAACAATGTATTACAGTATGTGAGGAAATACATAGACAAAAAGATATAATTTGCACTATATGCTTCGTCCTACCAACTCCATGACGGTACGTCAGAAAAATAGTAACGGAGCACCCAACACAATCCTTCTAAATACTTCTGGACCTAAATCAGAAAAAAAAAACATGTTAAGCAATCTAAAATGCTATGACCGTACCAAACCGCATGAGTATGAGAATTTGCACGAAAAAGGACAATCAGAACCATTTCAGTCTGCAGCCTCCCAATTTCGTTAGAGGTTTCAGCACCAAACTTCTCCTTGTAGAACCGAGATTTCCATCCTGGCAATCCCAGTCTTATCTGTAGTATATATGTCAAAATTTGCACATAGGATAAATGTATTTCCAATAGGCAACAACAAATCACTAACCCTATCATGTTTAGAGGATCCATTTTTGAAAAGATCTTGCTTACTACGCAGATTATCCTTCAGATCTCTTTTCAGCTCTAAGGTATTCTCAGTAACCTGATAGATACACCATCAGATTTTCAGAAAATATACATACAGGAAATCAACAAGGATGTTCAAGCATTTCTTAATACGTAGGAGACATAAACAAAATGCCCATACATCAGGCTTGTCATCAGTGCAAGCAGAGATGTTCTCTTGTTCAAGGCCATCTGCACTTTCCTCCTGCACACAAGACCCAATTAGATCTCTGTGCACGTACATTTCATTGACTATAAAATCCTTACCACAATATCATAGTTTCTTTCATTCCAGTCATCTTCTGCAGCTCGACGCTGTATCTTGCGAAGCAACTTCTGCAATTAACCAAGTAACAGACACATCAACAAATGCCAATTAGGCCCCCACAAAAAAAAATTAGGAGTGCGTGCATACTCTTGACAAGGATGAGAAGATACCTCTCGCAGTTCAAATCTTTTGAGAAATATTTTCTCTTCATGCAACGACAGTTCATGGAGGAACTTCTCCAACCTTGAGACTTTCAGATAAGCAGCATGCTTATCTTTGATCTGTTTCCAGACATAGCAACTAAACAACATTAGAATAACTCAATGGATTATCATTGATGAAAAAGAGGCTTAGATTCTACACGTACTTTGTCAGTATCAACGATATAACCCCCCATTTTGTTGAACGTGGTTTTGTACACGTCAATGAGAAGATCGACTGCATACTGTCAAATGGAACATACATTAGAGAAAGAAAAAATTCACAAGATGACCAAGCACGGCTAAAATCATAAAGCTATACATACTTCATGTATCTCTAGTGAAGGAATGTGTGGAATGAAATCATTTCCCGTCAAGAAACAAATAAATATGAAGTCATCGATTAGCCTCTCAATGTCATGTTTGCAATCCGACGTAGCAATTTCAAGCTCCAAGTACTCTCTAAGAACCCAAATGTTGAGGAACTGCAACAGTGTAAACGGTGTTATCCGCATAGTCAGAATGGGAACTGTCCAGTGATATCATCGCGGGGAACAAACCTGATACGGTTTCTTGGGCAACTTTCCCTTGGGTCTTGCCTCTGTTATCCTGGGGAACCAGCCTCTGCACTTAAGTTTTGGCGACTCTTGGGCTGTGAAACTTTTATCAGTCACAGTAACACAAATATCTGGCTGGTGATTTTGCCGTAGAACGTCCTGTTTAAGTTTACAGAAGAGTATTCTCAGCTCCAGTTCAGCTGCAAAATGCTAATTTTACTTGACAGAAGAGCTTAGATACTGCCTAGTAAATTCCATATATATGCTACATATATGCTGTCTCAGGGTTAATCACGGTGCTTGAAGTTGTCGATGAGGAGGGATTAACATGCTACCTCTCGCAAAATCGAGAAATGGACCTCGTGAGAGGCCAAAGCAAGCATTATGAGATCGGCATCCTGCGATAATTCTTCAGAGTTAACTAAAATATGTGAATTCATACAACTGAGACGATCAAGTTCTTTATGCAATTATTAAATTTCCTACCAGCCCATAGAGACAATGGCGTGTGTTCGGATCATAGTTTTCCATGCTCCTTTGAGCGCGGATGAACGACATGATCTTATGCTCCCCTTCTCCAGGAACATTTGCATCAGAGAGTATCACCTTCAGAAACAGGGATATTTTATAAGATTAAACAGTTTACAATTCACATGATACGTTTGCTGCGAGTTCATGATCGAAACAAAACCTTGACGTCTTTCCACCGGGGATCGCTGCTCAACCGTGCTCGGACGTAGTACTCGAGTGCGGCCGACAGCTTCTCCATGAACTCGGTACCGGGAGTGATAATATTGGGGTCTGAGACCTCACGTGGTGTATCGTCCCGCGGCAGCACCTCCTTCCCCTGAGCCCTGAACTTCTCCCTCATGAGGTTCTCCTCAAGCTCCTGGAAGAAAAAGAAAGCAAGATTTACAAGATTGCAGGAATGGAAATGCAGATATAGAAGAAAAGAAGAAGTTTCACGTACGGCCTCTTTGGCGGCCTTGGCGGATTTGAAGCGCCTGGCCCGCTGCTGGTTCATCTTGGCGCGAGGGGCGACGCCATCTGCATGCATGCACGCGGCTATGGAATCAGCATGCGCGCATAGGTGTTGAGGACGAAGCTGGATGCTGAGGAAGAAGAGGATGGAGCGGAGCGAACGAACCTACTGCCAGGTAGAGGAGCCTCCGGGGCCGGACGATGCGGAGCAGGAGCTCCATGTAGTCGAACATGGACTGAAACACCTCGTCGAACGTCGCCGGAGGAGGGCTCGCCTGCATGCGTGCGCAACAATCGCATGTGAGAGACCAGACCAGATCGACCAGGAACTCGCAAGATCGTACATGGACCGAGATAGTGCATCGGCATATGAGTTACCGTCTGGTCCTCCGGGTGGAAGCAAGGGTGGATGATGCCGTTCATGTCCAGGTAGAGGTTGTCGAAGTAAACGGCGGCGGCGCCACCAGCAGGACAGTCTTCTTCCTCGACGGCGGGGGTGACGATGTTGGGGTACTTCTCCACGAGCCACCGGTAGAACGAAGGCACTCCCATGGCGGTCGGCTAGCCAGCTCGCCAGCAAGCTGCCTGCAGCGATAGCTCAAGCTACGTACCCAGGCTCCGATGTTGGCAATGGATTGAGAGGGTGATCGATGGTAGAGGAAGGCATGCTGGACTACTACTACTAGTAGTGCTACTACTGGTCGCGGCGTGGCGAGGGATAGGGGATACGGAGCGGCAAACGAGTTGATGGGGAGGGGATGTGGAGGCAGGCGACTGGGCCAGCCTAGGGGAGGGCGGTGACCGATGCGTCACGTCTTGCCGCCGACTCGCCAAGACTCGTCGCACGGCGCGGGAAACGAGGGGCAGCTGCTGCTCGGGCTTGGCAGAGAGCTGGCGTGCATGGGGAAGCTAAGCTAAGCAAAGCAATGCTGAGGGCTATAAGGCTGGTCATAGTGGGAGTAACATAAGTAGTAACATAGATGCCACATAAGCAAAAGTGATGATGTGTCAAGTAGTTAATGAGGAGAGAGACAAATAGAGTAACATAATATGTTACATCACCTAGCGGTTCCCAATGCTAAATGAGTCTATGAAGTAATAAATGAAGTGATGCATGACACTACATATATGTTACTACCCACTATAGAGGTAGTAACATAGCCTAGTAACATATACATGTTACTAGTCTAAGTTACTCCCCACTATGACCAGCCTAAAGATTTTCTCGGCGCCATAAAACGCTATATGATTTTTATTTTTGGCTTATAAGTAAAGACTATTTTTAAATCGTGAATCCTAATCTTCTGGTTTTGAAATTGGCATCTTGAACCTTTAGGTTTCTTTCCGTTCAAAGGGTATTACAAAGAAATTTTGAAGGATACTAATTCATGTACCACTTCCCTTTATATCCTCTTTGATTCACAGAATTGTAAAAACACGAAAATAGAAAAAACACATGATTGAGATATCATTCTCGTTCAAATCATATAAGAGTTGAGTTTGTTTAATTGCATCACGCGACAAACAAATGAATATTTTTTTCCCGGGAGATCAAATAGGAGTGGATGCTATATTTCTATGAACGGTTCATTTGATCAAAGGAAGGCCTCTTTTGGTTTGTAGAAATTCTGTGGAATGGGATTTTCAAAGGTTCATTGGAGTCCTTTGGTTTGCACGAATGAAATCCTATTCCTATATAAGATAGCAACCAATCCTTCACATCTCAAAAAAAAAATTAGTGTAGACTTAACGATAAAATTCGTATTCTATGCACATTTCTTTTCATATAAAAATTGAGATGCATATTTGTCACGCCCAATATGCGACCCTATCCAAAAGAAACTCGAAGGTCCCACCAAGGATAGACCCGCATATTGAAACGCTTTTGCAAGGGGGATATCATTACATCAACATTACATAATAGATGGGGATACATACATAAGGCACAAATGCCACAAGAATACATCAACATTATATACAAGATCAACATCCGACTACGGATGAAACATAAACGAAGCTCAAACGACATCCACCTGCTAGACCAGGCTGCCGACCGAACCTATCCCCGATCAAGAAGAAGCGAAGAAGAACTCCAATACAAGCAAACATCGCTCTCACGTCATGATCATCGCACAACTTGTACCGCAACGGTGGTGTAGTAATCTGTGAGCCACGAGGACTCAGCAATCCCATTACCATGGGTATCAAGACTAGCAAAGCTTAATGGGTAAGGAAGAGGTAAAGTGGTGAGGTTGCAGCAGCGACTAAGCATATATGGTGGCTAACATACGCAAATGAGAGCGAGAAGAGAAACAAAGGAACGGTCGTCAACTAGTAATGACCAAGAAGTGATCCTGAACTTCTACTTACGTCAGACATAACCCAGAAACCGTGTTCTCCTCTCGATCAACCCGAAAAGAGACACTCACAGTTACGCATTACGGTTGGTGTATTTTAGAAGAGTTTGCTTCAAGTTTACTACAACCGGATATTAACAAATTCCCATCTGCCACGTAATCAGCGGGCACGGCTTTCGAAAGTTCAAACCTGCAGGGTGTCCCAACTTAGCCCATGATAAGCTCTCGCGATCAACGAAGGATATTCCTTCTCCCGGAAGACCCGATCAGTCTCGGAATCCGGCTACAAGACATTTCGACAAACAATAAAACAAGACCAGCAAAGCCGCCGGGATGTGCCGACAAATCGATAGGAGCTGCACATATCTCGGTCTCGTGGCACACCGGATGAGCAGACGTCGGGTTGGCATAAACCACGATTGCCCGGGCGCCGGACATCGCTTCGGTTTGGACCAGCACTCGAAGGAGAAGCGCCCGGGGCTAAAATAAAGATGACCCTTGGGCTCCGAAACCCAAGGGAAAAAGGGCATAGGTGAGGCAAATGGTAAAACCAATGTTGGGCCTTTCTGCAGGAGTCTTATTCAAAGCGAACTGTCAAGGGGTCCCATAAATCACCCGACCGCGTTAAGGACGCAAAATCCGAGAACATAATACCGATATGACGGAAACTAGGGCGGCAAGAGTGGAACAAAACACCTGCATAAGGCCGAGCCTTCCACCCTTTACCAAGTATATAGATGCATTAATTAAATAAGATATATTGTGATATCCCAACAAGTAAACATGTTCCAACAAGGAACAACATCTCCATGTTCCAACAAGGAACAAACTTCATCTTCACCTGCAACTAACAACGCTATAAGAGGGGCTGAGCAAAGCGGTAACATAGCCAAACAACGGTTTGCATAGGAAAGGTGTCAAAGGTTAGAGGCTGACATGGCAATTGGGAGGCTTGAGGAACAAGTGATAGGTAGCGTAGCATAGCGATAGAACGAAACAACTAGCATAGCAATGATAGTAGTGAGATCCAGAGTAGCGGTCATCTTGCCTGAAATCCTGCAAGGAAGAAGAACGAGTCCATGAAGAAGACGAACGGATGAAGCCGAACCAAGCGTAGACGAACGAATCCTCACGATCGCAACGAAACAGGAACTAACAAGAAGAAGCACACAACATAGTAAACACACCACACATAACAAGGCATGATGCACAAACAAACATGATGCATGACAATACTACATGAAGCTACTCATGGCAAGAGATGATGCAAACAAGAACAACACATCAAGGCAAGTTTAAATGAGGCCGGGAACAACATACCGGTAAGTCCTCATATGCAAATTTCGAAATTGGTCCAGATCTGAATAAACATGTTCAAGTTGTTAAACAGCAAGTTAAGATGCACCACGATGATCTACACGAAATTCTAGTCAAGTTACATATAAAGTTCATTAGATTTGGAGCTACGGCCTAGAAGATATGAGCAAAACAAGTTAAACATGGCATTGATGCAAATGCACCCAAACATCAAGCAAACACCTCAAAACAAGGGCGCAACATGATAATATGAGGCTACATGCAATTTTAAGCAAGTTTCATATAGAGCACACTCAAAATGAAGCAACGGTGCAACACATACACCCTATACAAGTTTAAAGGACAAGCTGTCCAAAACAGCAACTAGGCATATTGCAAGCACCAAAACACTAAGCTACATCATCTCAATGTAATAACAAAAGGCATGGGCATGATGTACAGGTAAAGCATTACAAAACATGAACACTGAGCTATCTCCAGAAATCACTAGAACATGCTCAAACACACATGGCAAGATTGCAAATAATAACAGTTTCAGACTTAGCAGAAATAACATCAGGTTGCAATGTTTAGAGCTATCAAACAACATGCTACAGGAACTTATCAAGGCAAACAAAGGCATGGCATGAATCTACTAATTGCATAGAACAAATGTCCCTTACTGGCCATGAGCCAAAAAGGATCAGAAAATATGATGTCACCCATGTAAACATGACAAGTTATATTACAGATTCATACATGGCAGGAACAACAATAAGTAGGCATGTTGGTGAGCTTGAACCACTCACCACAGAGCAATAAATGACATGACAAGACAACTCACAGTAAGAAGACATGGCATAGAAGCTATACATGGCAATAACAACATCATAGCATGCAAGGATCAACTACAACAACCTTGGCAAAATTGAATAACATGTAAACAACCTGCCAGGAAATATTTTATAGCAAAAGTAGAGCTCGATTGACTCAAGCTATGGCACTCCATAATTGCAAACAAGGGCATGGATGGATAGAGAATAACCATATGTTCAAAACATCCTTACTGAAGTATCTCAAAATAAGCATGGATCTTTCGGTAGCATCAAGTTTACATGGCATAAAAATATCAGCAGAACAGGGGCTGGAATCAGCAACATCATAAAGCCTAGTTTGCATTCTTGTGCTAGTCACCACAGAGATCACAAAAATACATGGCATACACCCCTGTAAAGATGGCATGGCATATTATAAAACACATGTAGGACTCAAGTTCATAGGATGCACACATCAATCATGGCAAAAATGACAAAAGTGCATGTTCTGATAAGAATCTGAAACTAACATCACATAGCCCTCTTCTAACAGCATTTCGTGCATCAAGATGATCTCAAATGAAAATGATGCAATGAGATGAAATGATGTACTCGACGAGACGAACAATTTGACATATTACACGCGCGAAACGGAGCTACGGATGCAGAGTTTTGATGCGATGAAAATGGCTAAAAATATGACAGATAAAGACTTAGGCGGAATATCACCTCCCGAAAACAGATCTAGGGTTTGGGCTCGGTCTTCGAGGTTGGCGGAGTTCGCGGAGCAGAGGACAGGAGGCGGCGCCGAGACGGAGAGGGCGGATCCGGCGCGGCCGACGAGGGTGACCCTCGGGCGACGGAGGAGGCGGCCGGCTCCTCCGGTGGCTTGGTCCGGTGAGGGCACCGATGGCCGGAGCTCGGGCGCGGAGGAGGTGGAGGTCATGGCGGGCGGCGGATCGCGCCATGGGCGGCCGTGCGCCGGAGGAGAAGGCGGCGTGAGGCGCCGTGGCGGGCGGCGGCGGTACACACGTGGCCCAGCAGTGTGTGGGTGTGCAGCCCTGCTGGATCTGGATCTGGCTGCTGGCCCTAGCGGCGAGACGGCGGCGGGGCGGCGGACGTGGCGGCGGCGGATTCGTCGGGGCGCTTGGCGGACATGTCCGCGGCGGGATGGACATGTCCGTGTGGAGGGAGGTTGGCTAGGGTTTGGACCCGAAAATTTCGGGGGAGGCACATATTTATAGGTAGAGGGAGCTAGGAGTGTCCAAATGAGGAGCGGTTTTCGGCCACGCGATCGTGATCGAACGACCGAGAGCATGGAAGGGAGTTAGATGGGTTTTGGGCCACTTTGGAAGGGGTGTTGGGCTGCAACTCCAAAGAGGCTCTTGCGGTTACCCGGCTAACCGTTGGAGTATCAAACGACCTCCAAATGGCACGAAACTTGACAGGCGGTCTATCGGTGCTATACCAAGGCCGCTTGGCAAACCTCGGTCCATTCCGAGACCGTTTAACACCCGCTCACGAAAAGAGGCAGAAGGGGGCGCCGGGAGACATAGGAGTGCCGGATTGGAAAACGGACAACGGGGAAAATGCTCGGATGCATGAGACGAACACGTATGCAAATGAAATGCACATGAAGACATGATATGAAATGCATATGATGACATGGCAAAGAGAGACACGCAAGCACATGACATGGCAACGATGGCGAATAACTGACAGACACCTGGCGCATCGAATCCGGGGCGTTACAATATTATATCATTTCCTATGACTTTCCTATTCCTACGATACTCTTATGCTATGAACCAAAGGAGGCCGAAAAAATGGAGAGAAACATATTGTGGTACTAATTACTATGCATGCCTTCGGTTGAAACTATTGACAAAAATGGAGAAGAAGAGAAGAAACTGACCTCGGCTTCAAAGGATAAACACAACTATTCTCACAACCACTTAGGGCATCTCAAACCACGACCCCCAAACCGGATAACGCATCCGTTCACGGACGAGTTAAAAGCAGAAAAGCACCACATTTGGGGCTTCGTTTGCAGAAAACTCTATGTGGTCCCTAATTATCCGATAAACTTTTTGCAAGTAGCAATGATCACTTGATTTGTAGCGTTTGAGCACTTTTTTCTGTCAGGCGGGGCCAGAAACCGATGACGTGGCATAAACGGCCGAGCGGACGCATCATTAGCCGCTAGCTGCTCAAACCGATGTTGTCGGCTCGCTCGGACAGACGTGCTTGACCTCTCTCTCTCTCACACACACACACACTCTCACTCTCTCTTCTCTCTAGCGCTCGCGAGCTCCCTCCTGCTCCTCTCCTCTTTGCTCGTCACCGACCGCCATGGTGTCGTGGAACGACGACGAGAGCAGCGAGTCCTCCACCACGCAGTACATCTCCTCCTGCGACTCTTCTATGAAGGTCGGTTCGTTCGGTTCCAACTCGATTTAGGGTTTCGACTTGGACATCTGGGATTTAGGGTTTGTTTGGGTTGTCCGTATCCAAGCTACAATTGGTGATCCATACTACGTTGGTGCTAATAACGATTTGATGGTGACGTGCGAGCATGGGAAACTAGGGAAGAGATGTGTTGCATTTGAAGGGATTAGCACTGAGAGGGGATTCATTGCTTGTGGCATTGAAGTAAGTTAGCAAAATAGTTGCAATATATCAGTTATAGCTCTCCTGTGTAGAACTGAAAATCTCTTCTAGGGTTTAGTGTTCATTGTTCATGTCGCTGCTCATTGTTCATGTTTGATAAGATGAACATGTTCAAAATAATTGGTGCTTAGTTTGGTGTGTTTACTTGACGATTTGATTATCTATGTACATGGGCTTGTAACTGAATCTTTAAGTAAGCTATTAAACTGCATCTTTGACTGAACTGTTAATATTTTTCTGAATCTTTAAGTGAACTATTAACTGAATCTTTTGCTGAAATGCTAACAGTTAACTTAATTTTTAAGTGAAATGAATTTTGAACTGAACTAAGTATTTAACTTAACTAAATCTGTAACTTACACGAATCTTTAACTTATGACTAAATCTTTGAACTTAATTTTTTGTATTACAGGGAGTTAATGATTGTGGAGTAGTGCAATGGGTAGATGAGGAGTGGCCAGAGCATCTACAAAATGCTCTTCACAAACTGTGGCTTACGTATGAGCATAGCCAGCATTCTAATAGACTTGCATGCCTAGATCATTTAGCTATTGTCCACAATCTCACAAATAGAAAAAAGTTGCAGGAGATTTATGAGAAGCTTGTTGAAGATGTGAACAACCTACTGGATTCCTAGGATAACCTTGCATGGGAAAATTAACAGAAAGATAATTTGAAGAATGATGGAGAGGAGAACATTACTATCTATGTGGACAACAACATTGGAAATCTGAATGAACAACTTGTTGCAAAGGATGCTAATATCACTGAATTGAAGGTTGATGTCTACTAGTTGAAGTTCATTCATGTTGCTCAAGTAAATGTCATTAGGAATTTGAAATTCAATCATCTTAAAGAGAAGAAAAATATGAGCTCTGATAGAGGACTTTGGAGTTTTGCTTTGTTGACCTGAAGAAAGAGAAGGAGAAGTTGAGCATTGAGAAGAGGTACGGTAATCCTGTTCTGGAAGTCATGCTACTAGATCATGATGAACCTACGAACTATGAAGAAGCGATGGTGAGCCCAGATTCCGCGAAATGGCTTGAGGCCATGAAATATGAGATGGGATCCATGTATGAGAACAAAGTGTGAACTTTGGTGGACTTGCTCGATGATCGGCAAGCCATTAAGAATAAATGGATCTTCAAGAGGGAGACGGACGCTGATAGTAGTGTTATTATATACAAAGCTAGAATTGTCGCAAAAGGTTTTCGACAAGTTCAAAGGTGTTGACTACGATGAGAGTTTCTCACTCGTATCTATGCTTAAGTATGTCTGAATCATGTTAGCAATTGCCGCATTTTATGAAATATGGCAAATGGATAAACAAAACTGCATTCCTTAATGGATTTATTAAAGAAGAGTTGTATATGATGCAACCAGAAAGTTTTGTCAATCCTAAAGGTGCTAACAAAATGTGCAAGCTCCAGCGATCCATCTATGGACTGGTGCAAGCATCTCGGAGTTGGAATACACGCTTTGATAAGTTGATCAAAGCATATAGTTTTATACAGACTTGCGGTGAAGCCTGTATTTACAAGAATATAGTTGACGATATAATATTATATGAGTTATGAGATCACAGACATGACGAGGAGTCTCAAAATGGTCAAGAGATAAAGATTGATATATAGGACGATGGTATTTGGGACGTACCGGGAAGGAATCGGGTCACCGGAAGGGGTTCCGGGCATCCCCCGACAAGATATGGCCTTATGGGCCAAAGGAGGGGACATAACAGCCCACAAAAGGGGCTGGTGTGCCCCTTCCCTTGTTTGGCCAGACCTAGGGAAGGAAAGGGGGGGGGGGGCTAGCCCCTCCTTCCTTCCCCGCCACCCTCCCCTGCCTTTCCCCGCACTCCAAATAAGGAAAGGGGGGGCGGGGCTTGGGAGGGACCCCAAGTAGGATTCCTCCTACTTGGGTGCCTCCTTTTTCTGCTCCTCACTCCCTCCCACCTATATATATGTGGTGAGGGGGCGCTACACAAGGACACAACATTGTCTTAGCCGTGCGCGGCGCCCCCGTCCACCGTTTACATCCCTGGTCATATTTTCGTAGTGCTTAGGTGAAGCCCTGCAAAAATTACTTCACCATCACCGTCACCACGTCGTCATGCTGATGGAACTCATCTACTACCTTGACGTCTTGCTGGATCAAGAAGGCGAGGGACGTCACCAAGCCGAACATGTGCAGAACACGGAGGTGTCGTGCATTCGGTACTTGATCGGTTGAAGCGCGAAGAAGTTCGACTACATCAACCGCATTGTGAAAATGCTTCCACTTATGGTCTATGAGGGTATGTAGACACACTCTCCCCCTAGTTTCTATGCATCTCCATGGATGGATCATTGCATGTTCGTAGAAATTGTTTTGTTTTCCATGCAATGATTCCCAGCAGTGGCATCATGAGCCAGGTCTATGCGTAGATGATATGCACGAGTAGAACACAAAGAGTTGTGGGCGGTGATAGTCATACTGCTTACCACCAACGTCTTATTTTGATTCGGCGTATTGTGGGATGAAGCGGCCCAGACCAACCTTACATGTCCACGCACATGAGACCGGTTCCACCGACTGACATGCAACTAGTTTTGCATAAAGGTGGTTGGCGGGTGTTTGTTTCTCCTACTTTAGTTGAATCGAATTTGACTACGACTGGTCCTTGAAGAAGGTTAAGATAGCAAACTTGACGAATCACCGTTGTGGTTTTTGCCGTAGGTAAGAACGGTTCTTGCCAGAAACCCGTAGCAGCCACGTAAAACTTGCAACAACAAAGTAGAGGACGTCTAACTTGTTTTTGCAGGGTATGTTGTGATGTGATATGGTCAAGACATGATGTGATATACGTTATTTTATGGGATGATCATGTTTTGTAAGATATCAGGCAACCGACATGAGCCTTATGGTTGTCTCTTTATTGTATGAAATGCAAAAGCCATGTAATTGCTTTAATTTATCACTATGATTTAGCAATAGTTGGCGAGATGACCACGACGCAACAATGGAGATCATGATGGTGCTTTGGAGATGGAGGTCAAAAGCGCAAGATGATGATGGCCATATCATGTCACATATTTTGATCGCATGTGATGTTTATCTTATATGCATCTTATTTTGCTTAGAACGACAGTAGCATTATAAGATGATCCCTTCACTAAATTTCAAGGTAAAAGTGTTCTCCCTGAGTATGCACCGTTTCTATAGTTCGTCATTTCGAGACACCACGTGATGATCGGGTGTGATAGACTCTATGTTCACATATAACGGGTGTAAGACAGTTTTACACATGCAGAATAGTTGGGTTAAACTTGACGAGTCTAGGATTTACAAACATGGCCTCGGAACATTGGAGACCGAAAGGTCGAACGCAAGTCATATAGTAGATATGATCAACATAGAGATGTTCACCATTGAGGACTACCCCATCTCACGTGATGATCAGACATGGGTTGGTTGATTTGGATCACGTGTCACTTAGATGACTTGAGGGATGTCTATTTAAGTGGGAGTTCTTTAGTAATTTGATTAATTAAACTTAATTTATCATGAACTTAGTCTTGATAGTTTTGCACATCTATGTTTTAGATCAATAACTCGCATAATTTTTTATATGTTCCTAGAGAAAACTAAGTTGAAAGATGATAGTAGCAATGATGCAGACTGGGTCCGTGATCTGAGTATTATCCGCATTGCTGCATAGAAGAATTATGTCCTTCATGCACCGCTAGGTGATAGACCTATTGCAGGAGCAGATGCAGATGTTATGAATGTTTGGCAAGCTCGATATGATGACTACTTGATAGTTTAATGCGCCATGCTTTACAGCTTAGAATCGGGGCTTCAAAGACGTTATGAACGCCATGGAACATATGAGATGCTCCAAGAGCTGAAATTGGTATTTTAGACTTATGCCCGTGTTGAGAGGTATGAGACCTCTGACAAGTACTTCGCCTACAACATGGAGGAAAATAGCTCAGCCAGTGAGCATGTACTCAGAATGTCTGGGTACTACAATCGCTTGAATCAAGTGGTAGTTAATCTTCCAGATAAGATAGTGATTAACAGAGTTCTCTAGTCACTATCACCAAGCTACTAGAACTTCGTGATGAACTATAATATGCAAGGGATGACGAAAATGATTCCCGAGCTCTTCGCGATGCTGAAATCGGCGAAGGTAGAAATCAAGAAAGAGCATCAAGTGTTGATGGTTAACAAGACCGCTAGTTTCAAGAAAAAGGGCAAGGGAAAGAAAGGGAACTTCAAAATGAATGGAAAGCAAGTTGTCGCTCCCATGAAGAAGCACAAAGCTGGACCCAAACCTGAAACTGAGTGCTTCTACTGCAAAGGAAATGGTCACTGGAAGAGGAACTGCCCCCAAACACTTGGCGGATAAGAAGGATGGCAAAGTGAACAAAAATATATTTTGATATACATGTTATTGATGTGTACCTTACTAGTGTTCGTAGTAACCCCTGGGTATTTATACCAGTTCAATTGCTAAGATTAGTAACTTGATATAGGAGTTGCAGAATAAACAAAGACTAGTTAAGGGCGAGGTGACGATGTGTGTTGGAAATAAATTCCAAGGTTGATACGATCACCATCGCACACTCCCTCTACCTTTGGGATAAGTGTTGAACCTAAATAAATGTTATTTGGTGTTTGCGTTGAGCATGAATATGATTTGACCATGTTTATTGCAATACGGTTATTCATTTAAGTTAGAGAATAATTGTTGTTCTGTTTACATGAATAAAACCTTCTATGGTCATACACCCAATGTAAATGGTTTATTGAATCTCGATCGTAGTGATACACATATTCATAATATTGATGCCAAAAGATGCAAAGTTGATAATGATAGTGCAACATATTTGTGGCACTGCCGTTTAGGTCATATTGGTGTAAAGCGCATGAAGAAGCTCCATGCAGATGGACTTTTGGAATCACTTGATTATGAATCATTTGATACTTGCGACCATGCCTCATGGGCAAGATGACTAAAACTCCGTTCTCTGGAACAATGGAGCGAGCTAATGACTTATTGGTAATAATACATACCGATGTATGTGGTCCGATGAGTATTGAGGCACGCGACGGGTATCGTTATTTTCTGACCTTCACAGATGATTTGAGCAGATATGGGTATATCTACTTAATGAAAGACAAGTCTGAAATATTTGAAAAGTTCAAAGAATTTCAGAGTGAAGTGGAGAATCATCGTATCAAGAAAATAAAGTTTCTACGATCTGATCGCGAAGGCGAATATTTGAGTTACGAGTTTGCCTTCATTTAAAACAATGTGGAATTGTTTCACAACTCATGCCACCTGGAACACCATAGCATAATGGTGTGTCCGAACGTCGTAACCGTACTTTATTAGATATGGTGCATTCTATGATGTCTCTTACCGATTTACCACTATCATTTTGGGGTTATGCATTAGAGACAGCCGCATTCACGTTAAATATGGCACCGTCTAAATCCATTGAGTGAACTGTGGTTTGGCAAGAAACATAAGCTGTCGTTTCTTAAAGTTTGGGGTTGCGACACTTATGTCAAAAGGCTTCAGCCTGATAAGCTCGAACCCAAATCGTAGAAGTGCGTCTTCATAGGATACCCTAAGGAAACAATTGGGTACACCTTCTACCGCAAATCCGATGGCAAGATCTTTGTTGCCAAGAATGGAACCTTTCTAGAGAAGGAGTTTCTCTTGAAAGAAGTGAGTGGGAGGAAAGTAGAACTTGATGAGGTAATTGTACCTTCTCTCGGATTAGAAAGTAGCACATCAGATAAAACCGTTCCCAAGATGCCTACACCAACTAGAGAGGAAGCTAATGATGATGATCATGAAACTTCAGATCAAGTTACTGCTGGACCTCGTAGGTCGAACAGAACACGTTCCGCACCAGAGTGGTACGGTAATCCTGTCCTGGAAGTCATGTTACTAGACCATTACGAACCTACGAACTATGAAGAAGCTATAATGAGCCTAGATTCCGATAAATGGCTTGAGGCCATGAAATCTGAGATAGGATCCATGCATGTATGAGAACAAAGTGTGGCTTTGGTGGACTTGCCCGATGATCGGCAAGCCATTGAGAACAAATGGCAAGAAGAAGACATATGCTAATGGTAATGTCACCATCTACAAAGCTCGACTTGTCGTGAAAGGTTTTCGACAAGTTCAAGGGGTTGACTACAATGAGACCTTGTCACCCATAGCGATGCTTAAGTCAGTCCAAATCATGTTAGCAATTGCCGCATTTTATAATTATGAAATTTGGCAAATGGACGTCAAAACCGCATTCCTTAATGGATTTCTTAAAGAAGAGTTGTATATGATGCAACTAGAAGGTTTTGTCGATCCTAAAGGTGCTAACAAAGTGTGCAAGCTCCAGGAATCCATCTATGGACTGGTGCAGGCATCTCGGAGTTAGAATATACGCTTTGATGAGGTGATCAAAGCATATGGTTTTATACAGACTTATGATGAAGCCTATATTTACAAGACAGTGAGTGGGAGCTCTGTAGCGTTTCTGATATTATATGTGGATGACATATTATCGATTGGAAATGATATAGCATTTCTGGATAGCATAAAAGGATACTTGAATAAGAATTTTCAATGAAAGACCTCGGTGAAGCTACTTATATATTGTGCATCAAGATCTATAGGGATAGATCGAGACGCTTAATAGGACTTTCACAAAGCACATACCTTGACAAGATTTTGAAGAAGTTCAAAATGGATCAGTCAAAGAAAGGGTTCTTGCTTGTGTTGCAAGGTGTGAAGCTGAGTAAGACTCAAAACCCGACCACAACAGAAGATAGAGAGAGAATGAAAATCATTCCCTATGCCTCAGTCATAGGTTCTATAAAGTATGCCATGCTGTGCACCAGAACTGTTGTGTGCCTTGCCATGAGTTTGGCGAGGGGGTACAATAGTGATTTAAGAGTAGATCACTGGACAACGGTCAAAATTATCCTTATGTACCTTAAAGAGGACTAAGGAAATTTTTCTCGGTTATGGAGGTGAAAAAGAGTTCGTCGTAAAGCGTTATGTCGATGCAAGCTTTGACACCATCCAGATGACTCCAAGTCTCAATCTGGATACGTATTGAAAGTGGGAGCAATTAGCTAGACTAGCTCCATGCAGGGCATTGTAGACATAGAAATTTTCAAAATACATACGGATCTGAATGTGGATGACCTGTTGACTAAACCTCTCTCACAAGCAAAACATGATCACACCTTATTACTCTTTGGGTGTTAATCACATGGCGATGTGAACTAGATTATTGACTCTAGTAAACCCTATGGGTGTTGGTCACATGGCGATGTGAACTATGGGTGTTATTCACATGGCGATGTGAACTAGATTATTGACTCTAGTGCAAGTGGGAGACTGAAGGAAATATGCCCTAGAGGCAATAATAAAGTTGTTATTTTATATTTACTTATTCATGATAAAGGTTTATTATTCATGCCATAATTGTATTGATCGGAAACCTAAATACATGTGTGAATACATAAAAAAATAATGTGTCCCTGGTAAGCCTCTACTAAACTAGCTCATTGATCAAAGATGGTTAAGGTTTCCTAACCATGGACATGAGTTGTCATTTGATAACGGGATCACATCATTAGGAGAATGATGTGATGGACAAGACCCATCCATTAGCTTAGCATAATGATCGTTCAGTTTTATTGATATTGCTTTTTTCATGTCAAATACATATTCCTTCGACTATGAGATTATGCAACTCCCGGATGCCGGAGGAATACCTTGTGTGCTATCAAACGTCACAACGTGACTGGGTGATCATAAATATGCTCTACAGGTATCTCCGGAGGTGTTTGTTGAGTTGACATATATATACACGTCATAAGCTTGCAAGCAAATGACTAAGGAGTTAGTCACAAGGTCATGTATTACGGAACAAGTAAAGAGACTTGCCGATAACGAGATTGAACTAGGTATGAAGATACCGACGATCGAATCTCGGGCAAGTAACATACCGATGGACAAAGGGAATTAATTACGTATGTTGTCATAACGGATCGACCGATAAAGATCTTTGTAGAATATGTAGGAGCCAATATGGACATCTAGGTTCCGCTATTGGTTATTGAGCAGAGAGGTGTCTCGGTCATGTCTACATAGTTCTCGAACCAGTAGGGTCCGCACGCTTAACGTTCGTTCATGATATAGTATTATATCACTACAAAAAAATACACTTCCGTGATGATACGTGTTTGTCACAGTAGGTCACGTTTTCTGTCATGCATGTACATCCATGACAAATTTATGACAGAATCAAGATAGTCATACCTATGCTGTCGTAGAAGTGTTCCATGACATTACCAAAATTATCATCACAGAAGTGTCCACTTCCATGACGATAAATCACGCGTCACAGAAGTGCTTTCGTCAAGGGTGACCGACACGTGGTATCCACCGTAACGGAACGCCGTCAAGCTATCGGGTCCGGTTTTGGATCCGATAACCCGTTAACAGCCCGGACCAATGGGGATATTCCATGTGTAAAATCATCATTGGCCGGAGGAAACACGTGTTGCCTCACCATTGGGACAAATGTCATCCACTTATTGGACAAAAGGCGCCTATGATAGGTCGACACGTGGCACGGCCCAACAGTGGCCCATTCCAGTGAAAAAGGCTGGCCCAGTAAAAAATAGCAGGCCGGCCCATATAAGGCCTACTTGTGTCAGGTCCACTTAAGCCCACGGCCCATACGAGATGTGCCAATTCAGCCCGTCAACGGCCCGTTAAATATTTGATAGCATTGCAGCCCATCGTCAATTCGAGCCCGTTAACAGCCCGCTATATATTTGGGCTCAATATCGGCCCGATGAGATTTCGGCCTGTTAACGGCCCATTCAGTGGATGTGCCAATTTTCACGATGTACATCTTTCGGCCTTTTAGCGACCCATTTAAATATTGGGCTAATTTTCGGCCCGGTGTGCCTTCCAGCCTGTTGACGGCCCATAAAGCAGTTGGGCCATTTGTAGTCGGACCTGAGTTTTGGCCTTTTAGCGACCCATTTAAGTGTTGGGCCAATTTCCGACCCGGTGTGTCTTTCAGCCTGGTGACGACCCATATATCTGTTGGGCCATTTGTAGTCGGACCTGAGTTTTGGCCTTTTAGCGACCCATTTAAGTGTTGGGCCAATTCCGGCCTGTCGCCTTCGACTGTTAACGGACCATAAATGAGTTGGGCCATTTGTAGTCGGACCTGAGTTTTGGCCTTTTAACGGCCCACGCCCTTCATGGTCCAATACCAGCCCGGTTTCTCTTTCGGCCTGCTAAAGGCCCACAACATAGTTGGGCCATTTACAATACGACCTGACTTTCGGCCTCTTAGCGGCCCATGCTCTACATGGTCCATTACAAGCCCGCTGTCTCTTTCGGCCTGCTAAAGGCCCATAGTATAGTTGGGCCATATGTAGCCCGAACTTAGTAACAGCCTGTTAATGGCCCGTGAAATCAATTGGGCCCACCTGTTGCCCGCTTCGATGTCATCCTGTTAACGACCCGAGAGTTAAGAGGGCCGACCATTAACTTTCGGCCTGGTAACGACCCATTAACTTAATGGGCCCATTAAAGTTCGTACATGTCTTTAGGCCAAATTAGATCATTTGAGCCCATTACGATGAGCAATTATGCACAGGACCAAAACCGATCAAGCAAAGGTACGACATACAGGGAAAAACGTTGCACATCCAGCATATATTACAGGAAATTAAATCCACTGGGCAATCAAAGATTGATGCCAGTGCAAATAAATGAACAGAACCTAACGATCTACAACGTCACAATCTGCAACCTCAGCACGGATGACGCCCATAAGCATGTGGGCAAGTTCTTGCTGCTTTGCTACACTCTCTCTCTGAAAACATTGATCAGTTGTTGTGTCGCACAACTCTGCACCTCTGATTCCTCCACCATTTCCATCATTCCTTCAGCCATTTTTTGGTTCACAAACATACATTTTTTCCGTTGCATTCGAGACAGAGGATACTAAACAGATTCAGATGGCGATTTTGGCAGGCTTGTATTATTGATAGTGGAGAGTGTCTCGACCAATACATCATAACATAAATTAGGAGGGAAACCAAACATATTAATCATGAGTTATTGGCATATTACCTGGCCTAGATTTATTGGAAAGAAACAATGGGGTTGCCTTGATGTTTTCAGAGTTTTTCTTCTTATCTTCAGCAGCCTGCACCAAATTAAGACACTAGCATTGCTATCATTGGCCAAGTCAGATAATAGGAAAGCAACATTGGCTGTGAGCGTTTGGGCAACTAGCCAACACCAAATTAACACAATATGGCACAACTACCATCAGCCAGGTAAGGTAATATGAAATCAACATTGACACAATGAATGAATGGGCAACCAGAGCAGCACTACAATTCAGTAATGTGCATGATATGAGATAGTACACTCATGCAGCTCAGTATGCAAAACTACCAGGCAGTTTTATTTACAAAAATCAACATTGGCGCCTTTAACCTTTTGCTACAACAAATTTTAGATTAGACAAAGGTTGGATTCATGCCGATTAACAAAATACATGCTGATGTAAAAATATAGTGATATATAACAGGTACTTACATCAGCATTGGAGCACAGAGAATTCCCGCAAGATATTTTCCTCGAATACAATGCCAATGAAGGAAATCTTCTATCATTTAACCTTATTTTCTAAAAGAGAGATGGGTAAGAAACATGTAGAAAATATGATCGGAATGCTATAAAATTTCATGATGCGAGGATACGCACACGCTTCTTAGAATGGAGTTGACATTCTTTTGCTGGACTGGAGCGGACTAGTTCTTTGGCCACTGGAATCTGCTTATTATCAGTTGGAGTTGGGTTTCTCTGTGCTGGAGCAATATCTATGAAAAATGGAGTTGGTTTATTATCTCCTGGTGTTTGGATCTTTTGCAAAGACCTGGTTTGTAACCCTTCAGTTTCTAACATAGCTGTCTTCCCCTTGCATGCCTTATATAGAAAAAATGGTGCTTCAATTATAAAACATGCTACAGCAGAGATGGAATAGGTACTGAAGAATAGAAAGGCATGATATATTGACATGTATTCCCTCCATCCGGAAATAAATGGATGGGTCTAGGCGTATTTCAGTTCAAGATACATCAGTTTTATCCATTTCTCGACATGTAATCCAGACGGAGGAGTATGATGTAAGAGCTAGGGATCTGACAGGACAACACAAGTAAAAAACACTAAAACCCACTGCAGAACCAAAGTAATCAAACCCCCGATATGAGATAGTACACTCATGCAGCTCGGGATGCAAAACTACGAGGCAGTTTTCCTTACAAAATCAACATTGTGGCCTTTAATCATACATTTTGCTACAACTAAATTTAGATCAGATAAAGGTTGGATTCACGCCGATTAACAAAATACATGCTGATTTAAAAATATAGTGATATACAACAGGTACTTACATCTGCATTGGAGTACAGAGAATTCCTGCAAGAATCTTTCCTCACAGACGATACCAGTGCAGAAATTCTTCTATCTGATAAGCTTATTTTCTAAAAGAGAGATGGGTAAGAAACATGTAGAAAATATGATCAGCATACTATAAAATTTCATGATGCAAGGATGTAACATCCCAAATTTTCCTATTTGGAATGTTTTACAATTATAGATAAGCATCCTATGCATCCTGTTTGAATTTGAATACCATTTGAAGTTTCAGAGAGTTTTGAATTTGAAATTTGAATTCCAAACTTTGGCATGTGGGAAACCATTCAAAAACCAAGCCTGATAAATACTTGATCAAAAGTATGAGAGGAGCTAACATGACACTCCAAAAATATCAGAGGAAACAAAGCCAAAAGAATTGGATTCAAATCTGAATTTTATTTGAATTTGAAAAAATGGATTTTTATGAAGTTTGGATTTTGCCTTTGGAAAAATGTTCAAATGAAAGGAATATTCCCTGATCATTTTGGTATATATATACTATATATAAAATATTTATAGTTTAGGTTTTATTTTGTTTTGGTTTTATTAAAAAATAAAGGAAAAACCTTTTGGCGCATGACCAGCCACCCAGCCCAGCCAAGACCGCGCCCTCGGCCACCCCCACAAGCACCAGGCCCAGCCAGCCGGCCCACTAGGCCAACAGCCAGCCAGCCGACCGCGCCCCCCCGCCCGATCCCCTAGGATCCGGTCGACCAATCAAAACCCCTTCTCCCTCTCAGCGACCCGTGGCCCCACCTCTCTTCTTCCCCTCGCCCACGTTTGAACCTCATGGGAGATCCATGGGATCCAGAAGAATCTGGGATCCCGATCGCCCGATGCCCTTCCGCTCCTCACTGACCCCTGGCTATATAAGCCAAGTCCCCCACCCCATTCCCCCTTAGCCTCATGGAGCCCTCTCCCTCTCTCTCCCGGCACGCTGGAGCCGAGCTCACCTCTCCGCCAAAACCCTCGCGTCGTCGCCGCTCTGGTGCACCCGACCCACCCCAACTCCACCGAACCATTCCCGAGCTCCAAGACCTCCCGGCGTCTCGCTTGAAGCTCGCTGACGCCTTCAAGCCCCGGAGCACTCTCGCCGCCGCCACGCGTCGCCGAGTCCGGTAAGCCCAGCATCCCCCTCCACTGTTAGATCCTAAACCTAGGGTTAGGATTAGAAGCCCCAGAAGGGTAAGTTTTAGTTAGAAAACCGGACGGACGAGCGGTTTATTTTTATTAGTTAGGTTTATTTTAGTTAGGCGGTTCTGTTAGTTAAACCCTAGGCCCATTTAGTCTATCGGCGCCTAGTGCATAGTTTAGGCCCATTAGGCCTTTTTCTTTTATTTTGATTTTCTGTTTTAGCGATTTGTTTCAAATTTCAAAAATGTATATCTTTTATTCTGTTTATTATTTTGAGTGATTCTTTTTTGTTGGATTGCAAATTTTATGTAGTTTCTGAAAACATATATTTAGCTATGTTAAAATAATTAAAAATGCTTGAATATTGTTTTAGTCAGAATAGCAAATATGCTATAGTTTTAGTTAGAAAAATTATTTTTGCATGATTCTTTTTGCAATCACTTTATTTTGATATTGCCAAACCCTAGAAATTAACTTTGGTATTTTAGGATTAATAAATAATTAATTCTAGGCAGAATCCTATTAATCCTAATTAATTGATTAGTTCTGTTTTCCTAATTAATTAATTAGTAAATTAATTTATTTTAACTTGTGATTAGTTATTCTAGGTTAGTTTCTGTCATTCCATTAGATGAACTTTTATTTACAATTAATAAAAGTTTTAAATTAATTTTCTAATAGAAATTGGATTAGGCCTAAAGTGAGTTTTATAATAGCTATTTAATTAATTCTTTTTGCTCCTAGTTGCTTAGTTAATCCTTTTCTGTTAAGTTAACCTAAAACCATGATTAGGTTATGTTGAGGAATTTTGTTATATAAAACTATTTTTGTTATTGTTTGGAATAGGGAAAAACTTTGAATTTGATTTCTTTGAGTTTTCCTTTTGATTTGGTTTTGATTGTTTGGTTGTGTTATGTTATCTTTGTTATCTTGTGTGATCCTCTTGCTTTGTGCTTATTATGTTATTGTTTGTCTCGGTAGAGTTCCTGAGTCTAAGCTTCTTTGCTCTGACTCTTTAGCTTCGAGGATCATCGGCAAGGCAAGTTTTGATCATGTTATTTCTATACCTATGTTTTGTGCATTAGTAGTTGTCACCACCCCACCATTGCATGCAGTAGTGAAAATCTTGAAGTCATTAAACTTGAGTAGTATCATGTGGTAGGATGAACCAATCCCTTGTTACATGGCCCCGGGGCGTAGTAGTTACTTTGCTATGCTCGTGAGGCGGGATTTGTGGTGAGTGAAATCCATAAGCAAGATGTGAGAGTCAATGATGATGACAACCCATGGACTACAATGATCAAGATGGACTTGGAAAATCACTCTTGGGTGGAGGGCGGTTGGCGGGCACCTGGAGCACCCAGTGGTGGCGGGATGCATGGAGAAGCGCCATGACATCCTGCGGAAAGCTTCACCCAGCCACGAAGAGAAGGATGGATGCCCCATGACCGGAAGCTTACTGTGCAGCCGCAAGCCATTATGGGCTCTGGCTGGGTTGACCCTTGTAGTGAAGCTGGCTGGGCGGTACTACGAGAAGTAGAGCGAGCGGTAGGGTTGGATGGGTACCGCGGTGGCGGAAGAACTCTTTGGAAGACCTGTTTCATTCGTCCGTCTTCAAACACCATGAAGTGCGAAGACTTTAAAGGAGGAATGATTCTTGCGGGAAAGTCGCAAACCTCTGCAGAGTGTTATAACCTAATCGATTAGCCGTGTCCCGATTCACGGACATTTGAGCATCTGGACCTTGGAAGTATTCGGATATCTCAACACTTAACTCTAATGAATTAATTTGATTGGGTTTATGACTTAATAATAATTTTGGGAGCGAGATATTGGTTGGCGGAACCATCTCAATAACTACCAACAATTTGTAGTAATTTGCAAATAAGTCCTTTGTAGTAGGATAAAATTGGCTTTACATAAAATGATGAAACTTAGAGCTCCACACCAAATATGCATATAGAGTTAGTAACTTTATTATTGTTATTCTTCATAACTTGCCAACTTATTCCAAAAGCTGACCTACATGGCTGCAACGTATTATGTTGCGAGATATATTCGATCGGAGTGAGGCTACGCTCCCGCTTAGCGATTGCCCTTTGAGTCGGATGGACTCGCTTACCTTCGACGCTCCGCAGCATTTTAGTTTATTTCTCATGAGTTGGCCTTGAGCGAATTTATTCCCTTGTAATAAAGACTCTATATGAGAATCGATTAATGATATTCAGGTGTGATTGAACTTTGATTACTTTATCGATGTACTGTGAGTACCAGCATGATCTTGGGATGGTACAGACACAGAGATTTGACCGATTTTGGGTCAGGTCGCTACAAAGGATACACACACGCTTCTTAGAATGGAGTTGACATATTTTTGCTGGACTGGAGCGAACTAGTTCTTTGGCCACTAGAATCTGCTTATTATCAGTAGGAGTTGGGTTTCTCTGTGCTGGAGCAGTATCTATAAAAACCGGAGTTGGTTTATTATCTCCTGGCGTTTGGATCTTTTGCAAAGACCTGGTTTGTAACCCTTCAGATTCTAACATAATCGTCTTCCCCTTGCATACCTTGTATAGAAGAATGGTCCTTCAATTATAAAACATGCTACAACAGAGATATGGAATAGGTACTGAAGAATAGAAAGGCATGACATATTGACATGTGTTCCCTCCATCCGGAAAAAAATGGATGGGTCTAGGCGATTTCAGTTCTAGATACATCCTTTTTATCCATTTCGACAACATGTAATCCGGACGGAGGAGTATGGTGTAAGAGCTAGGGATCGACAGGAAAACACAGTAAAAAAGCACTAGTTGAATGTAAAACTGTATGCTAGCGGAATACGTATGAGAAAAACTAAGGCAACATACACGTGTATGATTGGGAAACTAAGATGGCATTGCAACAGAGCATTAGAACAACACTTCAATGTAAAAAAACATGGTATGATAGATAGATGAAGTACATATTGATGAATAACAATGCATAAGATATTCAGAAGCATGATGTCCAAATTAAGCAGATGGCATTGCGATAGAGCAAGGACCTTGTGGGGTGAAGAGGATTCAACATCTTTCTGCAAGTCTTCTGAAGAACTGCCTTTACATGTTCCATCATATTGGGTATCATTGACATCAAGTTTATTGGCCTTTACATTGCTCCGTGAGGTTCTTGTGGATATATCAGTGTGTGCAATTATATCTGACATGCATGGAAGACAACTAGTAGTTAGATTTATGTAATGTATGCCTGTAGGAGACGACATAAATAGTAGGACTGGGGTTAACTAGCAGCAACAGGTCTAAAAAACTAAAGGGAGAACAAAGATGAAAGCTACAGAATATGTATCGTTTGTACTCGAGATTAATTAGATGGCACACAAAAGTATTAAAGAACAACATAGGTAATACTAGAAGTGGTATAATACTATAATCACCAGCCTGTGGGATAGCATTGGCTGATGGATGATAACTATGGAACAGCGTTACCTAAAGAACAAGTATCTTAGCTGAACTATGGAACAACGTTAACTCCTGAACAAGACCCGTAAGAGATCAGCATGAATATAAAGTGAAATGTGATAATCTATTTTCCATGCTTAGATGAATAACAAAGCCATACATGTTGCACACAAGTAAGATGAGGGTACAACCTATCGGCCGCCATCCATAGGAGTGAGCATCATGTTTGACTTGTCGATGACCTGCGGTTGTTGTGGCTGTCCATATCGACGCACGCGCATTCGATCGAGGAAGCTGTTGAGAGGGACTATAGCTCCCTTACGGTGTATGCTTCCCTGTTGGAGCAGCTGCGGTGAGTCGGAAGGCGGTGTGGCTGAAGATGCAGATAACGATAATGTTAAAACGACACATCTCTTTGATCTGAAGAAATACACTAAGAGATCAACGAGAAGGTACAAGAGTGGTCACACGTCATTGGTCGAGACTAAATTGGGGTCACACGATTTTATTTTATTTTGGTACTGTACGATCTACACCAGATGGCTTGATGGTCGTCTTGTGCCTCCCGGCTGACACTATTAGGAATCTTCCCCGAAGAGCCAGCGACCAACGGAAGAGCAGCTTGCCTCCGCCGTCCGTGGCCCCGGCAAAAACCCCGCTCCCCGCCCCACCGCACTGCCGTGGTTGCGCCGCCCCCGGGCCAATCCATAAAGACTCCTCGTCATCCAGATCCGGCGGCGGCATTACCTTGAACCCACGCAACTCTAAGATAGCCATCTAAACGCTGCTTCCGCGGTGAACTTGCGGCCCCGCACCCTTACGTTAGACATCAGCCTAGGAGCTCCGCCGCCTCGAGGGGTGCTGCTTCCCATTGGGAATCGATTGGCCCACAATAAAAATTCAGACAACTGACTCCTAAATAAAGTGATTTGAGATGAGGGTGCGACCTATCTAGCGGCATAGTGAAGTAGGCAGGTCCAGCTGCCGAGTCAGTGAGGCCGGTGCGGTTGCGGTGGCCACCGGCGGCAGGGAAACAACGATGTCGCGACGGTCGATGGCTGCGGGGAAGCAGCGCCGGGACTCTGGACGGATCCGAAGTTGGAGCCGCTCCGGCGCCGTGAACAACGGCGGGGGTGAATCGACTCCGGTACGGTTCAACCGGCCGTCGTTGAGGCAGCTCCAGCAGCACGGAGTAAGAGGCACACGGCCCAGTGCACGAGGGCAAATGGACAGCGTCTCGGCGTTAGGGAGGAGGCGGCTGTGAAGTTGGTGCGGTGGGGCGCCATGGAGGAGGGGCTGAGGTTTGCGGCTCGGGAGAAGGGAGCTTCGGGAGAAGGTGATTTGGCGCCCACGAGGTATGAATGGGGAGGGGGGGTGGGAGGGGAGTGGAATCATGTTTCTGGACGCATTTATGCGAAATGTGAGGGGAGTTACAGTTCTACCCCTGCCTTTAGGCTTCTCGGCTTGGGTCGTGTCTTGAGGTCGGGGATAGTAGAGTAACTTTGCTTCTCCCCAAATAGTGGGCGGGGGCGATTTGAGCGGCGAGGCGTGTTTTGAAATATAGTGGGCACGAGCGATTTGAGGCGAGGAGGCGTGTTTTGAAATAGTGGCGCGAGCTATTTGAGGCGAGGAGAGCGTGTTTTGCCGACCATGGTTTATGAATTACTCGGCACATGTCATTTCGGCCGAGGAGAAGGCGCGCTTGGATGAAGTTACGAACCTACCCTCGATGCACAACGGGCCAATTAATGTGTATCCCATATAGGACGGTAATTTCGCGTCTCCCATTTATTTGCTCGGGCTAATTCCACCGAGCAGCGGTTCGTTCAAAATTTGGGAGAACGAGCATCCACGTCTACCTTACCAAGTCGATTCGAATCAAGCTAAAAAAGTCGATTTGAATCAAATTTAGAAATATTAGCTTGCCACTTCTTTTTTAGATGAAGAGATGATGCTCGGGAGTAATGTGTTTTTACATGCTCGTTGCTAGCAATTTACTATATGACAAATAGTTGACCCACTCAAAAACGGGAATCAAACCCAAAATAAAATATCTCGATTCAATGGAATAGCTTGTTCACCAGGTCAAAATAGTGAACTAAATCCAAAATTGAACACCTCAATCGAATAGCATGTTGTACAGTATTATAGTACTCCATGAACATGTTGAAAGTCAAATTAATGAACTTGTTTGATATACGCATATATCCGTTCATGTGTGGATTGCAGACAACATGTTCTCCAATTTAAATATTTGAATACAAGTTTATATCGAAACATGGTTTATATCAGTCTTTAATGCATAAAACGCGACCTCCCCCTCTCCCGGACTCCTGCTCTCTCTCTCTCTCTCTCTCTCTCTCTCTCTCTCTCTTGCCGACAATCTTCAATTCTGTCGCACGCATCCAACACACAAACATTGTTGGTCCTCTCTCTTTCTCTCCATCTCTCTCTCTCTCTCTCTCTCTCTCTCTCTCTCTCTTTGTGTGTGTGCGTGGGTGGGGGGGTCTTTCTAGTTCGCATGCATATATACTCCATCTATAGGTCTCTCTCGCACACTATGTATGATTCTCTAGTCCAAGCTATTGGGTGCACTCATCGTACGCACACAAATTCCTTGGCTCGTTGCCCGTAACTCTCTCACGCACCACTCTATCGTCTCGGAGCTCTTCCCCCTCTCTCTCAAACTCTCCATCTACCTGGGTCACACATACACATGCATATCTCACTGCTTTTCGATAAGCCCATCTAAAACTCTATCTCTCTCCCTCGTTCTCTCTCCATCTCACACGCACACACACACAATCTCATGCCTAGCTAGCCAAGTATGATGGTCTCTCACTCAATTGTAGGCACACGTAGTCCCCCTATATGTATATGACTAGCTAATCTTAGTCTCCATCACAAACATGTGCATGGTCTATCTCGATTTCTCTCGGGGCATCTTTCTATCGCGCACACACCTCCCTCGATCTCCCACCCATATAGTCCCCTCACGATCTCAAGGGGGTCTCTCTATCACAAACACACCCTCTCGCCCTCCCCATGCGTCCATGTTCTCCATGTGTCCCTCTCGACCTTTGTTCCTTGTTGGCCAGACCTCTATTGGACATGTGCTATAGGGGTGTCTCTCTCCGTTGCAAACAATCACACACTAGCTATCTTTGTGTATATCCTCGCCTCACTTTTCTATCTCGGAGATGCATTCGTGATATGTTCGCCTAAGAAACGAAAACACACACACTCTCTCTAGTTTATCGTTTGTTGTCACTTTCTCTTTCACACACATACTCTTTTTGCACACTTACTCATTCTCCTTCACACACACTTGATCCCTCTCGACTTAGACACTCTCCTCGGTCCATAGCATATTGATTTATTGAGAAGTCAAACATCACAAAGTTTGACCATGTACGTGGAGAAAAACAATTACATATGGAACGACAAACATATACCATTAGATTCACCATGATATGTAGTTTTGTATGATGTATCTTTGGTATTGAAAATATAAATAAGATTTGTGTAAACCTAATCAAAGTTTCCAATGTTTGACTTCTAAAAAAGTTACATGCACGGCATTATCGAGCGGATGGAATATCTCTTTCCCCCTCTCAGCTATCTGACGCACCACTCAGCCTTATCGGGGCTCCTCAATCTCTCTCAAACTTTATATCTCCCTGGTTCACACATACACATGTCTTGCTCACGCTATACATATAGACTCATCCAACACTCTCCGCCCTTGTTCTCTCTCTATGTGACACGCACCCCCCTAATAATAAGTACCATAATCCCTCACTCCATCATAGGCGCAAGCACTCCCCCCCTAAGTATGATTATCTCTCACTAGCCATCAGGAACACACGTATTGTCTCCTTCTATCCATCGTCTATATCGATATCTCTCGGGTATCTTCTATCGCACACACCTTGTCCTCGATCTCCCACCCATGTAGTCCCATCATGATCTCGGGGGGATCTCTATGACAAACATACACTCTCTCCTCCCCATGTCGCATTTTCTCCGTACGTCTCTCTCGACCTCTCTCCCTTGTTTGTCAGACCCCTCTTGGCCACATGCTAGGGGTCTTGCTCTCTCGGTTGCAAACAACCACACACTATCTCCTCACCTTGCTTCCGTTGTTGAAGATGCATCTGTGATATGTTTGCATAAGACACACACGTTTTTTCTAGACTTTTATCGAGTGTTGTCCATGTCTCTTTCACACACGCACACACACTTTTTTCACTCACTCTTTCTATTTCTCTCTCTCTTTCTCTCTCTCTCTCTCTCTCTCTCTAGTTAGGGACTCTCTCACGTCCATAAGCATATGGATGTTTTGAAAAGTCAAACCTCAGAAAAGTTTGACCAGGTATATGTGGAGAAAGACATTTACATCTGGAAAGATCATTAGATTCATCACAACATGTACTTACTTCACACTATCATTTATCTTTGGTATTGTAGATATAAGTAATTTCTTTATAAACTTGGTCAAAGTTTTAAAAGTTTGACTTTAAAAAAATGTTGGAACTACATTATCGAACGGAGGGAGTAGCTCTTTCTCTCTCTCTCTCTCTCTTTGCTATCTCTCACAGGCCTCCCCACTCACACGAACACTCTATACCGACGGATTATACGCGCACTGTGTCAGTGTATAGCTCCATATATTGTTAAGTTGACCGGTCAACCAGTCCACATGCTGCCTTGTCAGCTCATGTTCTGTATCTTCGTGTCTTTGGCCCATGTGGCGATGGGTGAAAATAAGTAAACTAGAGGCCCATCGACATGCGGTGAAGTAAACAAAGTTGAAACCACTGGGTAGCACCCGCACGCTAATGGCGAGGCACATTGAGGACACACTTCTTCCGCGTGGAGGGCCTTTTCGCGCACAATTAACCACTCTGCGGCGGCATGCATGAAGGGCCTTTTCGCGCACACCCAGCACACAACACACACCAGGACACGTGTACACCGACGTCGCCGTCGGTTGAGATGGACGGCGAGGAAACCAACAAGCGGAGGCGGCTCAAGCCAAAACTGCATCTGGTGAGCCTGGACTTCATCAGCAGCCTCCCCGACGACATGCTGCTCGTCATCATCGGCCTCCTCCCCACCAAATCTGCCGCGTGGACCGCCCTGCTCTCCCGGCGGTGGCGCCCCCTCTGGCGCTGCGTCCCCCTCAACCTCACCGTCGATAGCTGCCTCTGCGGCGGGGATTGCAAACGCATGGCGCGATCTCCAAGATCATTTCGCCGTACCACAGGACAGCCAGACGCCTTGACATCCGCATGTTCGGTACCAAGCGCAAGGTCCAACCCAAGTTCGACGAGTGGTTCTTATCCCCGCCCTAGATCAGCTCGAGGAGCTCAGCTTTGAAGCTGGACGATGTCGCTCTCGCCACCGTCCGCGCTCGCCTCACGCCAACGCTGCTGCGCGCCAGCTTCAGCTCTGCTATCTTCCCAGTTAATTCGCGCCGCCCTTCTTCTCCCTCAACTCAAGCAGCTCAACCTCTTCGATGTTGTCATCCCGAAGAAGGCTATGGAGCACCTGCTCCGCAGCTGTACTGCGCTCAAGTACCTTCGTCTTGAGCAGATCCACGGGTTCATTAGCCTCCACATCGCCTCGACGAATCTCCGACGGATTTATGTGTCTTGCTGGCCCCGCAACAAGACATCAATTGGGAAGAGATCACTCCAGCTGTTCCACGTTATGGTCATTGAGAATGCGCCTTTCCTTGAGAGATTGCTTGTATCGGATCTAGAAGGTCCAACAAAAATCAGGGTCATTGACACGCCGAAATTGACAGCATTGGTGCACTCGTCTGCCAAATTCTCCGAACTCTTTATTGGATTTGTAATCGTTTAGGTACATCACTCATCTTCTTCTCCATCTTCTTGAAATTCACATTTTTAAATTTCTTCTTGATGTATTTACGACCGTCTTCCAGAAAATGATTCCCACAAGCTTGACCCAGTCTATGCGCACAGTGAAGATCTGGGCAATAAAATCTATCGGCCCCAATCTGGATCAAGTTGTTGGATTCCTTGCATGCTTTTCGTGCACGGAGAAGCTACTCATCGAGGTGAAACTTATTTCCTATTAGTAGCGGTAATCTGGCGTAGCTCAAAATTTTCGTAATTTTCCCAAATTACGATGACAAGTGTAGTGTTCAAAACTGCATCTCGCCTTTGCACCGAAAGAAATGTTTTAGTATTTTTCTCACGTGATCACCTGCATCGTTTTTGTTGTACTACTATAGTAGCCTAGGCTAGTCATAGTGGAAAGTAACTTAGACTACTCCAGTAACTCTATGGTTACCCTAAGAGCAAGTACTACCTCCGTCCTGGTTTACTCTTCCTATTTTGTAGTATGAAAATTTGACCATAGATTTAACTAACAAAATGTTAATGCATGTCACTAAGGACTATATCGTTGGATTCATATTTGAACATAATTTCAAATGGTGTAATTTTTAGTGACATGCATTGGCATTTTCTTACATAAATATATGGTCAAATTTTATACTAAATAAGAGGTAGTACAAAAGTGGGCTATAACGCCCCTCCATTATGTAGGCCAAAACACGTGCCAAATTCACTTGTGATGCATTTGGCATCGATGCCCCTCCATTGCTCACCTGGTGCCCAATCTGGATCACCTACTTTGCTCCGGTGCCAAATTAACTCACGCAATGAAAAAACACTTGCGTGGGAGAGAGAGGACTGAGGCAATAAAAAACACTTGTCTGGGAGAGTGAGAGGCTGGTGTTGTTGGTTTGATTGATTTGTTTATACATGTGGGTCTATGTGCACAACAGTGCCAACTCTCTCACATCGCGAGAGCGGTGCCAAAATCTTTGATTTGACATCGATCGTATTATGTGGCATACTTTTGCGAAATATGGCATCGGCCACATAGTGGAAGGCAACAAATGCCCAAGCTCTTCACGTACTCCTAGGAAAATGAGAGGAAGAGAGAGAGAGAGAGAGAGAGAGAGAGAGAGAGAGAGAGAGAGAGAGAGAGAGAGAATATCACTAGCCAGCCAACCCTATCGTATGAGCGAATGATATTGGTACCTCTTGATGACACGGCAATCTTATACAACCAACTGCTCTAATATGTTCTCTTCTTTTGCAGATAAAAAAAGACCCTAAAGTGAAAAATGTGCTGCACTATAGCAATCTCATCGAATGCCTTGATCTCCATCTTACAGAAATTGATTTGACCGACTACCGAGGCAACACATTTGGGATTAAATTGGTCAGGTTCTTTGTTCTGGAGGCAAGTGTGCTCAAGGTAATGAGGTTTGGTGTTCTCTGGCGCAACAATGAATGGCGTGCTGATCACGGCAAGTGTCTAAGCCTAAATGACAAAGTCTCCGCAGAAGCTGAATTTGTTTTTGAAACATCGAGTGGCTAGAGACTCGAAAACTTATTTGCCCATTAGTGACTTGTCAGGGCGGCGGATTTTAGTTTGTATGATAATGCCGCATCCACCTAAAGTAACGAAAGTTCTTACGCAAACTTCCTAGTAATTCCCTCTTTGTAGGCGCAGCATTACTCCTAACATTTGTAATATCAGTTTGAAACTTGTAATATTGCCGTGTCCTATTCCTGTGTTTTCAAAATCCTGCGAATCAAACAGGTCTTGAGTTCGTGATGATGTTGTGCCTGCCATCTTTCACCAATAGCCATCGGATCTAGATCTGACGCATACAAACCAAACTTCTCGGTTTGCAAAAGATGCCGCACTTGTTCCCTATTTACAAACAACTCCTTGTCTCTCACAATCAGCCTTATCTCCTCCCCACCACATCTAGAAGGCCATGGAAAAATCTGGCGCGATGGCCACTGCCGGCGCCGTCCACTCCCCAATCATGGTGTTCCGTGCAATGCACATGCATCTACGCACGGGAAATTATGTCGAACACGGCTAGTTGTAAGCAGGCTAGGTCTACAGCCATGATGATAGTGACTGAAGACGGTGAGGCTGACTATGGTATGCCGAACACAGCGCCTATACTCAGGTGTCATCTCCGGCGTGGGTCTTGTCACTTCACGTGAGGAGCAAAGACGTAATAATTTGACCAATGGGCGATCTGATGCTACTACATTGGTAGTACTACTACTACTAGTACTAGCACCACCGTCTGGATTTAGTAGTACTACCACATCCATCTGGATTTAGTATTTGACTAGCAATATCTAGTAATGCATGTTACAAAAAAATACTACTCCCTCTGTAAATAAATACATGGTGTATTGTTTTATTCCTATCGGCGAGGTAACTTAATGTCTTTTCGCTACTTAATAGGATTACATGCAATGAACTAACCACCGCATGTGATATTTGGTAGTCTCAAGTCATTGAAAGCATGCACGGGCACGGAGGGGGACGTAGCTTCATTGACTTACTACACCTGCCTTTGGGTGTATGACACATGGGTCCAACGGGTGGCTGGCCAACCTGTCATACAGCCAAAGGCAGGTGCAGTAGAGGGGCGAGGAGTAGATGGCCAACACGCACGTGAATTTAATGCAGTCTACACTTCTCCTATAAAGGCTCCTGCCAGTCCAATCTACGAAATCCTACGCACCTACGCACCCAAGGGCAAGAGTGATCACTCCAATCGCAAGATCAGTTGACTAGAAGCTAGACCCACGGAGGCGATGAGCGCGAGCATCAGCCGGCTGTGCCAGATGGTCCACGATGCCGGCCTGCGGCCCGGCACCGAGGAACGTCTCCAGGTAGTGCTTGAGGCCGCCAGCTTTGTCTCCTTGTTCGACGAGGTCCTCGTCGGCTTCCTCAACAAGTTCACCATCGTCAAGAAGCTCGCGGACGACCTTGACGTACGCCTCCAGCCCACGCGCCCAGGCTCTGCGATGCCTGCCACCCTCAACGGTCTCTATGGTGACAACCTCTTCGACGCACTGGTGGCCCTGCGACTGCCCGCCGTCGCGCCGGAGAATGTCCACCTCGAGGTTGCGCTCGCCGCGCAGCGCCTGGCGCAGCAAGAAACCATCGACATAATTACCCACGTCTACGCGCAAATCGTCCAGAAGGACTACTACATGCAAGAGGAGGATGATAGGATGCTGGCCTTCTTGGACCGCAGGGCAACCTTGGATGGCATTGTTCAGAAGCACGTTGAGCTTGCCGCCAACGTCGCTACTCCTCACACGTCGGTTGCTGACCCGGTGCACTAGGGCGTGAGGATGTCGTTGATGGATCCGTATGTATCTTTAACTTTCCGCCAAATCCATGTAGTAGTATATGGTACTACTAGTAATTATCTTACCTTTCACATCAACTTCATAATTTTCCTACGTACTCCATGCATGAACCGCGCCAGAACCAAACTTCTCATTTCTCTAGGAAAAATCATTATTTCTATCTATCGTTCGCCCCATGGAGCAGAACCAAATTTTACAAGTTACAAGTTCAAAAGGAAAAGCTTGCCGTGTTCGCGTCGCACCCCCACACAGTTTGTCCGGCATGCCGCTCAAGGGGGAATGCGTGTTGTGTTGCATTTTCACTTACAAGTGGGACCGCAGTTGAGCAAACCGACTATCGGCAGACCCCCACCCCGCCCACCGCGCGATGGCTGAGAAAACAGGAGGGAGAAGAGATGGTTGTAGCTAGCATGGACTCCAAGAAAATTGGTGTCGGATGGGACTCGTGTGGGTGGCGTGTGTCGTACTGCTAGACATGAATGCTAGTTACGGCCCATGCCACCCCACTATATCGAGGTGCTGGTTACTCACTATATCGAGTACGTAGAACAAATTTCCTGGAGTCCATGCTCAGCCCTCCTCTATTTCTCTTCTCAGCCAGCCAGCAGACGCGCGGAGCCCATCGTCTGTTTGCTCATATGCGGTCCCACATGTCAGTGAAAACGCAAGAGGACCCACTGAACCTGCACATCTTTCACCTCGACGTGCTGGTGATGAAAAACGAATCCAATAAAGATCTTCAGTGGCCGCTTTTGGAGTTACTCAAGAGTAGTAAGATTCTATTTATAGTTTAACCCAAGATGCACATCACGTGGCTTCACCTACCACTCTATTTTCTTGCATGACACGGCCTGGATGCTGGATGTCCCACGTGTCGGCAAAAGGAGGAAGAACTCGACCAAATCTTCGGTTGTGCTCTCGGATTAGACTAGTTGTGCTAACTTAAAATTTTATTGTGTAGAATGGATGCAAGTTTGGTATTGGGAAGAAGAGTACACCGATATATTGATAGAGCGCAATTTAGTAGATGTTCTAGCACTTTTAGCTAGCATAGAGGCTAGAGATGAGACTAGTGCACTTGTTGATAGAATAGAGGCTAGACACGTCTACTTCTTTACACTCAAAGAAGAAAGAAGCACGCAAGATCGAGCCACCGCAGATCAACAATGAATGCATTGAGAAGGCACTAATCGAACTTACAGGAGCAGTTATGGAAGTTGGGTATCTTCTAAAATGTATTCTTGTGGTTCTTGTTTTCTTTGGTCTTGCTTTTCTAGTCAAAATTTTGGTGATGCATTTCCATGTACCAAAAAATCAATGATGAAAAAAAAGATATGTGTTTGCAAAGAAAAATGTACGCGGTCGGGATGCGGTCGCGCGTTCGGCGCACAACCACCGCATCCGAGAAATGGCCCGGACACGACCCCGTTGCCCTACCCAAACGGACAGAATCCGGGCAAAAAGGAGGTCCGTTTGGGGTCGTGCGTTGGAGTTGGCCTTACAAGTGGGACCGCAGTTGAGGAAACCGACTATCGGCAAAACCCCACCTCGCCCGCCGCACGATGGCTGAGTTAGATAAATGACTAGGTTGAAGAGATTGCTGTAGCATGGACTCCAAGAAATATGGTGTCAGATGGAAGTCGTGCTGGTGGCGTGTGCCGTACTCCTGGACGTGAATGCTTATTCTGGCCCATGCCACCCTACTACTCCTAGTACTACTTATAGTAGTAGTATCGAGGATTCGAGGTGCTGGTTACGTACAGCGAACACATTAATATATGGCCCACCTCACACTGTGGCCAAATTTCCTAGAGTCTGTGCTAGGTTAAAAAGTGTTCTTTGTGAGGATGGGTGGCTGGTCTCAAGTTTAAACCTTATTGTATTACGTACGTAAACGTAGAGATGGTGCAGCATGTGAAGCTAGTACAAATAGTGTACTATTGTTGATTGGCCTCATCCGATAACCTGTTGCAATGCACGTACAATTATGTATTTGGAAAATATTTTTTTGCCTCGTCGCAATACCCACTCAGAGAAGCGACTCGATAGCCATTCATAAATTTAGTAAGTTTATCACAGGCATATCATTTTATTACATACAACATGTCATCAACCCACAACGACAACGAGGATACATTATAAATACTAAAGTTTTCATAACACAACAAATAACCAAGCAATGAAATGAACTTCAACTCAACCAAACCTCGGTGTTGGAAACACTTGCTTTGAATCACAAGTGATTCTCTGGGAAGGGCCAGCTATTGTAAATCTCGAGGCCAACGCAGGACTGATCATCCAGGCTGAAGCGGCCTACTATATCACGACCAGGGTAGGTAACCACCGAAATATCCGACGTATAGATACAGTTGCTTCTCATAAATGGTAGTAACGTTGTGTCAACAGCAGCTGGATCGGCTTTCACCATGATTGGATAGTTTTGTCTAAGGAAGAGCGAGTTTTCTCCAAGACTATCAATACTGTACCAGGGAGAAGGTGTTGGCTCTAGCATAGTAGTATCCATCCTGAATACCATGCAACGGGTGTTGGAATAGGTCCGGAGAGTGCAACCATGGGAGACAACACCTGCTTCCTTAGTAGTAACATCAGCAGTGGGCTGTATACAGACAAGAAGGGGTGATCCATCGGAAGTTGCCAGGCGCCACTGAGTATATGGGCCCTCCTCGTCCTCATGCTCGTGATCATCACCATCGACATCTCCCCCATGGTTATAATTTTTTTCAAATATAGGTGGTGGAATGTTCACAGGACCTTGGAAACACAAGAAGAAGGTTAATTAGTAGAGAAGGGAAACTTGCTAACTCGCATGCATGTGGATGAAACAATTATAATTATGGTGGAAGACAAACGTACCGAAACTATGAGGATCCCATGCAAAAACAGTGCCACGAGTGGTGGTAGCAAACACAAGATCCTCGTATTCAATTGCATCATAGTACACATCCATGTATAGAAACTGATTTTTGAGCAATATACATCCAGTCGAACCACGAAGGACAGCAACAAGCTTGTCGAAGATAGCAACAGCTTGATAGTTCTTATAATTCCAAGAGCGGTTGGGAACTCGACAAATTGCTATCTTTAGTAGACGACAGTCACCATGATCGTATTTGAATGTACGTAGATCATCTGTGTGCTCAACCTCAGGGCACTCGGAGATTTTTGGAAGTGGAATCCGCTGACGAGTGTACACATTCACAAGTTCCCACTCGCAATTGTACCCAATATAAACAACCCAATCTCCATTTGCGCCAGCCCAGGACTTACCCTTAAGAGATGGCATCTTGACATCACCGTATCATTATCAGCGGCATCAACTTGCACAAGGCGATCCGTCGTCCGCTTCGCCAATGGCGAGGTCATGGCGAAGAAGATAGGGAGATCAAACCGCTCTGGACCCTTGGGTTCCTTGTAATGATGTTATTAGTTGAGTCGAGAATGGGCTTGAGCAGACCTGCCATGCTAGCGAGGTGATGACATCGCACCGATCAATGAGTTCCCCACCACGTCATCTTTGGATCGAGGGCAAGAATAACGGGGTCGTTTCCGGCTTGTTCCCTCCATGGAGAAGACGATCGAACAATGACAGAAGGGAGGGTGAAGGCAAATGGAGGAGGGAGGAAGAGTGTGCGACATCAGTTCCAAATCGAGAGGGAAAGGCGAAGAGTCGGTGGACGGTTGCCAGTTTGCCACGGTACATGAAGAGGCGCCCCGGCCTACACGTCCTTTCGAAAATTATACAAAAGGACTCGCCGTCGTCTCACTGACATGTTGGAACGGGACCACATGTCAACGAAACATGGTGTGTAATTTCTCGTGCAAAATGCGATCTGGCCGCGTTGGCCCGAGGTGCCGCATTAGTTATCGACCTTTATTTTTTAACATACAATCTGAGTGGATAGCTCCTGTGGTCATCTGCGTGGCGGATATATAGGTGGGCTAGGTGGGCAGGCGGTAAGTGCTAAAAGAGTTGATCTCGAAAAAGAGTTGATCCAATGCTTGGTTTTGTTTGGATTTTCCAACTATGAACATTGGATAGAGTGAATCAATGGCTTACGTTCAAAGTTATTCTCATACTATAGAATGGTATATGAACGTGGAGAGATTTGGTTGATTTTATATCGCTGAATAATATAAAATATTATGAGTGCAGACACTCCACCCCGAGGTTTGTTGCTCCTTCTTGGTCGTCGGGAATCTATGTTCTTCCACTCTTTCGTTTAAGACATGAGCTTTGTTCATCCTTTTGCCGACACACGGGACATCTATATGCCTCCATTTTACAAAATCATACTATATGCCTCCATGAAAAACGGGAAATCTAGCATCAAGGTGGCGTGTCATGCAAGAAAATGGAGATATGCAGTGCGTAAGTGAGTCGCGCACTTCGATGGCACCTAGTACTATGCAATATTTTTTCTCCTTGATGGCACGTGAATAGTGCACGTACTCAATGACAGAGCACGGGATGGTAGCCATGGACATTGAGGGAGTCCTGGATTAGGGGGTATCCGGACAGCCGGACTATATCCTTTGGCCGGACTGTTGAACTATGAAGATACAAGATTGAAGACTTCGTCTCGTGTTCGGATGGGACTCTCCTTGGCATGGAAGGCAAGCTTGGCGATACGGATATGTAGATCTCCTCTCATTGTAACCGACTCTATGTAACCCTAGCCCCCTCTGGTGTCTATATAAACCGGAGGGTTTAGTCCGTAGGACAACAACAATCATACCATAGGCTAGCTTCTAGGGTTTAGCCTCTACGATCTCGTGGTAGATCAACTCTTGTACTACTCATATCATCAAGATCAATCAAGCAGGAAGTAGGGTATTACCTCCATAGAGAGGGCCCGAACCTGGGTAAACATCGTGTCCCTTGCCTCCTGTTACCATCCGACTTAGATGCACAGTTCGGGACCCTCTACCCGAGATCCACCGGTTTTGACACCGACATTGGTGCTTTCATTGAGAGTTCCACTGTGCCGTCACCGTAAGGAAGGATGCCTCGTCTCGTTGTCAAGGACAGCGTCACCTCTGGGGGAACCTTGGCTGTCGGCCAAACTCTCCGGCTAGGCGGTTTCGTCATGACCGCCCGTTAAACTGCTTCTTGTGACGATGACTTCTCGGGTCATCAAAAACAGCCTCCACGTTAGCTCGGAACTTGCCGGCAGATGGATCAATAGAGCTCTCCTCCCTAAGCGAGCTCTTGGATCGCATCGCTGCTTTGGGAGTCGCCACGGACTATGATCGGATTGAGCTTAAACCCGACCAAGGGAGATTAACTCTCGTCGGTCACCCATCGAGTAGCGTTGGTGGAGGAGCGATGCGGCAATTCTTCCTCTATCTTGAGGACAAACTATATCAGATTCGAGCTCTCGAGGCGGATACATCTCGGAAGGACATCGCCCAAGCCTCAAGCCTAGAGTCAGGCAGTGGGCCAGACCTATTGGGTGACATCCCGGAGCCCGAACTTCCAAGATCATAAACTCCCATGCCCCTGGGTCTCAGATCGGGTCAGGGTCCGGACTTAAATCCGCCCACCCACCCAGATACAAGCGATCTCTCCCACATTAGACAGGAGCCCCAGGAAAAAGTACATCACTATTGGGCCAGATTCCTCCTTGTAATGAACAAGGTCAAGGACTATCGCGAGGAAGACGCAATCTCATTCTTTTGCAATAATTGCACGGACAAGGGAATCCTTAACGCCATAAGCCGCCACAACATAGCACACTTCGCTGACTTGGCGGCCATAGTATGGAAGTACTGTGCGATGGAAAGTGCCTGGAAAATAGAAACAAAATTTTGGGATAATCCGGCTTTGACTAAACACCCAGTCCGAATTAAAAGGGTGCATCCTCGTAAGTCACCCGATTCAATTGCAAAAAAGCAAAAGCCCACTACAGGGCATGGAACTGTATTGGAGGGATGGCTTAACGAACCCTTCAAAATTCATAGTACGGTGGATACCATACCAACGCATAGCCTTAGAGCATGTTGGGTACTCCGGCAGGTCGCCAAAAGCGGTGAGGATCTCCTCATCCAAAATACCGCAGAGCAACATCCTGCGGACTACAATACAGTTTTTACAGTCTTCGAGACATTCACCTCAAATAATAGGCGCAAGCGAGCACTCCGCAGCCTTGCCGAGATCTGCCAGGTGGCAGCAACAAATCCATGGAGCGACACGGCTATCACTTTCAATGCCAGTGACGAACCTAAATTCTGAACAGCCCGGGCACCAGCCGCATTGGTCCTCAGTCCAATTGTGGACGGCTTTCGGCTTACTAAAGTGCTCATGGACGGCGGCAGCGGATTAAACCTCATTTATGAAGAAACTCTTAAAAAATGGAAATCGACTGGAACTGCATTGAGCAAAGCAGCACAACCTTTAGAGGAATCATCCCCAGCCGGGAAGCACGTTGCGCTGGGAAAATCACACTAGATGTGGTATTCGGCACACCGGAAAATTACAGGTCCGAAGAAATCACATTCCAAGTGGCCCCGTTCAGTAGCGGATACCACACCCTTTTAGGACGGGAGGCATTCACGATCTTCCAAGCCATACCCCATTATGGGTACATGAAGCTCAAAATGCCTGGGCCCAATGGAATTATCACTCTAGCTAGTGATCCGGACATAGCGCTCCGCGCCGAAAACAAAACAGCCGCACTGTCCCTCGAGGCACTATCCGAAGCCCTCGCGGCAGAGGAGTTAACTATGCTACGCTTGACTGTGGACAGGGATGACGTGATACTCGACAAGAGATCCAAGTCCACCTGTTTCAAACCAGCGGATGAAATAGTCAAATTCCAGGTCCACCCAACGGACCCTACAAAAACATCCTCCATCGGGGCACAGTTGAACCCCGCCATGGACGCCGCCACTACGGGAGTTCCTGCGCGAGAACTGGGATATATTTGCCTGGCACCCAACAGATATGCCAGGAATCCCACGCAGGCTGGCCGAACACAGCCTTAATATTCTAAAAGGATTCAAGCCGGTCAAGCAGACTCTTCGGCGTTTCTCTGAACCTAAGCGACAAGATATGGGAGAGGAGCTAGCCAAGTTATTGGAGGCCGGATTCATCAGAGAAATAAAACACCCGGACTGGCAAGCAAACCTGGTGATGGTACCAAAGAAGGACAAATCCTGGTGCCTATGCGTCGATTTCAAGGACCTCAACAAGGCTTGCCCAAAGGATCTCTTCCCCCTCCCCCGCATCGATCAAATTATCGATGCTACCGCAGGACACGATTCATTGTGCTTCCTTGACGCATACTCCGGCTACCACCAAATTAAGATGGTAGAGTCCGACCAAGCCGCAACGGCATTTATCACGCCATACAGCCCCTTCTGTTTCAACACAATGCCTTTTGGGCTTAAAAACGCCGGTGCAACGTATCAACGCATGATTCAGACATGCCTGGAAAAGAAGATCGGCAAAATAGTGGAGTCATATGTAGACGATGTGTTCGTTAAAACCAAACACGTCGACTCTTTAATAGACGACTTAAGGCTCACGTTCGACAATCTCCGAACATACTATATCCAGCTAAACCCGAAAAAATGCGTCTTCAGCGTACCCGCCGGAAAGCTCCTAGGTTTCATCGTCTCCAGTAGAGGAATTGAAGCAAATCCGGCTAAAATACGAGCCCTGTCACAGTTGGCCATCCCAACTGACCTCAAGCAAATCCAGAAATTAACTGGATGCGTGGCAGCCCTAAGCCGCTTTATCTCCCGCTTAGGAGAGAAGGCGTTACCGCTTTATCGCCTCCTTCGGCGCACCGAACACTTCGAGTGGACGGACACGGCCACGGCCGGACTGGAAGAAATAAAGGCCATTCTGGCCACCAACCCAATCCTGGCCGCGCCAAACGTCGGCGAACCAATGTTGCTGTACATAGCAGCAACTCATCAAGTTATAAGCGTAGTGCTCGTCGTCGAACGAGAAACGGACAGACACAAGTTCCCCCTTCAAAGCCGGTATATTATGTATCCACCGTCCTCACTCCGTGCAAATCACGGTTCCCGCATTATCAGAAGATAGCATATGCGATATTCATGGCATCCCGGAAGCTATGACACTACTTTCAAGAGTGTTCAATTACAGTGGCCTCGTAAGTGCCACTGAATGATATAATAAACAACCGCGACGCCATGGGCCGGATTGCCAAATGGGCCATTGAGCTCCTCCCGTTCGACTTAACATATAAACCTCGGCGAGCCATTAAGTCGTAGGTATTGGCCGATTTTGTCGCCGAATGGACAGAGGCTGAACTTCCTAAAGAGTACGGCGCATACTCTAATTGGATTATGTACTTTGACGGCTCTAAAATGTTGGCCGGTCTGGGGGCTGGCATCGTCCTGACATCCCCTACCGGAGACACAGTCCAATATGTACTCCAAATACTGTACACAGACTCCAACAATGCAGCCGAATACGAGGCCCTGCTACATGGTCTCCGGATGGCAGTCTCCATGGGCATTCGACGCCTGGAGGTGCGTGGGGACTCGAACCTCGCAATATCCCAGATAAATGGAGACTTCGACGCTAAAGATCCGAAAATGGCGGCTTATCGCAATGCCATCCTCAAGATGTCAGCTCGGTTCGAGGGGCTCGAATTCCACCATGTGGCTCGGGAAAACAATCAGGCGGCGATATCCTCGCCCGTATCGGCGCTAAGCGCGATACGGTCCCACCCAACATCTTCTTGGAAAGGCTATTTAAGCCATCCGTGGTATGGGAAGGGGACACCGGCAACAACAGTCCGGACCCGCCAACAACGCCAGATACCGAACACTCTGACATAATCGGTGGCTCCGCCACCAAAATAACACCTTCAGCCCACGTAATAATGGCCGTCATCGCCCCATGGAATGAACCATTCCTGGCCTACCTAACCAGGCAGGAATTTCCCGAGGACCAAAATGAGGCACGCTGCATTGTGCGGCGATCTAAAGCCTACAAAGTCCACGAGGGAGAGCTTTATAAGAAAAGTACCACCGGAGTCCTTCAAAGGTGCATCTCCAAAGAGGAAGGGCGGAAGCTTCTGGCAGAAATCCATGCCGGACTCGGTGGCCACGACGCCGCAGCCCGGGCCCTCGTTAGTAAGGCCTTCCTTACATGATTCTATTGGTCGACGGCCCGGGCAGATGCTCAGGACTTGGTCCAACGCTGCGTCGGTTGCCAGCTTTTTGCAAACCAAAGCCATATGCCGCTCGTTTCCCTCCAAACAATCCCCATCACCTGGCCTTTCGCGGTCTGGGGGCTGGACATGGTCAGACCCCTTAAAGGGGGAACCCATAAGAAAAAATACTTACTGGTCATGGTGGATAAATTCACCAAATAGATAGAAGCCAAACCTGTTAAGACGGCCGAATCCGAACCGGTGATAGACTTCATATCCGGGGTTGTACACCGTTATGGCGTCCCCCACAGCATCATCACTGACAACGGCACGAGCTTCACTGCCGACGAAGTAAAACTATGGTGCAGCAACATGGGTGAGGGAGTCCCGGATTAGGGGGTGTCCGGATAGCCGGACTACCGTCATCGGCCGGACTATCATTTGCCGGACTATCATCATCGACCGGACTCCAAGACTATGAAGATAGAAGATTGAAGACTTCACCCTGTGTCCGGATGGGACTTTCCTTGGCGTGGAAGGCAAGCTTGGCGATACGGATATGTAGATCTCCTACCATTGTAACCGACTCTATGTAACCCTAGCCCCCTCCGGTGTCTATATAAACCGGATGGCTTTGGTCCGTAGGACAACAATCACAACAACCCTTACAATCATACCATAGGCTAGCTTCTAGGGTTTAGCCTCCTTGATCTCGTGGTAGATCCACTCTTGTAAACATCCACAATATCAATATCAATCAAGCGGACGTAGGGTTTTACCTCCATCAAAGGGCCGAACACAGGTAAACATCGTGTCCCTTGTCTCCTGTTACCATCCGCCTAGGCGCACAGTTCGGGACCCCCTACCGAGATCCGCGGTTTGACACCGACATTGGTGCTTTCATTGGGAGTTCCTCGTGCGTCACCGATAGGAAGGATGCCTCCTCCGTCTTCAAGGGCGGTATCTTCATCAAAGGAGCCTTGGCGCCGGCCAAACTATCCGGCTAGGTGGTTTTCTTATGACCGCTTTGTCCGCCATCGCTTCGACAACGACCTCTCAAGTCGTCAAAAGCAATCTTCACGTCAGCTCGGAATTCGCCGGCGGCTGGATCAATAGAGCTCTCGTCCAGAACGAGCTCTTGGATCGCATCGCCGCCCTGGGAGTCGCTACAGACTACGATCAGATTGGGCTTAAACCCGATCTGAGAGAAATTAACTCTCCCCAGGTCACCCACCACGTTGCTGTGGTAGAGGAACAATCGGCGGCGCTTCTCCCTGTATTGAAAACTAGTCATGTCCGGATCCCGAACCCCTCATGCGGATTCCCGCGGAGGGGCGGGCTTCGATCAAACACTGAACTTAAAGTCGGGCATCGGACTGCACGTTGGACAACGTCCAGAAATCCAAGCTTCCAAAATTGGAAACTTCTCGGCCTTCGAGCCCTGAGATGGGTAGGGTTCCGGACTTAGTTCCACCCACCCGCCCAGACATATGCGATCTAACTCTAATTCGGCAAGAGCCCGCCGAGACAGTACATCACTACTGGGCCAGATTCCTCCTGGTTATGGACAGGATAAAGGACTGCCGAGAGGAAAACGCAATCTCAGTCTTCTGCAATAATTGCACGGACAAGGGAATCCTAAACGCCATAAGTCGCTGCGACATCACGGCGCCGCTGACTTGGAGACCATCGTACAAAAGTCTTGTGCGATGGAGAGCGCTGGAAAACCGAAAGTAAATTTTGGGATAATCCGGTCCGAATACATCCCTAGTCCGGAACCAAAGGGTGCATCATTATCAAGCACCAGGCTGAATACCAAAAACCAAAACCCCTAAAGGGTGCGGAACCGTCTTGGAGGGCTGGCTAAGCGGACCTGCAAAATTCATAGCACGAGGGCGCCACTCCAACTCATAGCCTTGAGCATGTTGGATACTACGGCGGTGGCCAAAAGTGGTGAGGAGCTTCTAGCTCGAGAATCCCAGCCCAGCAACACCGATGACGGTGTTGCAGTCTTGAGACTTTCGCATCCAATAACATGCGAAAGCGACAACTCCATAACCTTGCGAAGTCTACCAAGTAGCAACAATAAATCCATGGAGCGACACGGCTATTACCTTCAATGCCGTGTGAACCTAAATTCGAACTGCCCGGGCACCGGCCGCATTGGTCCTCGGCCCAATAGTAGGCGGCTTCGCCTTACTAAGGTACTCATGGATGGCGGCAGCGAACTAAACCTCATCTATGAGGAAACCCTCCGAAAAATGGAAATATCTCGAACGCATTGAGCGAAGCAGCACAACCTTTAGAGGAATAATCCCCGCCGGAAGCATGCTGCATAGGAAAAATCACGCTGGGCGTAGTGTTCGCTCGCCGGACAATTATAGGTCGAGGAGGTCACGTTCAAGTGGCCCCATTCAGCAGCGGATATCATGCTCTATTAGGACGAGAGGCATTCACAATTTTTCAAGCTATACCCCATTATGGGTACATGAAGCTTAAAATGCCCGGTCCCAATGGAATTATCACTCTCGCTAGTGATCCGGACATAGCACTCCGCGCCGAAAACAAGACAGCCGCACTAGCCCTCGAGGCACTATCCAAAGCCCTAGCGGCGAAGAACTCACTGCGATCGCGCCCACGATGAACAGGGCGATGTGATACTTGATAAAAGATCCAAGTCCACCTCTTTTAAACCAGCGGATGAAATAGTCAAATTCGAGGTCCACCCAGCGGACCCCACGAAGACGGCCTCCATCGGGCACAATTGAACCTTGATGTAGCGCGCGCAGACCGCGAGAATTCGCCGGGAAAATTGGGACATTTTGCACGGCACCCATCGGATATGCCCGAATCCCACAGATTGGCGAACACGCCTAAACATCCTAAAAGATTCAAGCCGATCAAACAGGCTCTTGACGATTTTCCGAACCCAAAAGACAGGCAATGGGAGAAGAGCTAGCCAAGCTATTGGAAGCGGATTCATCGAGACATCAAGCACCGGATTGGCTAGCAAACTTGGTGATGGTACCAAGAAGGACAAATCCTGGCGCCTATGTGTCGATTTCAAAGACCTAAATAAGGCCTGCCCAAAGGATCCCTTCCCCCCCCGCATCGACCAAATCATCGATGCCACCGCAGGCACGATTCATTGTGCTTCCGGGCGCATACTCCGGCTATCATCAAATCAAGATGGCGAAGCGGATCAAGCCGCAACAGCATTCATTACTCCATATGGACCATTACGCTTCAACACGATGCCCTTCGGACTTAAAAGCGCCGGCGCAACATATCGCGCATGATTCGGACATGTCGGCTACCCGGATCGGCAAAATAGTAGAGGCATATGTGGACGACGAGTCGTCAAAACCAAACTGCGTCGAAACTCTAGTAGGCGACTTGAGGCTCACATTCGACAGCCTCAGAGCATATGACATCAAGCTGAATCCGGAAAAATGTGTTTTGTTGTACCGGTGGAAAGCTCTTGGGCTTCATCATTATCCGGTAGAGGAATTGAAGCAAACCCAGCCAAGATCCGAGCTCTGTCACAGCTAGATATCCCAAAAGACCTCAAGCAAATACAAAATTGACGGATGCGTGGCGGCTCTAAGCCGCTTTATCTCCGTCTAGGAGAAAAGGCATTACCCTCTATCGCCTCCTCGGCGCACGAACACCAGTGGGCGGATGCTGCCACCGCCGGACTCGAAGAAATAAAGGCCATATTGGCAACAAATCCGGTCTGGCTGCGCCCAACCTGGGCGAACCAATGTTGTTATACATCGCAGCTACGCATCAAGTTGTAAGCGCGGTACTCGTCGTCGAGCGAAAAGCGAAGGGCATAAATTCCCTCTTCAAAACCAGTATACTACGTATCCCTTTGTGTTAACCCCTTGCAAGTCCGTTACCCGCACTATCGAGAAGATAGCGTCTGCGGTGTTCATGGCATCCGGAAGCTCGACACTACTTTCAAGAGTGTTCGATAACAGTAGCCTCTGAAGTACCACTTAACGACATTATAAACAACCGCGACGCGACGGGCAGGATTGCAAAATGGGCCATTGAGCTCTTACCATTTGATATATCTTACAAACCTCGGCGAGCTATCAAGTCTCAAGTTTTGGCTGACTTTGTCGCTGAATGGACGAAGCGAACTCCCTAAAGAATCTGGCGCATACTCCAATTGGATTATGCACTTGACGGCTCAAAATGTTAGTCGGATGGGGGCTGGCGTCGATTGGCGTCCCCAACCGGAGACATAGTCCAATACGTATTTCAGATAATGTACACGGACTCTAACAACGCAGCGAATCGAGGCCCTTTACACGGTCTCCGGATGGCAATCTCCATGGGCATTCAACGCCTAGAGGTGCGAGGACTCAAACCTCGCAATATCCCAAATAAGCGGAGACTTTGGCGCCAAAGATCCGAAAATGGCAGCATATCGCAACGCTGTCCTCAAAATGTCAGCCGGTTGAAGGACTTGAATTCCATCCGTCACCCGGGATAATAACCAAGCGGCCGACGTACTGGCACGCATTGGCGCAAAACGCGACGCTGTCCCTCCTAACATCTTCCTGGAACGGCTCTTCAAGCCATCCGTACTATGGGAAGAGGAGTCCGGAACTAACAATCCGGAACAAGCCGCACCAACGGCGATCCAGCCGATGACATAACACCTTCCGCCACGACATAATGGCAGTAATTGCCCGTGGACAAAACCATTCCTCGCCTACTTGCTTAGGCAGGAGCTTCCCGAAGACCAAAATGAGGCCCGCTGCATTGTCCGGCGATCAAAAGCCTACAAGGTCTATGAGGGAGAACTTTATAAGAAAAGCACAACCGAGTCCTTCAAAGGTGTATCTCCGAAGAGGAAGGGCGAAACCTCCGGCTGAAATTCATGCGGACTAGGCGGACACCACGCCGCAGCTCGGGCCCTTGTAGGAAAGGCATTCCGACAGGATTTTCTTGGCCGACGGCTCAAGCGGATGCCAGGACTTAGTCCAAAGATCGTCGGTTGTCGACTCTTTGCTAATCGAGCCATATGCCACCCACCGCCTCAAAACTATACCAATTACCGGCGTTCGCGGTGCAGGGGCTTGACATGGTTGGACCACTTAAAGGGGGAACCCACAAGCAAAGGTACCTATTGGTCATGGTGGATAAATTCACCAAATGGATAGAGGCCAAGCCGTTAAAATGGCGAGTCCGGACCAGTGATAGACTTTATATCGGGGTAGTACACGTTATGGTGTCCCCACAGCATCATCACCGATAACGGCACGAACTTCACCGCCGACGAGGTTAAATCATGGTGCAAAAATATGGGCATCAAGCTCGATTACGCTTGAGTCTATCATCCTCAAACCAACGGTCAAGTGGAACGAGCAAATGGTCTCATAATGGCGGCATCAAACCCACACTAGTGCGGTCCCTTACGAAATCGACACGCCTTTGGGTAGAGGAGCTCGACTCCGTACTGGGGCTGCGGACAACGCCTAACCGTACACCGGTTCACACCATTTTTATGGTGTCGGCGCGAAGCAGTTTTGCCTGCGACATCATTCATGACTCACCTCGAGTGCGCATGTACGAAGAAAGAGAAGCCGAGTTGGATCGGCGGGACAGCTTGGACACATTGGAGGAAGAGCGCGGCGTCGCCAAGGCTCGTTCCGCATTCTATCAACAGCAGGCTCAAAGATACCAAAGCGAGAAATGCGGGCCAAGACTTTAGCGTTGGCGAACTGGTTCTCGCTCACGGACAAGAAAAAGGACAAGCTCAAGCCCAAATGGGAAGGCCCTTCATCATTGATCAAGTCTTGAACGGCGGAGCGTACCGCTCTGAAATGCATCGGATAACCGACTCGAGCCGAACCCATGGAGCGCAGCCCGCCTCCGCGATTCTATGCCTAGCGCGGACTAAGAGTTCGTCCCTTCCCCGTCCAAAATTTTTTCTTTTATTTATTTCAGCTGCCTTTTGTTCATCTTTTTCTTCTCAAACCTATTCATCCAAGCCTTAAAGGGCTTTACCAGCATAACGTTCACGCACAATTGATGTGCTACCGCACTCATTATACACGGGGCTTCTTTACCGAAGCTTAATTATCGGGCTTTATGCCCAAAGACATGTGTCAAGCCTCCACATGTACCTTTTATTCACCATTATATGCATCGATATGACTTAAGTTTTGGCCAAGCTGGGTTGCTCGGCTCTGTGCTTACCCCTCGTTCCCGATTGTTCGGCTAGGAGGTAAAGGAGCACCTCTGCGATTATTCTTGCGGGTCAGCCGGATGTGTACCTCGGTGGGTGAAGCCGCTAAGCTAGTTCTTAAGGGAATATTCGGTCGGTGACTTAAAAGATGATTTTTATCCACTTATTTATCTGCCCCAGATGTTTTACGCTTTTTAGTCGGACATGCACTTTAGGGCATGCCACCCCAATGGAAAGGAACCCTTAACGGAACTATTCTCCTGGAAGATGTTTCTTACTAACCATGTAATATAACATAACTAGTTGGGCACTTATGCGATAAAGCATCGATGACCCCTCGCTTTGGTCTCCATGCATACCCGGTTGTTTCATAACCGAGAAGGTATTCGGACACACTCGGACTCTAGGGTCCCGAGGTCGAAGCGAAAAGGTCGGCAAAGACAAGCGATCTACAATCCGGCTAGAAGACATTTTGTATGTCATTTTATAATACATTGTCAAATCGGTGATTGTATTCTTCCTCAATCCCGTCTAACAGGTTGTCTAATTTACAGTCTGTTGGGAAAATTTTATGCCAACTCCACTTGGCGTATACTAAACTCACAGGATCTCCTTCCCATCGGGCCCCACAGTCCGACTTCGACCATGTGGTTGGGATCCGCCTTCTTGTACAGCGTCTTTACCATGGCCCGAGCCTCCACGGCACCTTGGCGGCAGGCGAAATCTTCCATAAATGGAAGCGCTGCCGCACTCCTGTAGCTTCTCCGCAAGCTCCCAAGACCCTCGGGTATGGAGAAGGCTGGCCATAACGCTGGATGGCGCCTCTCATAGCCTGCGAACTCGTTCGATCGGTTGCAACAATTCGGGAAGTTGATCACCCGTTGTTACGGGCATCTCCTCCAGAGGCGACCTGTGAGCATACCTACGGACATATTACATCAAATTGACTTCCTCGCCGAACTCTTCTTTTCAAAGGAGTTCGCTCAAGCACTACTATATATGCCGCGAAGCCGCTGATTCTCCTTAACTGAGCCCGACAGCTCGGCCCGAACGCCTTTCAGCTCTTCTCCAAGCTGGGCATGGGCATCTGGAGCTTGTTCCTTTCATGCTGCACCTTATGCAGCACCTCTCGCCGACCTTTAGTTGGCGCGAAGTTCTTACTGTCCGGATCTTGTCGGCAGCACTGCAACGTCGTTTTTAGACTTGCGCAAAGGCCAAACGCTACTTATCCTTCTAAAATAATGCGTTACCGGAGAGGTCCTTGCGTTTCCTCCTCGCGCTGCACAATGCGGCCTCAAGTTGGGCCTTGCACTCTTGCAGCTCTGAGACAGTTGGTATTCTTCTCGGTAAGATCCTGCATTTCATATGATCCTTAAATCAGTTAATATAACTACTTTAAGTCTCGGGAGCTCTTGGCATATACAACCGTTAAAATCTCTTACCCGTATGTCTTTTACATCTTTGCTCCGTGGCTCTGGTAAAACTATCTTGGCGGCACGAAGGTGCGCGTCCCCGTGTTAAAGGCATTCAGCGCCTCGGGGAGAAGCAGCGTCACGAAATACTGTCGGTGGCGCTGTGATTGAGGCACTCTCCACCTCAGACTTGGTGGCGGACAGTCTTCGGCATCCTCTGTCGGAGGAACGTCCGGCTCGCGCCTGCTCGCCTCCCCCTCGACCCGGGTGCGGGAGCCCGGTGGTAGAGGCTGGATTGACAACTTCCACGCCCGCAGTCCGCAGACGCCTTTTTCCCTATAAAAGTCATGAGCACTCAAAATGCTTCCTAGGAGCGTTGCTCTAAAAATAAGGAATTGTGAGCTACACCTTTGCGGCGGCTTCCGGTCGCGCCGCGCTCCTCTTCCGCCTACGGTCCGGTGGCCCTTGTTGGTCAGCCACCATGAGCTCGGCTTCTCGCCCAGAGGCACCTCCTGCACAGTGCCATCATATACGGTGGTCGAAATAAGCAAGGAAGGAATAGCGGTGTCGAGGGCTTCGCCGCAATCACCGGGGGCGGGTTTAGTCCGGGGTAGTCGGCCGTGATGGCGACTAAAGCATTATCCATGCTGAGCTGGTGGAACACCCGTCGATTAGCTCCACCTTTATGTCCGGATCCTCTTGGAGGCGGATCCGGGATCTCTCTGGATCCTCGGGCTGCGGAGCGGACTTAGCATTCCCTCCACAGTCCGGCGCAGTTTCCGCGTCGAAAGAATAACACAATGTAAGAAACTTAAGTTTCAAAAGGCGCAGGTCGGACACGCTGAGTGTTCACTTACCCAAGGCCGGGATTGTTCATGGAAAACCCATTTAACGGGTTAAATCAAGGAAATCCTCCTTCTCCCCTTATACAGGCGGACAAGATCGTCACGGATCTTGGCCGATTCCGCCCTTGCGGCCATGGCGGGTGGCATCATCCTCCCGTTGAAATCCCACATGGGTGGCCCTGTATTGTAGTGGCTGCACCCCGCGTAATGCATGTTGCCATGACTCGATCATGGTCAACGGGCATGGGCGATAACCTTATTCGCCCATCGGATAATGGGCGCTCTTGTCTTCCTCGATCGGGGCTCGCGGACGCCAACTACGATGTTTCTTCAGAGGAGCATTGCTGAACTCCGGGGCCGATCCGAGCAGGTCCGCAGCGGGCATCTTCTATATAAAACCATTCGAAGGCCAGTCTTGAGCGCCTTCTTTGGGGTTCGGATGGATATCCGGTCCGGCAATCGCCATATTTGGCGCCGCCCACTTGATATATGGACCCCTCGTGAGAGCGGGGACAAGGCAAAACAACCTCTTCCACACGGCGAAGTGGGGCTCGATGCCGGAAAAGCTCGCAAAAGAGCTACGTAACCCGCGATATGCAGGATTGAGGCGGGCGAGGTGATGGAGCTGGAGTCCGTAGAACTCCGAGCCAGCGGAGGAATGGATGTCTGAAATCCGAGCCCCTTATTAGATAGGGGACGAAGCATACCCGCTCCCCTTTGTTGGGATTAGGGGTAACCTCGCTAGCTTCCCACCTTTGTAGGTGGCGAGCCCGCTCAAACCGGAACCATGAAGGCGGAGGAGATATCCCCCATTTGGAGCTTCACCAGCTCGTTGTGCGAAACAGAGCATCTCCTCCAATCTCTGGCGAAGGGTGGGGAGCGAGAAGAGGAGCAGCGTTGACGGTCCATGATGGAATGGATTCTTGGTCGAAAGCGCTCCGATGAGTATTTGAGAGGAAGATGGTGATTTGGATCTGGATTCTTGCCTCCCTTATAGGCAGATTATTCGCACAACTAGGGGTAAAACATAAAAGACACCCTGGCTTTTCACATTCGCCTGACAGCGTGGAAGAAGGCCCTTATTGGGCGTGGAAGCCAAGCAGCGCAACATTGATGAGGAAGCTGGACACTGTTACGGCGGTACATGGAACTTAAGGAGAACCCGCCTTGCAGCGCCGAAGACTACGCATCTGGACTTATCGTCATTGAAGCCTGGTTAGGGGGCTCTTGAGGAGTCCCGGATTAGGGGTGTCGGATAGCGGACTACCGTCATCGGCGGACTATCATTTGCGGACTATCATCATCGACGGACTCCAAGACTATGAAGATAGAAGATTGAAGACTTCACCCGTGTCGGATGGGACTTTCCTTGGCGTGGAAGGCAAGCTTGGCGATCTGGATATGTAGATCTCCTACCATTGTAACCGACTCTATGTAACCCTAGCCCCTCCGGTGTCTATATAAACCGGATGGCTTTAGTCCGTGGGACAACAATCACAACAACCCTTACAATCATACCATAGGCTAGCTTCTAGGGTTTAGCCTCCTTGATCTCGTGGTAGATCCACTCTTGTAAACATCCACAATATCAATATCAATCAAGCGGGGCGTGGGTTTTACCTCCATCAAGAGGCCCGAACACAGGTAAACATCGTGTCCCTTGTCTCTTGTTACCATCCGCCTAGGCCTTGCAGTTGGGACCCCCTACCGAGATCCGCGGTTTGACACCGCGGATCTCGAAAGACAAGTGACACGATGTTTTTAACCAGGTTTGGGCCCTCGATGGAGGTAATACTCCCTGCTCTTGATTAATATTGATGATATGGGTAGTACAAGAGTAGATCTACCACGAGATCAAAAGGCTAAACCCTAGAAGCTAGCCTATGGTATGAAATTAATCGGACTAAAACCCTCCGGTTTATATAGACACCGGATAGGTTAGGGTTACAGAGTCGGTTACAATGGTAGGAGATCTACATATCCGTATCGCCAAGCTTGCCTTCCACGCCAAGGAAAGTCCCATCCGGACACGGACGAAGTCTTCAATCTTGTATCTTCATAGTCTTGGAGTCCGTGACGATAGTCCGGCTATTCGGACACCCCTAGTCCGGGACTCCTCGGAGCCCCTAACCAGGCTTCAATGACGACGAGTCCGGCGCGCATATTGTCTTCGGCATTGCAAGGCAGGTTCCTCCTCCGAATACTTCATAGAAGGTTTTGAACACCAGGATAGTGTCCGGCTCTGCAAAACAAGTTCCACATACCACCGTATAGAGAATAATTTTTGCACAGATCTGCTGACGTACTCCGCGGCGTGACATCACACCACGGCCAGGCCTTTATATGAATTGTTTTTTTACCGTTCCACCTTAGCGCGTTTAGCGAGGCGGTTTACTTGGCACGTCTTATCAAAGCATAGATCGTGCCCCCTTATATCGGGATTCTCATCAATACGGACGTGGGTAACCCATCCACGCCATTGATTACGGCGCTTGGGAGATAAGCAAGTTTTACCAGGCTGGTGGGGGACGCATAACTTCGTCCGTCCATATAAGGGATAAGGATCCACCTTTTCACCTCGCCTTCTTCCTCCTTTGTTCATCCATTTCCGCTTTTCGAGCTCCAGGCCCAAGTCCACACACCCGCCTCAACCTTCTCCAACCATTCAGGGGCGGGAGGCGGTGGATGGCCTCCTCCGTCACGGAGGGCACATGAAAAGACTGCGGAAGCCGGATATTTGTCCGGCGACGCCAGCGCCTGAGCTGCCCGGCAGCAGGCAGCTCATTCCAACCTCCAGGCCCCATGAGAGGGTGGTGTTTCTCCCCCATTTCCTCCGCGGACTAGGTTTTCCTCTTCACCCATTTTTCCGAGGGCTCATGTTCTACTACGGCCTGGACTTCCACGACCTGGCCCCGAATTTCATCCTCAACATCTCGGCGTTTATCGTGCGTGTGCGAAACCTTCCTCTGCATCCAGCCCCACTTGACCTATGGCTGAAGACCTTCAATGTCGGGCCGAAGGTTGTGGGCGGCCGTCAAGCGGAGTCTTGGGCGCCATGGTCGGCAAGATGGCCAAAGTCCTATGGCTCGAGGCTGCCTTTGTGGAGACAATAAAGGGGTGGCAATCGGGGTGGTTCTACATCACCGAGCCACGCGACCCCAAATGGGTGGCGGCCCCCGAATTCAGATCTGGCTTCCCCACACGGCTCTCGTCATGGAAAGAGACGGGCCTGATGTGGGGGAATTCGGACGAGCTATCCGAACTCCAAACATGCGTCCGAAACCTGGTGGACAAGAATCTCAGGCTTGTCGACGTAATCCAGGTGATGCTCATCCGTCGGATTCTCCCATGCCAACAACGTGCCTTTAATTTGTGGGAGTTTGATCCGGCACATCACCGAACCTTGAGCTGGCTCTTCGACACTATGTACGAAGATGCCTGGAAGGTGCTGTTCAAGGGCGCCGAAGCCCCCGCATCCGCTAACAAAGATCGCGGATACAGCTCGCGGCGTCAAGCCGGCGAGGTAAGTTATTTTACCCTTTACGGGACTCTTTTTCATAGATTGACTCTATGTAGGATCTAAAACTCCCTAATCTTTGCAGAAGCTGGCTGAAGGCGTCCGGACAGATCAATTGTCCGGCTCCTTTGCGGAAGACCAGCGGACGCCCGATTGATGGGGCTGCTGGCTCCGGTACCCATGTGGTGCGGAGAAGAAGGCCACAGGGAACTCGAAGGAGCTCCGGCGCCAGTGTTGTCGATTTTGAAGCAGAATCTTCTCGAGGGCGAGGAGGAGGAAAAAGCCTCTCCCGGTGAGGAGGAAGGAAAAGGAAGGCCGCCCCAAGCGGGGAGGCGGAGAATCAGAAAGGAAGAACCCTTCCTCGGACTTCTCCACCAATGTCGACAATGCGAGGAGGATTGGCCAACAAGGGCCAAGCCCTGGCGAGATCGTAAGTGTCCGGATACCCATGGCTTTTTATCATTGCATAGTGTTCTCTAATGCAGAACAATCATGCAGCCCGCCTAAAGGCGAGTTCGCCCGCTTCGTCGGCGGGTCCACGAGTTCGTTGGAAATGGAGAGTACTTCCCTTCCGGCCGCCTCCTCACCTCACGCTTGAGACGGCCTTGGTGGTGGGGCCCCAAGGGGCTTTGGTCAAGAGGAGGTGGCGCGAGGCGCTGCAAGGCAACCTCCGGACTCGGTAGCGTGGGGCGAGACCCCGGGGCTCTAAGCCCGACCCTCGTCAGGACTCCATGCCGGAACCTGCAGCGGTTCGAGTCCGACAGCGGTCCTTCGCAAGAAGGTAAGACTCGGTGTCCTCCGTCAACGGAGGCACCGGATAGATTCTGAGGCGCTTAACAGCGCTTCCATCGAGGAGAGCACCTCACTTGTTATGAGTGCGGTGATCCGAACAGTTCAGATCCGCCAGAGCGGGCTGACCGAAGCCTGTACCAGCCTTCTAACAGGCTTTGAGGTAAGTTTAGAATATGTAAAAATATTACCGCATAGGCAGTAGCCACGATGCTTAGTTAGGTGTTGGAAAGAAAAGCGGACTAAGGATCTAAAAGATATCTGTAAGAGTCTAACATAAGTATGTCAATATGGGAATGCAGGCTACTTTGTTGACCTCTGCCGCCTTGCTGCGGAGGTCGATGCATTGAAGCAAAGCCTCGGCGGTCGAACGAGCTCGGCCTTGCCAAGAAGCAGCTCGAGGACAAGGAAGGTAAGTAATACCTTATGAAAGAAATACCTTATAGAAAGGTTTGGTTGCAAAAATAACAGGAATAACATGGAGTGCTGCGGGGGCCACGAGCGAGGTGGCGACCACGAAGGAGGCGGTGTCCGTGGGCTCAGCGGATCTGGAGCATACCGGCGAGAAGGGGAGGCGCAGCTGGCGGAGGTGCGGCAAGAGCTCAGGCTCTCATGGAAAAACACGAGTTTGGAGCATGACTCGAAGACCAGAGTCCGAGCTTGCTTCGGCTCTTGAGAGTGCCAAAGCTGCTAAGGCCGAGGCCAAAAAGCCCTCAAGAAATTGAATCGCTAAAGAAGATAGCGGCGGGTAAGGCATTCTTTATGCAAAGCAAGCATGTGAAAGTGAATTACCTATTACTTACGGATTCGGAGCTCTCCGGGAGCATTCATGAGATCTGCCCGTAGTGTAATGCGATCTGCCGCATTCTACCGCGCCAGAAGGGGAGCTCAGCGGAGAAGGTGTTACGGTCTCAATATCTTTGAGGCCGTACATCCGGTGCCCCTAAGCGACCAGGTGAAGCAGCTGGTCGAGCTCCTAAGGTCGCCGAACAGGCCATGAAGGGCCTCATAGTTAATTTGTGGCCATTGGAAGCCATGCACAGGAGCTACTTTGGGCTAGTCTGCGGCTGGTGGGCCTTTGTCCGCAGTTGAAGTCATCAAGCTCCGTCTGCATTGAAGGTATCCGTCGGGCCCTTGCCCGTGCTAAAGTGCTTGGGGCAAGCTGGATGCGGAGAAGCTTGTGACAGGCGGGCCCACGAAGGAGCAAGGAGCATCGCACGCCCGAAATGTACTATGAGGGCCTCTGAAGGTGCCGCCGAATAGCGGATGAGTGCTCCAAAGATGTAATTTTGAATAGACTCGCATTTGTTATCTGTCACGCTGAAAACTTGTTCATATCGCTAAGCAACGCTTATTAATTTAAAATATTACCTTTTGTGCGGCCGTTTATCAAATTTGAGAGATGGCAAGTCGTTGGCTTCACCCCCATGCCACAGTCTTTGGGGTGTTCGGGATAAACTTGAGCACTCTTGTTCCCATTATTGGGTCCATCTAGGAGGCGCTCAGCATAGCGAACAAGGCAACGGACTTATAATGCTTGAACATTCTCACTTAGCCATAGAATTCTATAATTTTAAATTTAGTGAAGCCCCTAGTATTCGGAAGACCGAGTTGAGGCGCTATCACGCCTTGGCGGACAATTCCGGTTCCTCGCTCTATCGGCATAAGTATTTAGGGACCGAAAAAACCTCTCGAACAGCGACCGGCTCTCGCCCTATCATGACGGTCAGTTTAGCTTTCTCCACTTAGGTGCTCGACCCAGCTCAAGCTGGGGCACAATCGCGATGGTTCTCCGGTGCTACCTTAGCCGATATAGCGGGCGTAAGGTACCAAAACACGGGGCCGGGCAAACCAACTATTGACCCAAGACATGATTGGAGCCGATTCATATAATGCTATAAGTTAGTAGTGCCGCACTTGTGAAAGTGTCGGACTTATCACACCATAATTTTGGGGTACTTAAGCCCCACGGTGTATTGGCCGTACCCAAGTGTGCAGGTGCGACATGTCATGAAATGAACATATATATAGATAAAGAAAAAAGTGCAATAATAGGCAAAATCTATGTATTGTTTATTCAAAAGGTACTGCAATGAAAGCGAGCGATACAAATAGTGCTATAAGCAAGGGATGGGACTATCTAACATGTCCCCCTCCGAGGGTAAGCTGCGGGATGGTATGTAAAACAGGTATAATGCTCGTAATAGAGACCACTGAACACTCGGCGTGGATTTACTGCTTCCTGGCTGTTGCATCGTGAGTTCAACGATTCTAGTGCGGACAGGACTTCGGAAGCGGAGTCTGAAAGTAAGAAAAAGGAAGAAAAAGGAAAAGGAAAGAATGACACAATCGGGGCCCACAGTGCGGTTGAGCCGCATTCGAGGCGTGCCGTGGTCGTGCCCTCCCTTTATGCCCATGGTATCTCGGGCGTAGTTATGTGCAGCGTAATCTTGGCCGCCAATTCGCGAGGGCTGGGGTTGGGGCGGATTGCTCTGGCGTGCTTGAATCGTGCAGGCGGTCTTGTTGTGGGTTACTCGGGCCGCGAGCGGTGTCCGGGCGCTTAGTGGCGGACTCGAGAATTGCTGTGAGAGGCTGCTGCGCCTCCACCGCGAGGGAACGCTGTGTGCTCCTCCGTTCGGAGAGAAGCGTTCGGTGTTTCCATTGACCGTGATTACTCCTCGAGGGCTGGCATCTTGAGCTTGAGGTATGCGTGGTGCGGCACCACATTGAACTTTACAAATGCGGTTCGTCAAAGCAGTGCATGATAGCCGCTGCGGAGCGGGGCGATGTCAAGATTAACTCTTCGCCGGAAGTTATCCGGGATCCGAAGACCACCGAGTGTGGCGAGCCCGTAAAATTGGCCTCTTCACGGTATGGCGCCTTTAAAGGTCGTCTTTGTAGGTTTAATTCTTGAGGGTCTATGCCCATTTTGCACTTGTATCCCGATAAAGCAGGTTTAGGCTGCTACCGCCGTCCATCGGGACTACTGGTGAGGTGAAATCCGTCAATAATTGGGTCAAGAACCAATGCGGCGAAATCGCTGTGGCGGATGCTAGTGGGGTGGTCCTTGATCGAAGGTGATGGGCAGGAAGACCATGGGTTGAACTTCGGGGCGGCTGGCTCCATTGCATATCGTCCCTTAGTGCGCTTCGCTCCCTTTTGGGTATATGGGTTGCGTATATCATGTTCACCGTCCGCACTTGTGTGGTAAAACCCTTCTGTCCTCTATTGTTCGGCGGCCGGGGCTCTTCCTTGTCATCGCTATGTAGCCCCTTGTCATTGAGTTCGGCACTTAACTTGCTGCTTGCTTGAACACCCAACAATCCCTGTTGGTGTGATTGGCTGGTTTTAGGGGTGCCATGTATACGCACAACCGATCGAGTGTCGGTCCAAGTTGGGCCGGGCCTGGGAATTTCTTTTGAATGGCTTCTTCCGCTGACGGGTTTAGAGCCTCTGAATCCGGCGTTGGCGGACGTATCTTGACATTATCGCCGTTAATGCGGCGCTTGTTCTTGTTGCGTAGCGACCTGCCATTGCTGTCCTAGGTATCCGAACTATCGGTGTTTGGCCAAGTTGTTGCTTGAGCTAGCCAGCTATCCTCTCCCGCACAAAAGCGGGTCATGAGTGTTGTGAGGGCGCCATGGATTTGGCTTTTCTTGTCCTAGGTGCGGGCAAGCCATTCGTCGCGGATGTTATGTTTGAAGGCTGCAAGGGCCTCGCATCCGGACGATCAACGATTTGATTTGTCTTTGTTAGGAACCGTGTCCAGAATTTTACGGCGATTCTTACAGTTGCTGAATTATATGGCTAAGGTCATCGGCCGATGCGGTGGTGCACATATGTGTGCCTGGAAGTTATCAAGGAATGCGGCTTCCGGGTCCTCCCAACAACTAATTGATTCTGGCGGCAAATTTGTTGAGCCAATGCCGAGCTGGCCCTTTAAGCTTGAGTGGGAGGTATTTGATGGCATGTAGATCATCACCGGGCCATGTGGATATGGAGGAGATAGTCCTCGATCCGGACCGCAGGATCTGTGGTACCATCGTATGATTCGATGTTCTGGGTTTGAAGCCCTCGGGATTTGATGATCCATTACTTCATCTGTGAAGCATAGTGGGTGTCTGGCGCCTCTGTATTGGGCTATATCATGGCGTAGCTCATATGAGCTTTGTCTCTGTGTTCGGCCGGCCGAGTTTCTTTGTATCGGTGTGGCGGTAATCATCCAGCGTCGTTAGGCACCCACGATCCGTAGATCGATCTTGTATGTTTTGCCTTATCCTCCAATATGTCTTGCAAGTCCGGTGCGTTTACCGTGCCTTGGTACTTTTGGCGGCGTCGGGGTGTGGCTTGGCGGAGGGCGAGAGGCTTCTGCTGTCGCTGACCGCAGGGGTGGCGATCTGCCATGTCGTCTTGTTGGTGACTTGGGTGCTTCCTCCTCGATCGAGGCAACGGCCTTCGTTTGGGGTAGCTTTTGGAGGCGTTGAGTTCATACTCTTGGCTGCAAGGACTTGATCCATCAGCCCTAGCAGGTCTTGGTCAGCTCTAAGCATTGTTGCTGCTTTTTCTTGAGGCTGCTTGCCGTGGCTATAAGCCTGCGTTTGAAAGCGCTCTGTTGGCGGGATCCTCGGGCACGACAAATTAAATCGTAAATCGTCGAGGCTTGCCTCATCTTGGAGGAGGCACATAATTATCGTCCTCGACCTCTCTTTACTGCCGCACTATCATGCGGACTTGCTTCTCCCTCCTCCTGCCTTTGATCTGCTTTGGAGGGGTTGTCTTCAACACTGTCAGGGGTGTTATTATCTCCGTGCGGAATCACGCTTTATTGTGGCGGGATTTAGAGTGGCGCCCGTTGAGCGTCGGCGCCGGTTGCTTCTTGGAGGGTCATCCTCCATTTTTCCATCGCCGTTCCCATCTTTTGGGATGTCCACCATGTATATGTCATATGGCGAGGTGGCCTTCCGATTGCTACATGGGCGCTGGGTCTTGGTCGTCTCCGGCATCATCGTCCATACCATCGATGTCTTGAAGTCAAAAGTCGATCATCTCGGTTAGATCATCGGCGGTGGCTATAAAATGGGTGGTGGGTGGGCGTTGAATTTCTTCGTCGTCCGTATCCCAACCTTCTGTCCGTAGTCCGGCCAGGGCTCTCCGGATAAAGAGAGACTTTAGTGAATTCAGGATGTCGCCAAAGGCGAGTCTTTGAAAGAGGTCATGACGATGAACTCCATGACCGGCGTAATCGGATTCAATTGGCGAAGTGCGGGGGTTGGTCGGAGAGGAGTCCGGCACCACAGAGTCAAGGTCTTCATAAAGGACGAGGATGGAGTTCGGCTCAATCGCCGTAGAGATCGTAGCCCCGGTGGTGTCTAACCACTAGTCCTCGATCGGGAATCCGGCTCGGATTAAGGGTTGGAGCGGATCTTTGGTGCGGCCTCGAGGCACTGTTGGCTGCGAGCTAGATCATGCCCATCGAGGCAGTCGGCACGCTTGGCTGCGGCTCGAATCCGTCGAAGATCAAGTCTCCGCGGACCTCGGCCGTATAGTTCAAACTTCAAATCTGACCTGATGGCCAAGGCGTAGCTTCGATCTGCTCCGGATGGCCAAGCGAATTGGCCCGCATGATGCAAAGCCGCGAATACAAAGATCTGTCCGGGAGAAAAGTCTCACCTGGACCGCGTCGTTGTTGATGATCGAAGGAGCCATCGGGCCTATCGGTGGCGACAGGAGGAACTCTCAATGAAAGAACCAATGTCGGATTGTCAAAACCGGCGGATCTCGGGTAGGGGTCCCGAAGCTGTGCGTCTAGGCGGATGGTAACAGGAGACAAGGGACACGATGTTTTTACCAGGTTCGGGCCCTCTCGATGGAGGTAATACCCTACTCCTGCTTGATTAATATTGATGATATGGGTAGTACAAGAGTAGATCTACCACGAAATCAAGGAGGCTAAACCTAGAAGCTAGCCTATGGTATGATTGTTGTTAGTCCTCGGACTAAAACCCTCCGGTTTATATAGACACGGATAGGTTAGGGTTACAGTCGGTTACAATGGTAGGAGATCTACATATCCGTATCGCCAAGCTTGCCTTCACGCCAAGGAAAGTCCCATCCGGACATGGGGCGAAGTCTTCAATCTTGTATCTTCATAGTCTTGGAGTCCGGCCGTGGCGATAGTCCGGCTATCCGGACACCCTAATCTGAGACTCCCTCACGCAGCGTCGCGATGCGGCTCGGCGGCGCCTATGATCATGGCGCTCTCCACTTCGGAATTTGTGGCGGATATTTTATCCGCATCCTCTGTCAGAGGAGCATCTGGCGGGTGCCCCATGTTAGCTTCTGCCTCTGTGTCCGACCTTGGAGCCCGGCTAGTAGAGGCGTGATCGGCGATCTCTCCGGATATAGTCCGACGAGCGCTTTTCCTTCATCAAAACATGGATATTACCGCATTTTAAAATATGATGATCACGGAGTGAGGTTTTGTAAAATACCTCTGTGCCGGCGTCTCCGTCCGGACCGCCTTCGTTTTCAGCCTGCCCGGCTTCGGCGCCCCTTGTTGGCGATTCACCACGGGCTCAGCATGGTGTCCCGAGGACCTTCCCTGTAGAACACCGTACATATACGGTAGGTGAAGTGCGTGAAAAGGGATTTTTCTCAAAGGTTGGGACTCTGGTCTCACTTACCTGCGAGGCAGGGAGTAGCCCCGGATAGTCGGTTGTAATAGCCACCATGGCCTCGTCGCATCTTAATTGATAAAATATCCTGTCAATCAGCTCCACGAATATGTCCGGATCCTCTTGGAGGCCGGGGTCGAGGGACCGTTCAGGATCCTCTGGTTGTGGAGGCGGGCTGTTGATCTCCCTTACCGCTTTACGCAGCTCCTGCGATGAACGGGCAAAGTAAGATATTTGTTGCAAAAATGCGGAAAGGAAGGGTATAAAAAGCGGCGGCTTACCCAGCTCGGAGGGTTGTACATGGAGAATCCGTCCCGCGGCTTGATGCGGAGGAACTCCTCTTCTTCTCCCTTGTACAAGCCGAACAGTATCTTTGCTAGAGCGGCAATGGAGTCCGGCCCCTTACGACCACAACGAGTGGCATCATCTTCCCCATTAAAATCCCACATAGGGTGGCCTCGACATTGAAGTGGCTGCACCCCCCGCATAATGCATATTGACATAACCTCGGCTATGGTCAGTCCTGATTGAGCCAACACCTTTATCCGGCCCATCAGGTAAAAAACTGTCTCTGTCATCTTCCTCCTGAGGGCTCCGTGGTCGCCAGCTTAGGCGCTTCTTTAAAGGGGCGTTGTCAAACTCAGGAAGGCCGATCCAAATAGGTTCCGGGAGGGGGACGTCCTCCATATAAAACCACTCTGAAGGCCAGTCTTTGGACGTCTTCTTCGGGGTACCGGATAGGTATCCGATCTCGGCGATGCGCCATATTTCGGCCCTGCCCACTTGATATATTGATCCCCCTGGGTACGGGGCACGAGGCAGAATAACTTCTTCCACAACGCGAAGTGCGCTTCGCAGCCCAGGAATAGCTCGCAAAGGGCTACATAACTAGCGATGTGTAATATGGAGGCAGGGGTGAGATTATGCAACTGGAGGCCATAAAACTCCAGGAACCCTTGGAGGAACGGATGGATGGGAAATCCGACCCCCCTTAATAAATAAGGAATGAGGCATACCCGCTCCCCCTTGGAGGGTTTGGAAAGCTCTCGCCTGCTCCCGCCATTGTAGGTGGCAAGCCCGGCCTGACAGGGGACCATGTATCTTTGGAGGAGAAATCCACAGGTCTGTAGCTCCACTAGTTGATTTGTGCGGGGACGGAACACTTCTTCCAATCTCCGGGCTTAGGGCTACGGGAGGCGAGATGAGGAGCTGGCGGGCGGCCATGTTGGAATGGATTTTTGAGTAGCGCTCAATGAATGCTCGCCGAGAGAGGATGGTGTGATTTGGATCTAAGAATCCCCGTCTCTTTAAATAGACAGTTTGTTCATGCAGTTAGGGTGGTAAATGTAAAAACACCGTGGCCGCTCGCATTTGTTCGACACGTGGAAGATGGCCCTTATTGGGCCTTGAAGCGAGAAGCGCAACATTTATGAGAAGCGGACACTATTTAACAGTATTGAATTTGGAGAGGAACCCGCCTTGCAATGCGAAGACAATTTCTTGCCGGACTCATCGTCATTGAAGCCTAGTTAAAGGGCTCTTGAGGAGTCTGGATTAGGGGTATCCGGACAGCGGACTATATCCTTTGGCCGAACTGTTGGACTATGAAGATACAAGATTGAAGACTTCGTCTCGTGTCCGGATGGGACTCTCCTTGGCGTGGAAGGCAAGCTTGGCGATACAGATATGTAGATCTCCTCTCATTGTAACCGACTCTGTGTAACCCTAGCCCCCTCCGGTGTCTATATAAACCAGAGGGTTTAGTCCGTAGGACAACAACAATCATACCATAGGCTAGCTTCTAGGGTTTAGCCTCTACGATCTCGTGGTAGATCAACTCTTGTACTACTCATATAATCAAGATCAATCAAGCAGGAAGTAGGGTATTACCTCCATAGAGAGGGCCGAACACAGGTAAACATCGTGTCCCTTGCCTCCTGTTACCATCCGCCTTAGGCGCACGATTCGGGACCCCCTACCCGATATCCGCCGGTTTTGACACCGGCAGACATGGTCGAACCTTTTTGAAGATAGTACTAATAAATAAGTTTGATGTGTCCCTCAACTTGCAGAACGACGAGAAGCTTGCTTACTACGCCTTCTCCCTCGCCAGCGCGCACGCAGTGGCTCGCAGCATGAGGAGAAACTTTTGCTTACAAGCGGTGGACGTGTAGTAGTTCATTTGGTGTCAGATTACCAGAAGTACTACTATAGTACCATCATTATTGTTCGACTTCCGAAAGAGGAGAAGAGCCAAGCGCAAGGTCACGTACTAACCTAGTACAGTACTACTATAGCCAAAGCTGGTCCACCGTTTTACAGCATGGTTAATAAATATAGGCGGCTCTTACAGCGGCACATCATTTAGAGCAAGTACTCTCTTCGTAGGAACAAAGGAAGTGAAACAAAAGTTGGAGTGGATGCTAGATTGCCAATTAAAACATGATTACATAGGAAAAAATCCTATAGCATTCTATCATATGAATCAAATGACCAATGTAGGAAAATTATGAGGGGGGTCTCTCCAACAGTGTTCCTGGGCTCACACCTAGCATCACGGTGGTCGAACTTGGAGTCATTCATCTGGTACACGTGGCATCTCAGATCTGGACACTAGGTGACGCGACCTCGCACTTCCTCCGCCATTTGAAGCGGCGTGCGGTGGAGGGCTAGCATACTCAAATATTAGGTTGGCTCTATGTGATGTGGCAACTTCATATACTAACTGGATGCTGGCTATACTACTACGGTACTCACACTCCAAGAAGTGACTCCAAAACCATTCATAAGTTGAGTCTATGACATGCATTTGCAACTGAAATGTACCATTCATTAAATACTACCTCCGTCTAGGTGAATAAATCATTCGCGTAGTTCTAGGTCATCGATTTGAGGATTTAAATATGTGTTATATGTGATGAAAAGTATATCACTAGATTTCTACACGGATGTAGTTTCTAAATATATATTTTTTGTCATATATAATACATATTTAGATAGATAAATCGTCGATCTAGAACTACGCGAATGACTTATTCACCGAGATGGAGGTAGTACAACAAGTCATCAACACACAACGACAACGAGGATACATGTTGGATTATAGATTATTTCCAACAAAACATTCTAGCAAATACTGAAGTGTTCATCACACAACAAATAACAAGAAATGAAATTAACTTCAACTCAACCAATCCTCGGCGTTGGAAACGCTTGCTTTGAACCATAGGTGCTCTGGGAAGGGCCGACTATTGTTAATATGGAGAGCAATGCAGGACTGATCATCCTGGCTGAAGCGGCATATATCAGGACCAGGGTAGGGAACCACCGAAATGTCTGAGGTATAGATACAGTTGCTTCTCATAAATGGTAGTCACGTTGTGTCAACAGCAGCTGGATCGCCTTTCACCATCATTGGATAGTTTGGTCCAAGGAAGAACGAGTTTGCTCCAAGACTATCAATACTGAACCAGGGAGAAGGTGTTAGCGCTAGCACACTAGCATCCGTCCTGAATACCATGCAACGGGTGTTGGAATAGGTCAGGAGAGGGCGACCATGGGAGACAACACATGCTTCCTCGGTAGTAACAGTCTGAGTGCACTATATACAGACAAGAAGAGGTGATCCATCGGAATTAGTTTCCAGGCGCCACTGAGTATATAAGTTCTGCTCCTCCTCATGCTCGTGATCATCACCATCGTCATCTCCCCCTTGCTTATAAATTTTTTCAAGTATAGATGGTGGAATGTTCACAGGACCTTGGAAACACAAGAAGAAGGTTAATTAGTAAAGGGTAACTTGCTAACCCGCATGCATGTGGATGAAACAATTATAATTACGGTGGAAGACAAACGTACAGAAACTACGAGGATCCCATGCAAAAACAGTGCCACGAGTGGTGGCAGCAAACACAAGATCCTCGTATTCAATCGCATCACAGTACACATCCGTGTATAGAAACTAATTTTTAAGCAATATCCATCCAGTCAAACCACGAAGGACAGCAACAAGCTTGTCGAAGATAGCAACAACTTGATAGTTCTTGTAATTCCAAGAGCGGTTGGGAACTCGACAAATTGCTATCTTCAGTAGACGACAGTCACCATGATCGTATTTGAACGTAGGTAGATCATTTGTGTGCTCAACCTCAGGGCACTCGGAGATTTTTGGAAGTGGAATCCACTGACGAGTGTACACATTCACAAGTTCCCACTCGCAATTGTACCCAATATAAACAACCCAATCTACATTTGCGCTAGCCCAGGACTTACCCTTAAGCGATGGCATCTTGACATCACACGTATCATTATCAAGCGGCATCAACTTGCACAAGGCGAGGCCTCCGTCGTCCGCGCCCATGTGGACAGGCTTATCGCAAAGAAGATAAGGGAGATCAAACCGCTGCTGGACCCTTGGGTTCCTTGTAATGATGTTATTAGTTGAGTCGAGAATGGGCTTGAACAAACTTGCCATGCTAGCCGAGGTGATGACGTCGCACCGATCAATGAGTTCCCCCACCACGTCATCTTTCATATCGGGGCAAGAATTACGGGGTCGTTTGCGGCTTGTTCCCTCCATGGAGAAGACGATCGAACAATGGCAGCATGAAGGGTGAAGGCAAATGGAGGAGGGAGGAAGAGCGTGCGACAACAGTTCCAAATCGAGAGGGAAAGGCGATGAGTCGGTGGGCGGTTGCCAGTTTGCCACGGTACACGAAGAGGCGCCCCGGCCTACACGTCCTTTCGGAAATTGTACAAAAGGACTCGCCGTCGTCTCATTGACATGTTGGAACGCGACCACATGTCAACGAAACATGGTGTGTAATTTCTCGTGCAAAATGCAATCTGGCCGCGTTGGTCCGAGGTGACGCATTATTTCTCGACTTTATTTTTTTAATGGCATGTCGTTCGGTTCAGTTTTGAAGCATGACTAACTGGTACTATTTGCAGAGAAAATATAAACTACTCTACCACTACTCCACCTCTAGTACTAGTAGTATAAGAAACATATATAGGTTGGAGCTTCAGAGCTTTCTTGCTAAGGGCTGCCCACTTGCTTCTCACACTATCACCGTCTCTCTAGATCTAAAAAAGACGGCCTCTCTCTCCCTCCTCACCGGTGGTCACAGATCCGCTGGGGAAGAAAAGGATGTGCAGCATTGACACACTCGTCGTCGGCGAGCGAGGTCACACACTGACGACAAGGCCGGTCGTCTCAGACCTAGCGCCCGCGCGGGATGGCCTCCGTACCCAAGTTCGTTGCCATAGTGCGTGCGGAGGACAACGACCACGAGCGAAGCCACTTCCCGCCGACCCTAAGGTATGCTACCTCTTTTTGAACCATACCCTTGTTCTATTGCCCCATCTGCCACGAGCGTAGAATTTTGTTTGGGCAAAAACAAATTAATTTGGAAGCACTTAGATCTTGCCTAGGCTCTAAACTTGAGCTGGCTCCGCCACTGTCGCTGCATGTGGATCTTTTTCCACTGCACCATCTTCCCAATTTCCTGTCCTCTGCTCTGCTGGTCATGCAGACGAAAACCTTAATTTGCACTATTAAAGGAAACCCTACTTCATGCAGACTAATCCATGTCTGGGTTGAATAAGGAAAGGAAGGGATACTGTACTGTCCAAGAGAGTAGGCATCAAACCTGTTGGGGATATAATTGTTAGGTATGACCCGCCCAGGAGGTGCCGGGTTATACCTACGAAGACTCTCGAAGCCCAAGACCGAATTTGAAGATGGTGGTTTAGTAAAGGTCCCAAAGCCAACAAGAGATTTAAGGCCCATAGTGATAAACCGCCGTAATGGTATGACTTGTATTATAAGGCAAGATTAATTAGTCACCGAGCCGGACACTGTATATGAGCTGGCCGGGACTCTGTAGGCCGCAGGGTGTCAACCCGTGTATATAAGGGGACGACCCAGCGGCGGCTTAGGGCAAGTAAGATCAAATCGAGAGCTAGGTCAAGCGGATTCGCTCCCTGGTTATCAAGACATACATAATCCCACTCAAAACTAGATCGTAGGCTTTTACCTTCACCGCAAGGGGCCGAACCAGTATAAACCTCGTGTCCTTTCTCCCGATTAACCCCTTCTTGCTTCCTAGTTGCGATGGCTCCACGACTAAGTCCTTTCAGAAAGACATCTTCTGTGACAATTCCACGACAGTTGGGCCCACCATGGGGCCAGCGCACGGTGGATTTGAGTTCTTGAAGGGCATCTTCGAAGGGCTCAAGGGATACGCTGTGGGTCGGATGACCAAGAGTCGTCGCGGCAAGCTCTACATTGACGACGAAGGCTGGGGCCCCGATGTCGGCTCAATTGAGTACGGGTACCGGGTCCCCTTCGGCGGAATTCACATCTTCATCGGCGGGATCGGCGAGCCAGGCCCTGAGCCGGACACCTGCACCGACATCATCGAGATGGCTCAGCGTGCGAGACCCGCCCAGGCTCCGCCCGCCATGAAGTGTGCCTTCGTGGGATGCGTCCATGGAGGAGAACTTCCTGAAGGATCCGTGTCTGGCGGTGAGACGACCATCTATTCTGACGATGAGTCGTCCATGGGTGAGACGGATTCGTTGTATCAACTACAAGACGGCAGGCTTGGGGGCTGTTCCGATGGCAGCAATATTCTGGACTCCTTTGAGCCACCGAGCAGAGTAGGGATCTTCATGGCCAGCACTCAACCAGGTCAAAACTCTACGGCTGCGGCAGCAATAACCTCCGGGTCAGTGGCAGCTGGGGCAGGAGGCCCTGTGCGCCCACCGACTCAGGTGCTGATTGATCTCATGGATAGACTGACAACCCTGTTAACCACCACAGTTAATCCGGTGGATCAGGCTGAGCATGATGCAGAGGTGGTTCGGTTACGCAAGGAGATAACACAAGCCAAGGAAAACCTAGCAGCTGAAGGCACCATATTGGCTATGGAGCGGGCAGCTTTGAATGCTCGAGCCCAGCAGCTTCAACTAGAAGCATTCCAGCTCGCGATGGATCTAAACGCATCAAATGAGGTCATGAGGAGAAGGCACCAGAAGTCTCAATCCCGTCTGCCTTTGATCTACAATACTAGAAATCTCTTCCGCACGCCCGGTGCAGGTCCCAATAATCCGCTAGAGGTAAATCCGGCTGAGACTCCCGGAGCTGGGGCGTCGGTTCAGCCACGGGTGACGGAACCTCCCCGAGTGAACACTAATCCGCCTCAGCATGTGCCAACACCACCGGGTCATTATTCTAACCCGCGGAAGGTGCCTAACTACACGGCTGACTTACAGCCCGGACCGTGGATTGAAAGTTATGAGATGGCCATGGAATTGCTGGAGGTCAGTGACGCGACAATGGCCAAGTACTTCACTATGATGCTGGATGGAACGGCCCGCACTTGGTTAAAGGGACTGCCACCTAATTCCATTGGTTCCTGGGCCGAGTTAAAGGCCCGATTCATTCAGAACTTTAAGGACACATGCAAGCAGCCCATGTCGATTGTGGACTTCACTAATTGCAAGAAAGAGGAAGGTGAGTCCACAACCCATTGGGTGCGCCGGGTGAAGGAAATAATACATTCATCTGATAAGATGGACGCCGGCTCTGCAGTCTTAATGTTGGAGAAAAATTGCCGTTTTGAACCTCTGAAACAGAAGCTGGGGCGGCTCAAGCGCGATTGTAATGACATGGGCCAGCTGATGGCGGCTCTGGTTAAATACGCCGATTTTGATAGTACCAAGGATCCCGCATCTGATGAAGAGAAGATAGGGAAGGGAAAGAAGAACGGTAATGCTAAGGGTCTTCAGCATAACTCGGTGAATCAAGGAGGCAATAATAAACGAAAGGCTGATGGTAGCTCGGAGTTTGTGGCGAATACACAGGGCAACAATCAACGACGCAAGGGGAGGCCACCTCCTCGGTCTGGCGGGTCAGGTCCCACCCTTGAGCAGTTGCTAAATGAGCCTTGTCCAAGGCACGACACCCTGGAGAAGCCGGCCACTCATCTGTGGAAAGACTGTACGATTATCAAGGCTTTCAAGAATTCTAACATGTTCAACGGTAATCACAGACCAGGTGGTGGTCAGGCGGTGGCGGTTTTCATGGCCCGGGCGGTGGCTCAGGTGGTGGCGGCTTTCATGGCCAGGGCCCTGAAGGTCACGAAGGTGGTTATAATCAGCAATGTGGCCGGGGAGGTCAGCAGCAGCAGCAATCCGGGTATCAGAGTAACCCGAAGTAATTGAATAGTGGACAATATCATGTGTTCACCACCAGTCTGTGCAAAAGGGACCAGAAACTTCATAAGAGGGCCATGAACGTTGTTGAGCCGGCGGTCCCTCGTTATCTGAGATGGTCTGAGCAGCCTATCATATGGAGTAGAGAGGATCACCCTCCCCGGGTTGACAATCCGGGTCACTTGGCCTTAGTGGTGGCACCTCAAGTTGGTGGATACAAATTCACAAAAGTGCTCATGGATGGGGGCAGCAGCATTAACATCCTCTATTATGAGACCTTTTGTCGCATGGGATTGACTGTTAAAAATCTCAAGACATCCAACACTGTTTTCCATGGAGTAGTGCCTGGTAAGTCGGCGTACTCAGTGGGTAAGATTGAGCTGGAAGTAGCCTTTGGGGATGAGCATGATTCCAGGGCTGAGAAGTTGACATTTGAGGTGGTCAAAATCTGGAGTCCATATCACGCATTTTTTGGGCGGCCGACTTACGCAAAGTTCATGGAACGGCCGTGTTATGTTTACCTGCAACTCAAGATGCCGGAAGATAGCCTTGGAATGCGAGGAAGGTGACGCTGCTTACGCTGAATCTGTTTGTGCAACAGAGGAATTGAAATTTGTCAGGACCCCGATTCCAAGTCACATCGATCTAGCCGGTAACACCTCATATCACTTTGCGGCCTCACGCACGGTATTCCCACGTGTGTCGCCTTACCATGGCCCGGGACCGTTTGCGCCTTTTGGCTCACGTATATGATAGTGTCGCTAGCATCCATATGACAGAGAACCCGGGCCGACATGGCTAGTCGTGAACCCAAAGCGGCACTAACCCATGGGGACATGCATACATGAATCAACTCCGAGCATGTCGGTCAGCAGCGTGTGAATCCGGGCTGTAGCACTGGGCTAACAGGACTCCGGGAACCCGGGCTGTAGCAGGCTAGGAAGGACTCCGGATGTCGTCATATGGATGCTAGCAACACTATCATATACGTGAGCCAAAAGGCGCAAACGGTCCCGGGCCATGGTAAGGCGACACCCGTAGGAATACCGTGCGTGAGGCCGCAAAGTGATATGAGGTGTAACCGGCTAGATCGATGTGACTTGGAATCGGGTCCTGACAGCTTTGGTATCAGAGCCTGACTGCCTGTAGGATTACTAAGCCAAACCGGTCGAAGTTGTGTCTAGAAATGCTTTAGTTATGTAAGGGAATTGATTGTGGAAGGGAACGTAAGGCTCTTTTTACTCCTTTATCCTATGCCCTTCTGATCTGAGTCATTCTCTTCTTTTCTACGGGGTTTAAGAACTAGGCTTCTCATCTATCTATCAGGATGACGTGTTACTAATCCGTAGACTTATAGGAATGATGGATTCAAGCCCCAGTTCAGTTTCTACTACATCTGTATGTTCATAGATGGTCTCAGAACCTTGATATTGTGCTTCTGAGTGGTTATGCCACCATTTTTGCAGGATGTCTCAAATCATTTTGAGCATTTACAGCCGTTATGCTGTCCGAGTCATCCCAGGTCTCTAAATAGTCTGATGCATTTGCAAATCCCTTCTTTCCGTTCCTGATGTTCCTTTGGGCCAGGTTAATCACACTAATTGCTGAGTGGAGGTATTCTATTGCCTCGACATATATGTTGGAGTTATTATTATGACCCTAGGCGTCTTATGAAACCATCTAGCAATCTAGCCATATTTTGTGTTCCCAGTGTGATGATTCTGGCCATCATTCTCGGAAGCATCCCGTGATGCCATTTAGTAGTAGGTATTCTATTCCTGGGTTCTTGAACCGAGATTCACCCTACTTACCTCCTGTTGATAGTGTTTGCTAGTTCCTTTAGGATATTAGTAACTTTGCGATAGTCCTCGAGGTCCTGGTATTTCCTTCTTCCAAATACTATGAACTGCTTATGGCAGAAGTTCCTCGCTGAACCGAAGGGTCACAACCAGAGTACTCTTGAGGAGTTCTCCATTCATAATTGTGAATCTGCCAGTTCTACCCTTCTGCATGGGTTATCCGGAAGAAATATGTTGAACTCGTTCGACATGCTAGTCCATGCATCCACAACTCAGAAAATCATATGTTCTTTTAAGTTGTCCCATTTTAGTTGTCTTCCGACCCTCGTCTATCAATTGATAGTCAAGAGCACGCGTGCATCCGTTAATCGATGCCTACTACTCTTGTGGTCCGTCAAGCCATTCTATTCTGGAATGACTAGGAGAAACAAACTCCAGTACCTCATCCATATCTAGGATTGGGTCAAAGAAATTGTATTCCATAGACCAAAATGCCAATCCAGCTTCTGGTCTATTCTACCTTGAAGTATTACCTTCTTTATGTCAGGACTGTCATGAGAATTGCACATCATTCTATGAACTCTTGATGCAGTGATACTTCTCGCCATCATTATTCATTCCTAGGTCCCCGTGTTATTGTAACCGGAACGCCGACAAGTGAATCGTGATGTGTGAAATCAATACTCCTAGCAACCTTGTTGCTTGGTAGTTAAATGGACAATAATTTCATTCTTAGCGTGTTGGTTCCTGAATCATCATTCTAAGATGGATTGTGCTACCTAGTCCTTATTTCTGGTGCACTCTTTGATCAATGAGTTAGGATTGTGTCAATCCCTCACTCTTTTGATCATATCAACTTGCCCTGAAAAGCAAGGTTGTTCTCGAGCTTAGTAACATACCGGTGGTTCGTGATTTTTCGAATATCTTCTCGGAAGTATTACCAGGTTGTCCCCTGACTGTTATGTTGAGCTCGTGATCAAGTTGGTTCTTCTTATAAACCACCCTTTCTCCAAGAATCCGTGTTGGATACCCCTGAGCTAGTTGATTAAGCTAAACGACAACTTGGAGAGTTGGAAGATAAAAGCTTACCTAACTTAGTTCGTTTCAAAGGGATATCCTGGTGTTGGTGTGTTAGTTGAAGAAAGATGATATCTTCATCGATTGGTCCCTGTGATCAGTTGTTGGACTTATTGTCTTATAAAAACTTTGATTTGAATATGGGCTATCACCAAATCAAATCAGTACCATCGATGTTCGTAATGTTGTCTTACTCGTGGTTGATCCCTCGAGCATACACCATTACATCTTTTGGTCTGACCAATGCTATCACCGTGTTCACATGATGGTGGAAGTCCAGTGATATGGAAATTCCGATGAGTTGTTGTTGAGCCCATTAGCAGCATTTTGTCTCCCCCATGATTCATGTTGAACATCAACCTAGTGTTGGAAACTTTGTAAGCATTATCTTCGTGTTTCGTTCATGAAGCCTATGTTTGGATGAAAGAAGTGACTTCCTCTAATTCACGTGCATTTGATGTAAGTTGTCGCCGTGGATCCGGGAAAGTTTGTTTTTGCTTCCTTTGGAATCATTCCAAGTCAGTCATGCACATGTGCGAAGTATTCTATAGTTTTTAGACTTGCAACCTTCATTTTATATGTATCCCTAACACACCAAGACACTGATTGATTTGTTCAAGGAGAAGAAGTTTCTTCTTAAGAGCTAGACTTACGCAAGGACTTCGATATCCTCGTTGATGGTTCCCTACCAGAACTCAGTAGTGTTTTGTTGTAAGACTACTGTGTGGTCATGCTTGTCTGGGACAGCGTGTTCACATGCTTGTAGCAGAACCAGCTCATGCTTTGGAGCTTACTACCGTAGTTCATTTCCCGAGAATCTCACAACGCCATCTCATCGATTTGTGTTGCAGCTTTTCTTTTCAGACGAGTGAGTCTGAAGTATCATGTTTCTAACCAGATCTGAATCTCAGGCAGATATGATGGTTGGATCATTCCCAGCATTTGCATTATGTTCCCAGCTTGCACCCCAGCAATTGTTGCCAGGATCATCTTCAAAGCGATCCTACCATGGGTCCCATCCATTTCCGATGATAAGCAAAATCATCCATTGTGTTGTCTTCAACAAGGTAGTCCACATCATCCATCCTAGTCCGGGTATGCCATTCCTTCGAACTCTTTCAACGATCAATTGTAAATTGACTTAAGCTGGTATGAAGAGTGTCAATGATCTATGGTTCAAAAGTAATTCTTTTTGCCACTTAAGGGAGCAGTTCAACGAGTCACCTTCTCCAAGGTGCCCCATTACGGGATCATGGCAATTATTTCCTTGCCACCTTGCCACCACCCACCATCTTTCTAAGCGTGGAATTGTTGCCCACCAAATCAAACCCTGTCGTTTGTTCTTCCATCCCTCTCGATGTGTTTTGTGTCTCAACTCGAGATGTTTCAATATCTCATTCTGCGAGTTGATATTGTATAGCTCGATCTTTGAGAAGATCAATCCTAGTAGAGTTTCTTTCCGTCATCATTGCGTGGATGAAGATCTCAAAAGCGAGGATGTCAAGATCAACATATGCAACGAATCAACAACCTCGAGGAGACAGTTGGATCATGAAGTTTGTGATGCTTAGTGTCCCCTTTGTCTTCTTACCTCACGTCTTGAATCTCGGGGCGAGATTCTTGTTTAGTGGGGGTGAGTTGTCACATCCCTAGCCTTACCTTGCACTAGGCTAGCCCTTGTATGTTGCATCATGTTTAAATTATTTTGAAACTTGAAATGGGGATTGATCAAACCCTAGCACCAGATCAAATCAAATAGGTTCAACATGAAAACATTTCCAATGAACCTGAAATGCCCTTCTAAAATGTTCATCACCTCTGCCTTGGTCTTAAACCACTGTCAAAAGTGATGCACAAATTTCTAGGTCACTCTAAGGTCACTGGATTAAATCTTTAGTTATTTGAGTTTGGGCATTTAAATTATATAAAATATTTCAAATGCTCAAATAACCCCAGACTAAAATGTTCCATGCTGGATATATTCCAAGTAGTGGCCATGTGCAGTTTGGTGATTTTTGGAGTTGCCTAAATATTTTTAGAAATGCAACAAACCTACAGAAATAAAAATAAAACAGAAACATAATTAGCAGAGAGAGAGAGAGAGAGAGAGAGAGAGAAAACAACACCTGGGCCTCTTACCTGGCACCCACCAAAGCCCACCTAGCTGGCCCAGCTGGCCAGCCCAGCCCACTGGCCTCCCACCTTGCCGTCTTCCTCATGACTGAAGGGCGCTTGGGCGTGTGCCCGTCTTGTGCGCCCCGCCGCCCGCCACCTCCTGCTTGCTGCTCCCCTCGACGCCTGGACACCTCTAGGAGACGCCACGCACCCCCTAGACCTCTCTCACTCTCCCCCGTGCTTTCCCCCTCCTCTGTCTCGCTCTCTCCCTCGCACGCACCGAACGCAGCCACCCGCCACTGCTCGCCATTGCTGCGCCCACTGCGATCCCCTTGCCCCCTCGGCGCATCTAGAAGCTTCGCTGCAACGCCCGACGTCTCCAAGTTGACGCGCTCGAGCCCGTACACGCTGCATCACCAGCATTAGCTCCATCTTCCTCCTCGGGCTCCAACGAACGCCGTCGCCGCTCCGCCGTCTGCAGGCCTTCCCGAGCCCCTCGAGCCTCCCATCCGAAGCGCTGTGAGCTCCTGCGTCTAACCCCCCTCTTCCCGAGCTCAATTATGCTCCGTAGCCGTCGCCCCCTTGCTTACCGTAGCCGCCGCATCACAGGCTCGTCGCCGGTGAAGCCCCGGTGACCTCTTGGTCCCACGCGTGCGTCCGTTGCACTCGCAACGTTCCGTAGAGTGAAACTAGCGCGACAGCCGTCTCATTTGCACACCGCAGCGCTGGTCCCGCGAACACCCGAGCTCCGGCCGCCGCCCGGCTCGACGCCGTCGTCGTTCCCGGCCACCCCAGCACCAACCACCGTCACCGTTGGATGCGCCACACCGCCAACTACCCGTAGCACCCACCCGTGCATCGAACCGTGGTCGGGGCAGCGTTCCGACGCCCCCTCGTCGTCTCGGCCTGCCGGCGGCTCAACGCCGCGAAGTTTGATTCCCACCATTTGTTTACCGGGTGGACCGGTTTGACCCTCCGGGTCACCGACGTGTGGGCCCCATGCCACTAACTAAACTAGGTTAGTATTAGTTTAACGCTAACTAAACTTAGTTAGTTTAATTGACACTGACATACGGGACCCATAGGTCAGGATTGACCTGGACCGTCTCAGCTGACCGCTGACGTCACTTTGATGCCAGGCTGATGCAGTAAATCCTTTTTTGGATATATTCTTATATAGGAAATTCCAGAAATTAGCCAAAACTTCTAAAAATCATAGAAAATCAACCGTAGCTCAGAATGAAAGAATTTATATATGAAAAATGATCAGAAAAATCCAATCTATCCATCTGTACTGGTTTCATGCATGTTTAAACAAGTTAACTTGCTGTTTAGTGCAAAACATGATAAAGCACTAGTTAAGATCACAAATGTGTTTGAACTTTGAATCTTTGGTTCAAAATAGCTCAAACCCATCTGGTTGTAGTTGCATTAGCCCAACACACTCATTTTACCATGTCATGATCATGCATCATATTGTGCATTGCATTGATTGTGTTTCTTCTCTGTTGCCGGTATTTGTCCCCTCTCGATAGACGTGGTTTCGACGATGAGATCGATGACACTGATGAAGAGCTATATTATCTTCGGAAGTGCCAGGCAAGCAAAACCCCCTTGTTCATTCCGATACAATCCCACTCTCTCGCTCCTGCTCTCTTTTACCGCATTAGGACAACAATGATTCATCTGTTATTTGCTGCGGTAGTTGAACCCCTTTATCCTCTGCATGACCTGTCATTGCCACAGTAAATAGATGAAACCCACTAGCATGAGTAGGAGTTGTTTGAGCCCTGATGTGCCTACTCATTCATGCTTGTTTGTCATGCCTGCTATTGCTTAGAGTTGTGTCAGGTCTGATTCATCAGGGATGAATCGGAGGTGTCTGAACATGTCCTACTGTTGAGAGCTAAGTGTGTGAACACGATTTGGTAAAGGTAGCGGTGAGAGGCCATGTAGGAGTACATGGTGTGTTGTCTCATTGCAGCCGTCCTCAGGAACTGAGTTCTGTGTTTGTGATCCATGAACAGTTACTACCACGCATTGGAATGCTTAAGTGCCCCTCTCGACTTATTAACCAACCTGATCTCTGTCCAGGAGTTGCAACTAGTTTCTGGTGTTTGTAGGTAGTGTTAGTAGTCTACCAAGTGGCACCTGGTACAGGTGGGCTTGGGACAGACTAGGCACCGTGGCACGGTGTACCAAGCGTAGAACCACCCGTCGAGGTGGGCTTGGGAACCTTGCTCACATTGTTTGGGGCCGTGAGCGACACCCCGGCCGGATCTCCTTGCGGATGGAACCTGAATAGGCGATAAACCTGGACGAGAGACTTGTGTGGTTAGTCAGGTCGTGGCCGACTCCCTCGCCAGGCATCCGCTTGAAGGTTGCCGAGATACACGAGGTGTACATGGAGGTAAGTGGCGAGAGCGTGTGTGAAGAAGTACACCCCTGCAGGGTTAATATGATCTATTGAATAGCCGTGTCCATGTAAAGGACTTCGGGTTGCTGTACAGTTCATAGACAAGTGAAAGTGGATACTCTAAAATGCGCAAGATAAGCATGAGTGCTATGGATGGCGTTCTCGTGAGGGAGGCAGGCGGATCCATAGTGGTGTATTGATATGGTGAATATGTGGACTCGTGCGCCACCTCAAAAGAGTTACTTGCGATCGTAGTTCGGGATAGCCACCGAGTCAAAGCTGGCTTGCTGCGGTTAAACCCCACTACCCCTTTGTTGATAATGATGCATATGTAGTTAGTTCGATGTAAGTCTTCTGGATACATTTGTACTCACGTTTGCCTATTTTATGTTTTTGCAAAGAGACTTGATCTCGCTAGTAGTTCAGCGTGGACTTGACGTTTAGCTTGTTACCTCAGCTACGATCTTGTGCCCTCGGCAGGATCTGGTAGATAGTCAGGCTTCTCAGCCTTTTTCATTTGTAGATGTATGTACTCAGACATGTTAAGCTTCCGCTTGTGCTTTGACTTGTATGCTCTGAATGTTGGGTCATGAGACCCATGTTTGTAATATCTTGGCTCCTTGGAGCCTAATGAATAAATACTTGAGTAGTAGAGTTATGTTGTGATGCCATGTTGTATTTACACATATCGAGCATATTGTGTGTATGTTTGAAATGCTTGGTATGTGTGGGATCCGACAATCTAGTTGTTTATCCTTGGCAGCCTCTCTTATGGGGAAATGTAGTCTAGTGCTTCCTTGAGCCATAGTAGTCGCTACAGCCCAGTTCACGGAGTCCTGCTAGCCAAACACTACTGCTCGGAACACTTGACTGGCCGGCATGTGTTTCACTGTCGCGACCGTTTTTTCGGGTAATAAATTCCAGAAAAATGGCCGTCGTGCTCACCAGCCCCAGGATTACTGTTAGCTGATGAGGCACCAACTTGATACAGAAATTCCAAGAAAAATACAAAATATGTGGTACAAGACCATCTGGTCTGTGAGTACAACAAAAGGTTTCTAGTGGTTGATGGCGGAAGCGGTTTGTGGATCATCGGCGTTTATGGGACTCCATTTCCCACGGGAACAGCTGACCAAGTTAACTCCTATCTCCGCGAGGCTGCTATCACCATTGCGTAGGTTCTGGGGTTGCCATCGCACGCTCCTCTCCAAGCAAGAAATCTGGCCAAGACAATAGCCAGGGACAAGCCAGTGAGTACTTTGAATGTACTCGCAAACATTTTGAACATAGGTATAATATGAGTGACAAGCATGCACTGAAATGCTCTATGATCACATCGTCAGTTATAAAGAAAAATCTCTGATGCACGCAAGCAGATCATTAGAATGTAACAGTGAATAGGTAATGACGGGGCAGGAATAAAAATGCACCGTTCGGATGTCTGAAGCGACGTCTCGAATTGATGGTAAATAACAAGAATGCCACAGTCGGGCGTCTTGGCGACACCACATAAAGGGCTTATAAAAGAAAATAAAACAAGTAATGCCACGATCAAGGCGTCGGCGACACCACATAAAGGGCTTTAAAATAAATGCCACGATCCAAGCGTCGAGCGACACCACATAAAGGGCTTTAAAAATAAATGCCACGATCAAGGCGTCGGCGACACCACATAAAGGGCTTTAAAATAAATGCCACCAAAGCGTCTGAGCGACACCACATAAAGGGCTTTAAAAATAAATGCCACAGTCAGGCGTTTGAGCGACACCACATAAAGGGCTTATACAAAAACACAGTGAATATCCAGGAGGTAGAACCATCCCAGGGATACTCAATAGTTCAAATAATATAACGGGTTAGTCCACAACAGAAATAATGTTCATGGGGTTAGTCCATAACAGAAATAATAATCATAATCATCATAAGTCACATGTCACGATTCATTGTTCGGGTTTAACAGTCTCTCCTCCGAAGGCCGACACTAAGACCGACACCTGACCCATCCCAGACTGGAATCCTTAACCGAGGACACGGCTATTCGAATAGGTTTAATCTCTGCAGAGGTTGTACTCTTTATCCACGAGTAACAAATTTCTTTAGCCCTTCGGGACTAATTCCGTCTACGGTCTTTTAATTGAAAACACACCTGACTCGCACACACCAGCTTAAGTTACCCATGTCTGGAATCACCCATGACACCTGTCAAGCAAAACTCTAAGTGGGGAGGCTGCAACCTCGCGTAGCATGGGATCAAATTTATAACGCGCGCTCTAAGGGGTGGCCTCCCCTCTCGGTCTCAACCGGAAGCACCCATGCCCCCGGACCAGGTGGCATGCCTACCGGCTTCAACTGATATCTTCCACCATGGCCTCTCTGTATGGTGTGTGCTTGAAAGGGGTTGACGACTGACTGAACCGTACCCTACTTGTTGTAGGGACAAGTGGTAGTACGAAGCAAGTATGGGGTTTATTGGAACAAGACTCGATATACGGTCGACTCAGGAGGTTTATAAATTCCCTGCATGACATATATAACAGAAATATATTTCAACCAACAAAGTCACCACTCACTATACCTTACCATGCCATACCGGGCATAACCATCCCGACGGGGACCGGCGACAAGCTCACACCTACCCAAGGCAGAGGCTTTCCCGGATTCCTTTCCGGCATGCATGCAAGGCACATGAGAATGGTTACCATCACAAGTATAATCATTTCCAACAACAAGGAGATTACTAAAATGCATCCATGCAAATGATCATATCACATGAAATAACGATTATTCCGAAATGAGGTGGTGCTATAAACGTGTCAACAAACACACCAAAATATTATGCCGGGCTCAGAATGCTTGCCTTCAGTTTGTGTAGAGGCAGGGTGCACCCTAAAAACTTTTGCAAGCTTTCTTCTTCTCCAAGAGTCCTATTTTAAAAAAATTTGAATTAACACACAAACTCAAAACAGCACAAAAAGTTGTTTTGAAATTTTTTTCAAATAAATCTTAAAATAAACTAGGTCAGATTGGAGAGAGGTAGGAAAAAGAATCAATTCATTTGGAGTTATATTTTAAAAGATATAGCCAGTCAAAGTTTTGTCAAAATCCTGTTATTTTTAATAAACAGAAAAAAGAAAAGAAAACGCTTCGAACCGGTACACGTCGAAAACGTACTTTGAGATTTACGTCTCCACTTAACCCACGTGGACTGGGGCGGGGTCACTGACAGTGGGTCCAGGGGCTCACTGGTCAGGTTTGACCAGTCCATCACCCTCCTCTTCCTCTGCCCGAACGGCGGCGAGGCGACGGCGATCAGCCGGCGAAGGGCTGCTCCCCACGGGCTCCAGAGGGTCGGGATGGATCCGCAAGACCGGGGCGGTCCTCCCGGTGGTCGTTGGGTCGGTGGGGACGGAGTAAGCTGCCGGCGGCGAGCTTCGCGGCGGAGGAGGCATTCGGGAGTAGAGTGGTTCTGGGGCTGCGGTGGCTCCCGATCAAAATCGAGCAGGGGGAAAGGTTCACGGGAGGAAGAGAGAACTTCTTGTGGAGAGAGTGGAGAGGGGGAGGCCCTAGCTGCGGTGAACGGAGCTGGGACGTGGCGGCGGCCGGACCGGCCGAAGTTGGGGAAGACGACCTCTTTCTCTTCAATTGATGGCAATGGGGGCACTAGGAGTACGGTGTGAGGCTGCTCGTGTGCTCGTAGGACTCGAGGGGCTTCCTTTTATAGTGCTCTTACATCGGTTCGCGGCGGCAGTGGATGAGCTCGTCGGCGACCGACTTCTGTAGCTTGCCGGCAACGTGGCGAGGCTGGGGATGGTGGCAGGAACTAGCGGACGAGTGGGTACTGCTCCAGGGGCGAGCTGGCGAGCGGGCGCGGCTCGGGCGGTGCTGGCCATTGCAGGGGCTGTCGGGTGGCATTGGCGGCTAGTTGCTGGCCTGCCGGAGATGTGGCGAGGGCTTCTTGGCGCGTTGCGGTGAGGAGCTTAGTGAGTGGCGTGGCTTCGCAGGGCGTGCAAAAATCAGGGCGCGACGCGTCGGCTCGGGCGCGGCACGTGCAAAACGCGTGCTCTGCTCGCGCCCAGAGCACGCACGGGACGTGCTCGACGAAATGCTATGGCATGGTAGAGGGCTCCAAACCACAAGAGGGTTAGCAGGGTGGGGTTATGGGTTAGGGCAAAACCATGGGACATGCTGGTCTGGTCAGGGTATTAAGTTCACAGTGTAAACAAAAATTCATGTCAAATCTATCCATGCTCTCAAGGTGTTTGACAAAATGCCAAAGGCTCCTAGGCAGTTCTTGGAGTGGCCAAAACCTCTAGAGTGGGGTCTCTTTAGATAAAAGAGAGGGTGGTAAGGTTAGTTTGCCCAAAGCACAAACTTGCTAGTGCAAGTTTTGCAAAACTTCAATTCTGGACAGAAAGAACAGGGCATGGTTGCATGCACTTAGAATCATCCAATGGGTCCACTCTCCTGGACTTAAGGGTTTGGCAAGGAGGACTATAAGTAGGAAAAGGAATCATGGATCAAGGAGCAACTAAAAAGGTGGTTGATGTACAAAACCTCAAGTTGGACCAGAATGGAAAAGAGGATGGTTCACTCAAATTTTCCAAAGAACAACATTAGGTTATTGCATAAAGTTGAATACTATGCTCCTACTGATATCCCATAATTTTGGTAGAAGTTTTAAAGAAATATTTGAATAGGTTGTAGTGTAAAAATGCTCTCTGGACCAGATTTGAAAATATGGTGTAGAGCTCAAAATATCCAATGGGCAGAAGATAATTTTGCACAAAAGTGGTTCAAATACTCCATATGACATCTCCAAATTATGGTGGGGTTTTTGAATAAATATATAAAAGGGTTGTAGTACAAATGGGACCATTAAACTATGGGAAACCATTTTTCAAGAAAATAAAGATCAAGAAGAATATTATATAATTAATTCTTATGATAACAGAAAAGATTTTCTTGAGAGGGTAAACAAGTCCAATATCATACGTAAAAGATTTTTCATCTTAGGGAACAACTCCAGGATAACCAAGAAAAGAATGGTTCTGAAGTCAAGAAAAACCAAGAAAAAGGAAAGTTAAATTTCCTGGCAAAAATCTTAACTAAACCAGGTTAAAAAAATTTAGGGGTGTCACATTCACTTCGTTCTCGTGGTTCGTCCTTCGGGAAATGTCACGCGGTGACATCCGAGTCTGCGCTTAGCTGCTACAGCCGGGTTCCCTGAGTCCTGTTAGCCCAGTGCTACAGCCCGGATTCACACGCTGCTGACCGACATGCTCGGAGTTGATTCATGTATGCCTGTCCCCATGCGTTAGTGCCGCTTTGGGTTCACGACTAGCCATGTCGGCCCGGGTTCTCTGTCATATGGATGCTAGAGACACTATCATATACGTGAGCCAAAAGGCGCAAACGGTCCTGGGCCATGGTAAGGCGACACCCGTGGGAATACCGTGCGTGAGGCCACAAAGTGATATGAGGTGTTACCGGCTAGATCGATGTGACTTGGAATCGGGGTCCTGACAAAATTCTATAAGGACAATGTTGACCCGGCGGACATGACGTCCTTGAAGAAGCCAACCACGGAACACGAGTCGGTAATGAAATTTAAGTTGGCCGATGACACCAAGCTTGTTGATTTTGTTCCAGGCGACTCATCTAAATAGTTCAGTATCAGTGCCAATCTGGATCCCAAATAGGAAAGCGCGCTCATCGAGTTCATCCATGAAAACCGGGACATCTTTGCATGGAAGCCCTCTGACATGCCGGGTGTACCGAGAGAACTCGCTGAGCACACTCTTAATATTGATCCAAAATTTAAGCCGGTCAGACAGTTTCTTCGGCGGTTTAATGAGGAGAGGCGTAAAGCTATTGGTGAGGAGGTGGCCCGGCTGTTGGCGGCCGGGTTTATTGTTGAAGTTTCTCACCCAGAATGGTTGGCTAACCCGGTGCTTGTGCTAAAAAAGAACGGCACCTGGCGTATGTGTGTGGATTACACGGACTTGAATAAGGCTTGCCCGGCTGATCCTTTCGCTCTCCCTCGTATTGATCAAATCATTGATGCTACGGTGGATTGTGAGCGTTTGAGATTCTTGGATGCTTATTCTGGTTATCATCAAATCAAAATGGCAGTTAAGGACCAGGAGAAGACGGCCTTCATCACTCCGTTTGGAGCCTTCTGTTATGTGTCTATGCCTTTTGGGCTTAAGAGTGCCCAGGCGACTTATCATCGATGTGTGCAGAACTGTCTCCACAATCAGATTGGGCGCAACGTTCATGCTTATGTGGATGACATTGTGGTGAAGTACAGAGAGAAGGAGACCTTGATAGACGATCTGAAGGAAACCTTTGATAATCTCCGGGTCTACAAGATGATGCTTAACCCGGCGAAGTGCGTTTTTGGAGTACCAGCTGGCAAGCTTTTGGGTTTTTTGCTCTCTAACAGAGGCATTGAGGCTAACCCGGAGAAGATCAAGGCAATCACCTCTTTGGCTAAGCCGGCGTGTATCAATGACGTTCAACGTCTAGCAGGCCATATTGCTGCTTTAAGCCGGTTAGGTGAGAAGGCCATATTACTGTACCAGATGATGAAGAAAACAGACAATTTCATCTGGAGTGATGCTGCTAACGCTGCCTTTGAAGATTTGAGGAGACAGTTGTCTGAGCTGCCGGTCCTTGCTGCTCCAATTGATAAGGATCCCGTATTGCTATATGTGGCTGCTAACACACGTGTCGTCAGTGTAGCCATTGTGGTGGAGCGCAAGGAGGCTGGAAAGGAGCATCCGGTTCAACGGCCGGTTTATTACATCAGTGAGGTGCTGATTGAGTCCAAGCAAAGGTATCCACATTGGCAGAAACTTGTTTATGGGGTATTCATGGCAAGCCGGAAGCTTAAGCAGTATTTCCAGAGTCACCCCATCACTGTGGTCAATTCTGCTCCTTTGGGCGATATCATTCAAAATAGAGAGGCCACGGGAAGAGTCGCCAAGTGGGCCATTAAACTTGGGCCTCATGGTTTGAAGTATGTGCCGCGCACTGCTATTAAATCTCAAGCACTGGTGGATTTCATCAACGATTGGACGGAGCTGCAGATGCCCGAGGAAAAGCCGGACAACACATATTGGACTATTCATTTTGACGGGTCCAGGCAATTGGAAGGCTCGGGGGCTGGAGTTGTTTTAGCTTCCCCTCGAGGTGACAAATTTTGTTATGTGCTCCGGTTAATGTTTCCCTGCACTAACAATGCAGCTGAGTATGAGGCCTTGCTCCATGGTCTTCGGATGGCTAAAGAGATGAGCTTAAGCCGGGTAAGGTGCTTTGGCGACTCAGATTTAGTGGCTCAACAAGTATCAGGCAAGTGGGATTCTAAGGATCCCCTTATGGCGGCTTATCGCCGTGAGGTTGATGCACTTGCTGGACACTTCAAAGGTTACCAGGTGGAACACATTGATCGAAGAAAGAACGAGGCAGCCGATGCTTTAAGCCGGCCGGGGTCTTAGCGTAAGCCGGTGCCAGCTAACACTTTCTTAGATGTTTTGCATAATCCTTCTGTCAAGTTGCCTACAGAGGAAGACTTGGTTGTTCCTGACCCGGAAGCACAACTGGTGGCGGCTCGTCATGTTATCCTAGATTGGACAGTGCCATATTTGGCTTACATGACCCGGGGCGAATTGCCTGAGGATGAGACCTTGGCTAGGCAGATAACCCGGCGGTCTAAGTCAATGACGATTGTCAATGGGGAGTTACATCATCGCAGTGTTACTGGAGCGTTTCAACGTTGTGTTCCTCCTGAGGAGGGTCAAGAAATTCTTTTTGAGATTCATGAAGGTGATTGTGGCCATCATGCCGGGTCAAAATCCCTTGTGGCCAAGGCTTTTCGTCATGGATTTTATTGGCTGACGGCTCATGCTGACGCGGAAGATTTGGTTAGTAAATGTGACGGCTGTCAGAAGTTCTCACGACGGGCTCATGTGCCGGCTCAAGAATTGAGGATGATTCCAATTACTTGGCTGTTTGCAGTCTGGGGGCTTGATATGGTTGGGCCTTTCAAAAGGTCCAAAGATAAAAAGACACACCTTCTGGTGGCGATTGATAAGTTCACGAAGTGGGTTGAGGCAGAACCGGTCAGTAAGTGTGATGCAGCCACAGCGGTTCAATTCATGAAGAAGGTGATCTTTCGTTTTGGTTTTCCACACAGCATCATAACTGACAATGGTACTAATCTGTCCAAGGGTGCCATGGAAGAGTTCCGTCAGCGTGAGCATATCCAGCTTGATGTTTCATCAGTAGCTCACCCTCAATCCAATGGTCAAGCTGAAAGAGCCAATCAAGAGATCTTGAAAGGCATAAAACCCCGGCTCATGGTCCCTTTACAGCGGACAGGTTGTTGGGTGGAGGAATTGCCTTCTGTGATCTGGAGCATCAATACTACACCTAACAGATCTACGGGTTATACGCCTTTCTTCATGGTTTACGGAGCAGAGGCGGTTCTACCGAGTGACATCCGTCATGACTCGCCCCGAGTGGCAGCTTATGTTGAAGCTAATAATGAACAAGCTCGTCAGGATGCACTTGACCTATTGGATGAGAAGCGTGACTTAGCAGCAGCCCGCTCGACGATTTACCAGCAGGACCTGCGCTGTTATCACAACCGCCGGGTTAAGTCCAGAACCTTTCAAGAAGGTGACTTAGTGCTCCGACTCATCCAGGACCAGTCCGATATGCACAAGCTATCCACACCTTGGGAAGGTCAGCAAGAACCTGAACAACGGGTCATACTACCTTATCAATGTTCGAGAGCACAAAGACTCACATAATTCGGAGGAGGAGACCCGCCGGCCGTGGAACATTGCTCATCTTCGGCCTTACTACACTTGAGCCACCGGCTCTATGATGTACATATTATGAAATGTATATATTATGATAAGTAATAAAGCAAGACCTCTGTCCTTTTCATCCTCAATGATCATATGTCCTTATTATTTTAAACATAAATGACCAGTTGGGGGCTGATCGTATTCGAATCCAGCTTAACTCTCTTGGTCCGGCTCATGATCGTATTCGAATCTTGCCGTTACACCTCATGGTCACTAGGGGGCTTCCTGTTCAAACATAGGTCGTATTCGAACCAAAGAGAACATAGCTGTCGATACCCTTTTGATCGGCACACTGCCAAACCCACTAGGGGGCTTCTAGATCGTATCCGACTCATAGCTCAACCCCTTTTGGGTCAGACGTTGATCGTATTCGAATCAGCGTCGTTAAAAAACTCTTAAGGTCGGGGGCTTCCTGTTCAAACATAGGTCGTATTCGAACCAAAGAGAACATAGCTGTCAGTACCCTCTTGATCGGTGCAACGCCAGAGCCACTGGGGGCTACATGGTCGTATTTGAATCCTAGCTTAACCCCTTTGGAACGGTTTACTGGCCGTATTCGAATCAGAAGCCTCAAAATTTTGTTTATTTGATGTTTTTGCAAACAGTTTCTTTTTGAGTTTTGTCTTGAGACTTCTTTTTGATCCTATTAGAAGCGTCTAATGAGTAGCTTCTATTTAACCTGGCTTGGCCTTAGTCAATAAGTAGCCAGCATATAACAATAATCATATGTGTGGAAGTACCAGCTGCTACAAGATTGGGTTGTCACCCTTACTGTTTGGGTCACATAAATCGGCAGTATAAATCAAAGGATCACAGGTATGATATTATGGTTATATTTCAAAGCTGTAAATGATAACCGGTTTATCTATGACTTTTTTGTATATTTCGGGTTCTATGTAAGATATATGACCCGCACTGCGGTAAACCGCCAAGGGTCTTGTGATTTATTTCTGTATGCAGGACAGTGTAAAAGTTTTTCTTAAGCACAAGGAAAACAGATGATAAGCATAATATGGATGAATATAAGATGGTGGCTTAACAGTATTGAGCGCCAAACATGTACACGAAGGCACGACAAAACCAAGTTATGTATATCCTATTACATGACTCCCCGAGTCCAAATGATTAACATTGTTTTTTCAGCAGCGTATAAACATGACCCGCCCGACGGATCAATTGTGTTGGCCTGAAGCTTCCGGATCATCCCTTTCCGCTCCTCCATCCCGTTCCCTGTCCTGGAAGGTTGATAATGACCAGTCAATGCCATTCAAAGCTTCAAATTCAGCTTCATCATCAATTAATCTGGCCGGGTCAACTTCAGGGGCAAAGATATGCTTACGAATTGGAGGGATCAGACTGATCACTTCATAATGCGGCGTTGGAATCCTCCGACTTTCAGCATCATAACCCGGATGATACTTGGTAAGATCCGTGTCATCAGCAATCAGGGACGCCACAGGGCGTATCTCCTTAACACAAGTGGTGAGGTCATCCTATCCAAAAGGTGTGCCGTCCTCCTTTACGCTTGGATACCCAATGGCGATGTCGGCCGGGTCTAGCTCCAGTAGCCACGCTTTGGCCCGGCTTAATGCAGCTACGGCTCCGGCTCTCGCAGAAGATCGCCCTAATTCCTTAAACCGCTGAGGTAGCACAGCAAGCCGCTTTAATACATCTGACAGGAGAGTGGGAACTTCATTTGACAGGGCCACTACGGCTAAAGCACATTGAGACCCGATGTAGAGTTGCTCCACCAGCGTATAAACCGCCTTCAACTTTATCAACATGCTTTGGTTCAGATTGGAACTCCTGGGCCCTGCATTGCAATGTTAGGTGAGTTGATGACAATATTATGCTCATCTGACAGATTCACATATCTAACACTTGCAGAATAGCTTACCAAAGATTGCTGAGACCATCTGAGATATATGGCATTTTAAACCGGATAGTTTAGCGGTTGCTTCTGCAAGAGCCGCTTCTGCCTTCTCAGCTCGGTTGATCAAGGCGCTCTTTTCATCAGCCCAGGCCTTCTTCTCCACTTCAAAGCCCTTTTTTCAGTTTTTCTTGTTCAGATACGCTGAACTCGAATTTGGAGTTGGCTTTTTGAGTTTCAATCTCCTGAGCTTCCAGGCGGTTCTTCAAGTCAGATATTTCCGATTCAAATTGACTATTGGTGGCCTGTACAAATACCGGGTCAAAATCAGGATTTTCATGAGGCAATATTTAAGTCCCAAGTCTTCTTCAAGCAATAACACTCGGCACTTGGGGACTAATGTATACTGAAGAATTTTTGTTTAAAGTGGCGGTTCATGACAGTAAGTCCCAATCACTTTGTAAGCAAGGGTATTTGGCACTTGGCTAATGCATATTGCTTAAAGCCTTTTTAAGGGATAATTGTATTTATACCCTTAGTTGTGTCCCCCTCAACTGAACTGCCCCTAGTTTTTGAAAACACGTGGTCTTGCCCGACCCACTTTCTCATCTTGTGCTTTTGCCCTTTGACCGTTTGACCTTCACTTTGAAAACTTCATAACTAATTCATACTAAATCAGAAAAATGCAAATAAGATATGAAAATGTTTGGAAAAACATCACCTGTATGTCAATGTCACTTGCATTCATGAAAAAAGTGTTGGTAAGTGCCCATCCGAGTTTTAGCTCTTATCATACCACCATGAATAGGAAAGTCTAAAAAAACTTCAAAAAATTCAAGAAAAATTTGGTGCCAAAGAATCGTAAATGTTTTAAGTGCTTGCCAAGTTTCATCAGGGAATGACATCCGTGGAAGTCGTGGCAAAAAAATAGTCAACACTCGAAAATAGACTGCTTTTGTTGCCACGACTTCCACGAATGTCATTCCCTCGTGAAACTTGGCAAGCACTTAAAACATTTACAATTCTTTGCCACCAAATGTTTCTTGAATTTTTTGAAGTTTTTTAGACTTTACTATTCATGGTGGTATGATAAGAGCTAAAACTCGGATGGCCACTTACCAATACTTTTGTCATGAATGCAAGTGACATTGACATACAGGTGATGTTTTTTGAAACATTTTGGTATCTTATTTGCATTTTTCTGATTTAGTATGAATTAGTTATGAAGTTTTCAATGATGGTCAAACGGTCAAAGGGCAAAAGCACAAGATGACAAAGTGGGTCGGGCAAGACCACGTGTTTTCAAAAGCTAGGGGCAATTCGGTTGAGGGGGACACAACTAAGGGTATAAATACAATTATCCCTTTTTTTAAATAGTTTGTTCTGTGCAACCATATGAAGAACCGGTTCAATCATACTGATTAAACCGCCCCTTGGGGACTATGGAGTAAGCCGGAGTTCTTCTGTGTTTTAGTTCAACTATGTTGCTAATATTGCTAAGTTTTCTTTCAAAAAGTCTACAGCATATTCATCATAAGCAATAGACTTGGGGGCTGGCACGGTAAGGATAAATGAATATGGAGAAAAGGTTGTACCTCAAATTTCTGATACATTTGCTTCACCATATCAATTTTGGTGTCACGACTGCTGTGCACTTGGCTCATATAGCCAGAAAAGACTTCGCCAATACTCATGTGAGTATACTCAGTGACGTCAAATTTAACCCGGCAGCGTTCCAGAAGTTCATCCTTGGCAGAACATTTGGCCAGCACGGTTGGTCTCCCCGGCTCAGTAAAGCCGGTCTTGGTGATTTCAACATCAGCATCTTGAGGATCATCCATCCTGGCAAGGCTAGGGACTTCTGGGTTTTCAGAACTACCGACGGCTTGCTCGACAGGCGGGTCAGCAGTGGGTGTCGGTATATCATGAGCTGACTCAGGCGGCGGCTCATGAGTGGAGGCTTCAAGGGTGGCTGTTCCAAGTTCCGGCTCATTTAAGATCGGCTCTTCGGCCGGCTTGTTCTTCTTCGCCCTCTTGCTGGGCTTTGCTTGACCACTACATAAGATCAAAAGGTCAGTACAAGTGTAGTAAATTGAAATGAATACAGGATAAGCAGGTTATCATTACCCTGGAGCGGTTTTAAAAGCCGGCATGTTGGACTGCATTGATTCGCCGGAAGAAGGTGAATTTTCCTGATAATTTGAGTCAGAAGAATTGAGTGGTTGATGAGTGAGACCCGCCAAAGGATAAAAGGGATATAAATCGGAGGTGACCTCGTTCCGACGCTTTCTTGGTGTATTGGGCAAGCCGGAGGAGAGTTCCGCATCTTTGCTGGTCCGGGTCTGCCTCCGGCTCTCATGAATCTGTCGCTTCAAAAGAAATTGAGGATCTTGGTAAGCTAAAGGATGTGAAAATCTTACTTTCCGGTTTACTCTTCGGACTTTCTGTCTTGGCAAAGGCTGGGAATCGGAGGAAATGTAGTTACCTCTTCAACCGCTGCATGACTCTCTCCTGTATCCTCCCGAGGATAATCAGTGTCAATAAGATAGTTAAAAAAGGAGCCTAAAGAATCAAGAGCTACCTCTGATTCAGAGGTTTCCTCTAGCCGAAGCATGTCTAAGGCGCTAGGTTTGTTTCCTTTCTTCCTGGCGGCGGCTCTCCTGGCAGCTTTCTTAGCTTTTCTGGCCTTCTTTGCAGCCTTGATACGTCTCCAACGTATCTATAATTTCTGATTGCTCCATGCTATATTATCTACTGTTTTGGACCATATTGGGCTTTATTTTCCACTTTTATATTATTTTTGGGACTAACCTATTAACCGGAGGCCCGACCCAGAATTGCTGTTTTTTTTGCCTATTTCAGAGTTTCGAAGAAACGGAATATCAAACGGAGTCCAAACGGAATGAAACCTTCGGGAACGTGATTTTCTCACCGAATATGACCCAGGAGACTTCGACCCTACGTCAAGAAAGAAATGAGGTGGGCACGAGGTAGGAGGGCGTGCCCACCCCCCTAGGGCGCGCCCCCCACCCTCGTGGGCCCCACGAAGCTCCACCGACGTACTTCTTCCTCCTATATATACCTCACGCACTTCAAACGATCGAATCTGAGCCAAAACCTAATTCCACCGCGCAACTTTCAGATCCACGAGATCCCATCTTGGGGCTGTTAGGAGCTCCACCGAAGGGGAATCCACCACGGAGGGCTTTACATCATCACCATAGCCTCTCCGATGAAGCGTGAGTAGTTTACCTCAGACCTTCGGGTCCATAGTTAGTAGCTAGATGGCTTCTTCTCTCTTTTTGGATCTCAATACAATGTTCTCCCCCTCTCTCGTGGAGATCTATTCGATGTAATCTTCTTTTTGCGGTGTGTTTGTTGAGATAGATGAATTGTGGGTTTATGATCAAGATTATCTATGAGCAATATTTGAATCTTCTCTGAATTCTTTTATGTATGATTGGTTATCTTTGCAAGTCTCTTCGAATTATCAGTTTGGTTTGGCCTACTAGATTGGTTTTTCTTGCAATGGGAGAAGTGCTTAGCTTTGGGTTCAATCTTATGTGTCCTTTCCCGGTGTGATGAGGGGCAGCAAGGCACGATTGTATTGTTGCCATCGAGGATAACAAGATGGGGTTTTATCATATTGCATGAATCTATCCCTCTACATCATGTCATCTTGCTTAAGGCGTTACTCTATTTTCTTGAACTTAATACTCTAGATGCATGCTGGATAGCGGTCGATGAGTAGAGTAATAGTAGTAGATGCAGGAAGGAGTCGGTCTACTTGTCTCAGACGTGATGCCTATATACATGATCATACCTAGATACTCTCATAACTATGCTCAATTATGTCAATTGCTCAACAGTAATTCGTTCACCCACGGTAAAATACTTATGCTCTTGAGAGAAGCCACTAGTGAAACCTATGGCCCCCGGGTCTATCTCCATCATATTAATCTTCCATCACTTTATTGTTGCTTTGCTTTTTTACTTTGCTTTTTTATTTTACTTTGCATCTTTATCACAAAAATACCAAAAATATTATCTATCATCTCTATCAGATATCACTCTCGTATGTGACCGTGAAGGGATTGACAACCCCTATTCGCGTTGGTTGTGAGGAGTTATTTGCTTTGTGTAGGTACGAGGGACTCGAGCGTAGCCTCCTACTGGATTGATACCTTGGTTCTCAAAAACTGAGGGAAATACTTAGGCTACTTTGCTGCATCATCCTTTCCTCTTCTGGGAAATCCAATGCAGTGCTCAAGAGGTAGCAAGAAGAATTTCTGGCGCCGTTGCCGGGGAGTCTATGCAAAAGTCAACATACCAATTACCCATCACAATCCCTTATCTCTCGCATTACATTATTTGCCATTTGCCTCTCGTTTTCCTCTCCCCCACTTCACCCTTGCCGTTTTATTCGCCCTCTCTTTTCCGTTTGCCTTTTCTCGCTTGCTTTTTGTTTGCTCGTGTGTTGGATTGCTTGCTTGTCACTATGGCTCAAGATAATACCAAATTATGTGACTTTACCAATACCAACAATAATGATTTCCTTAGCACTCCGATTTCTCCTCTTACCAACACTGAATCTTGTGAAATCAATACTGCTTTGTTGAATCTTGTTATGAAAGATCAATTCGCCTGCCTTCCTAGTGAAGATGCCGCTACTCATCTAAATAGCTTCATTGATTTATGTGATATGCAAAAGAATAAAGATGTTGATAATGATATTGGTAAATTGAAGCTATTTCCTTTTTCGCTTAGAGATCGTGCTAAAGCTTGGTTTTCGTCTTTGCCTAAAAATTGTATTGATTCTTGGAACAAGTGCAAATATGCTTTTATCTCTAACTATTTTCCTCCCGCTAAGATCATCTCTCTTAGAAACGATATTATGAATTTTAAGCAACTTGATCATGAACATGTTGCACAAGCTTGGGAGAGAATGAAATTAATGATACGTAATTGCCGTACTCATGGTTTGAACTTGTGGATGATTATACAAAAAAATTATGCCGGATTGAACTTTGCTTCTAGAAATCTTTTAGATTCGGCCGCGGGAGCACTTTTATGGAAATCACTTTAGGAGATGCTACTGAACTCCTAGATAATATTATGGTTAATTATTCTCAATGGCACACTGAAAGATAGACCTACTAATAAAAAAGTGCATGCGATAGAAGAAATTAATGTTTTGAGTGGAAATATCGATGAACTTATGAAATTATTTGCTACTAAGAGTGTTTCTTATAATCCTAATGATATGCCTTTGTCTACTTTTATTGAGAATAATAATGAATGTATGGATGTGAATTTTGTTGGTAGGAATAATTTTTGTAACAACGCGTATAGAGGGAACTTTAATCCTAGGCCTTATCCTAGTAATCCTTCTAATAATTATGGAAATTCCTACAACAACTCTTATGGAAATTTTAATAAGATGCCCTCTGAATTTGAGACTAGTGTTAAAGAGTTTATGAATTCACAAAAGAATTTTAATGCTTTTCTTGAAGAGAAATTGCTTAAAGTTGATGAATTGGCTAGGAATGTTGATAGAATTTCTCTTGATGTTGATTCTTTAAAGCTTAGATCTATTCCTCCTAAGCATGATATCAATGAGTCTCTCAAAGCCATGAGAATTTCCATTGATGAGTGCAAGGAAAGAACCGCTAGGATGCATGCTATGAAAGATGCCTTTATTAAAGCGTGCTCTTCCAATACCTATGAAAATCAAGATGAAGATCTAAAAGTTATTGATGTGTCCCCTATTAAATCTTTGTTTTGCAATATGAATCTTGATAATGATTAGACTGACCATGATCCACCTTTACCTAGAAGGCATTCCAAAAATTTGGAGTTTTTAGATTATGATGCTAAAATTGATAAAAGTGGGACTGAAGAAATCAAAACCCTAGATGTTGCTAAACCAAATATTTTGGATTTCAAGGAATTTAATTATGAAAGCTGCTCTTTAATTGATTGTATTTCCTTGTTGCAATCCGTGCTAAATTCTCCTCACGCTTATAGTCAAAATAAAGCCTTTACCAAACATATCGTTGATGCCTTGATGCAATCTTATGAAGAAAAACTTGAGTTGGAAGTTTCTATACCTAGAAAACTTTATGATGAGTGGGAACCAACTATTAAAATTAAGATTAAGGATCATGAATTTTATGCTTTATGTGATTTGGGTGCTAGTGTTTCCACTATTCCCAAAACTTTGTGTGATTTGCTAGATTTCTGTGATTTTGATGATTGCTCTCTAAACTTGCACCTTGCGGATTCCACTATTAAGAAACCTATGGGAAGAATTAATGATGTTCTTATTGTTGCAAATAGGAATTATGTGCCCGTGGATTTTATCGTTCTTGATATAGATTGTAATATTTCATGTCCTATTATTCTTGGTAGACCTTTTCTTAGAACGATTGGTGCAATTATTGATATGAAGGAAGGGAATATTAGATTCCAATTTCCATTAAAGAAAGGCATGGAACACTTTCCTAGGAAGAAAATAAAATTACCATATGAATCTATCATGAGAGCCACTTATGGATTGCCTACCAAAGATGGCAATACCTAGATCTATCCTTGCTTTTATGCCTAGCTAAGGGCGTTAAACGATAGCGCTTGTTGGGAGGCAACCCAATTTTATTTTTAGTTTTTTTTGTTTTTGCTTCTGTTTAGGAAGAAATAATCCATCTAGCTTCTGTTTAGATGTGGTTTTATGTTTTAATTAGTGTTTGTGCCAATTTAAACCTATAGGATCTTCTTGGATGATAGTTATTTGATCTTGCTGTAATTTCCAAAAACTATCTGTTTACAAAAACAATTGTTAAGAATCACCAGAATGTGATAAAATAGTGATTCCAATTTCTTCTGATCAATAAACAAATTGCCTAGGACTTCCTATTTTGGCTGAATTTTTGGAGTTCCAGAAGTTTGCGTTAGTTATAGGTTACTACAGCCTGTTCTGTTTTTGACAGATTCTGTTTTTCGTGTGTTGTTTGCTTATTTTGATGAATCTATGGCTAGTTAAATAGTTTATAAACCATAGATAAGTTGGAATACAGTAGGTTTAACACCAATATAAATAAAGAATGAGTTCATTACAATACCTTGAAGTGGTCTTTTGTTTTCTTTCGCTAACGGAGCTCACGAGATTTCTGTTGAGTTTTGTGTTGTGAAGTTTTCAAGTTTTGGGTGAAATCTTTTGATGGATTATGGAACGAGGAGCGGCAAGAGCCTAAGCTTGGGGATGCCCATGGAACCCCCAAGATAATCTAAGGACACCAAAAATTCAAAGCTTGGGGATGCCCCGGAAGGCATCCCCTCTTTCGTCTACTTCCATCGGTAACTTTACTTGGAGCTATATTTTTATTAACCACATGATATGTGTTTTGGTTGGAGCGTCTTGTATGATTTGAGTCTTTGCTTTTTAGTTTACCACAATCATCCTTTCTGTACACACCTTTTGAGAGAGCCATACATGATTTGTAATTTGTTAGAATACTCTATGTGCTTCACTTATATCTTTTGAGTTATATAGTTTTGCTCTAGTACTTCACTTATATCTTTTAGAGACGGTGGTGGATCTGTTTTAAAGAAACTATTGATCTCTCATGCTTCACTTAGATTATTTTGAGAGTCTTAAATAGCATGGTAATTTGCTTAATAATCTCAATATGCTAGGTATCAAAAATAGTAAAAGCTTTCTTATGAGTGTGCTGGATACTAAGAAAAGTTTGATGCTTGATAATTGTTTTGAGATATGGAGGTGATAATATCAAAGTCATGCTAGTTGAGTAGTTGTGAATTTGAGAAATGCTTGTGTTGAAGTTTGCAAGTCCTGTAGCATGCACGTATGGTAAAAGTTATGTAACAAATTTGAAACATGAGGTGTTCTTTGATTGTCCTCCTTATAAGTGGCGGTCGGGGACGAGCGATGGTCTTTTCCTACCAATCTATCCCCCTAGGAGCATGCGCGTAGTGCTTTGGTTTTTGATGGCTTGTAGATTTTTGCAATAAGTATGTGAGTTCTTTATGACTAATGTTGAGTCCATGGATAATACGCACTCTCACCCTTCCATCATTGCTAGCCTCTTCGGTACCGTGCATTGACCTTTCTCACATTGAGAGTTGGTGCAAACTTCGCCGGTGCATCCAAACTCCGTGATATGATATGCTCTTTCACACATAAAGCTCCTTATATATTCCTCAAAACAGCCACCATACCTACCTATTATGGCATTTCCATAGCCATTCCGAGATATATTGCCATGCAACTCTCCACCATTCCGTTTATCATGACACATTCATCATTGTCATATTGCTTAGCATGATCATGTAGTTGACATAGTATTTGTGGCAAAGCCACCGTTCATAATTCCTTCATATATGTCACTCTTGATTCATTGCATATCCTGGTACACCGCCGGAGGCATTCATATAGAGTCATACTTTGTTCTAGTATCAAGTTGTAATCATTGAGTTGTAAATAAATACAAGTGTGATGATCATCATTTTCTAGAGCATTGTCCCATGTGAGGTTATAAAAATAAAAGAGGCCAAAGAATCCCACCAAAAAAATGAGAGAAAAAGAGAGAAGGGACAATGTTACTATCCTTTGCCACACTTGTGCTTCAAAGTAGCACCATAATCTTCATGATAGAGAGTCTCTCGTTTTGTCACTTTCATATACTAGTGGGACTTTTTCATTATAGAACTTGGCTTGTATATTCCAACGGTGGGCCTCCTCAAGTGCCCTAGGTCTTCGTGAGCAAGCAAGTTGGATGCACACCCACTTAGTTTCTTTTGTTGAGATTTCATACATTTATAGCTCTAGTGCATCCGTTGCATGGCAATCCCTACTCCTTGCATTAACGTCAATCGATGGGCATCTCCATAGCCCATTGATTAGCCTCGTTGATGTGAGATCTTCTCCTTTTTTGTCTTGTCCACATAACCCCCATCATCATATTCTATTCCACCCATAGTTCTATGTCCATGGCTCGCGCTCATATATTGCGTGAAAGTTTATAAGTTTGAGATTACTAAAGTATGAAACAATTGCTTGGCTTGTCGTCGGGGTTGTGCATGATGAGAGCATTCTTGTGTGACGAAAATGGAGCATGACTAAACTATATGATTTTGTAGGGATGAACTTTCTTTGGCCATGTTATTTTGAGAAGACATAATTGCTTAGTTAGTATACTTGAAGTATTATTATTTTTATGTCAATATGAACTTTTGTCTTGAATCTTTCGGATCTGAATATTCATACCACAATTAAGAAGAATTACATTGAAATTATGCCAAGTAGCACTCTACATCAAAAATTCTTTTTTTTGCCATTTACCTACTCGAGGACGAGCAGGAATTAAGCTTGGGGATGCCTGATACGTCTCCAACATATCTATAATTTTTGATTGCTCCATGCTATATTATCTACTATTTTGGACCATATTGGGCTTTATTTCCCACTTTTATATTATTTTTGGGACTAACCTATTAACCGAAGGCCCAGCCCAGAATTGTTGTTTTTTTACCTATTTCAGAGTTTCGAAGAAACGAAATATCAAACGGAGTCCAAACGGAATGAAACCTTCGGGAACGTGATTTTCTCACCGAATATGACCCAGGAGACTTTGACCCTACGTCAAGAAAGAAACGAGGTGGCACGAGGTAGGAGGGCGCGCCCACCCCCCTAGGGCGCGCCCCCACCCTCGTGGGCCCCACGAAGCTCCACCGACGTACTTCTTCCTCCTATATATACCTACGCACCCCAAACGATCGACACGGAGCCAAAACCTAATTCCACCGCTGCAACTTTCTGTATCCACGAGATCCCATCTTGGGGCCTGTTCCGGAGCTCCGCCGGAAGGGGAATCCACCATGGAGGGCTTCTACATCATCACCATAGCCTCTCCGATGAAGCGTGAGTAGTTTACCTCAGACCTTCGGGTCCATAGTTAGTAGCTAGATGACTTCTTCTCTCTTTTTGGATCTCAATACAATGTTCTCCCCCTTTCTCGTGGAGATCTATTCGATGTAATCATATTTTTCGGTGTGTTTGTTGAGGCCAATGAATTGTGGGTTTATGATCAAGATTATCTATGAGCAATATTTGAATCTTCTCTGAATTCTTTTATGTATGATTGGTTATCTTTGCAAGTCTCTTCGAATTATCAGTTTGGTTTGGCCTACTAGATTTGTTTTTCTTGCAATGGGAGAAGTGCTTAGCTTTGGGTTCAATCTTGCGGTGTCCTTTCCGAGTGATGAGGGGCAGCAAGGCACGATTGTATTGTTGCCATCGAGGATAACAAGATGGGGTTTTTTTTATCATATTGCATGAATTTATCCCTCTACATCATGTCATCTTGCTTAAGGCGTTACTCTGTTTTCTTAAACTTAAAACTCTAGATGCATGCTGGATAGCGGTCGATGAGTGGAGTAATAGTAGTAGATGCAGGCAGGAGTCGGTCTACTTGTCTCGGCCGTGATGCCTATATACATGGTCATACCTAGATACTCTCATAACTATGCTCAATTCTGTCAATTGCTCAACAGTAATTCATTCACCCACCGTAAAGTACTTATGCTCTTGAGAGAAGCCACTAGTGAAACCTATGGCCCCCGGGTCTATCATCATATTAATCTTCCATCACTTTATTATTGCTTTGCTTTTTTACTTTGATTTTTATTTTACTTTGCATCTTTATCACAAAAATACCAAAAATATTATCTATCATCTCTATCAGATCTCACTCTCGTAAGTGACCGTGAAGGGATTGACAACCCCTATTCGTGTTGGTTGCGAGGAGTTATTTTCTTTGTGTAGGTATGAGGGACTCGAGCGTAGCCTCCTATTGGATTGATATCTTGTTTCTCAAAAACTGAGGGAAATACTTACGCTACTTTGCTGCATCATCCTTTCCTCTTCGGGGAAATCCAACGCAGTGCTCAAGAGGTAGCAAGCCTCATGATCATAGTTGGCTTTCAAAAACTCGTCAGTGGCCTGTGAATTTCAACAAGAGTTTTGAGTAAAGGTAAAACCTCAAAGGTGAGAGTATAAAATAAAAATGCTTAAGTTACTAGCTTACCGCTGGAGCCGTGTTAGCTTTGCAGAAAGGGCTCAAACCTACTTTGCCACAGTCTGCCAAGCTCTTATTCAGGAGTGATTTTTTCCTATCATCAATGACGTCATCAGGTAAATCGTCAGGGCTGTGCACATCAAACCAGGGCGGCAACTCAATGGAATAACCCGCCAGGCAAGCCAAACCTGGACCAAATCAATGCCATTTAAGCCATTCCCTAGAGAGCCTTGACTTTGCTCATGGTGGGGGCAAGTTTCTGGCGTTTAGCAGCTGACAACTTATCTGGTAGAGGATGAGTAGACTCGAGGCGCAGGGCGCGAAAGGCGGGCAGAGGGTTTTCACCAGTCGATGAAGTATCTTGACAATAGAACCATGTCTGGTTCCAGTCTTTGGGTTGACTCGGTGGATCGGCATGCGGAAAAATACAGTCTCTCCTTCGCTGGATTGAGATCCCACCAAGCTCCAAGCTAGGCCCGTTGGCACGTTCATTCTGGCGGTTCAAATAAAATAATTCCCTGAAGAGCAGCAAGTTGGGTTCTTCTCCAAGGTACACCTCACAGAACACTTGGAAATTGCAAATGTTAGATACGGAGTTGGGACCGATATCTTGAGGTCGGAGGTCGAAAAAGTGCAGGACATCTCTGAAAAACTTTGAGCCGGGTGGAGAAAATCCCCGGTTCATGTGATCAGTGAAGACGACCCCTCTTTGGGTTGAGGTTTTTCCTCTATTGGATCAGGAGCACAATAGGACATGACTTCCTTCTTTGGCAGATAGCCAGTCTTCACAAAATCAGCAAGGGTGTTTTCTGAGACGATGGATTTGACCCAATTGCATGTAACGGGTGATTTGGGCGCTTTCGGCGGCATTATAAAGACGGAAGCCTACGACAAAAAAAATTCCGGTTCAAATTTAAGCCGGAGAGAAATACTTCAAATCATATTAAAGATGGCGGCTTATAAAAGGGGCCTAATGGTATATGGCTAATTATGTCAGATTATTTAAGCCGCCATGTGTGGTTGAAGTTAGATATTGAGCATTTCAAATTAAAGCCGGCGGTATGAGCTGCCATGGCAAGGAGGATCTATCAAGATACAGGCATCGACTAAGTGTGCAAAAACAGGTTTCACAGATTGCAATTATTATTTTGGATCAACGGATGCTCAGAAAAGGAAAAATATTCTAGACCTAACAAACCAGTATAGAGGAGTTCATCAGTTTTAAAGAAGCCTTTGTACAAGAAAAGGGGATCTACTAGCGTCTGAAGTGGATGCGAAACAACTACCGCGTGAGTTTAATACTTCTTTTTAGATCAAAAGAGGACGCAATGGAGAAACCATGGAGAATCCGTGATGAACAGCAAAGAACATAGAGGATCTTGCAAACCCTAGTGCGGATCTGAGGTGTGGGAAGGCGAAGACTTACAGCTGCAGATCTACTCCGGAGGGTCGTCGCCGTTCTCTGGACCGATTCAAGTTGATGCAGCGGCCGAGGTCGACGAAGACGAGGTGCTCTACGGCGGCGGCAGAGCTCGAGTGGCAGTAGGGTTGCAAGAGGAAGAAGATGAGGAAAGACCTAGTCGTGCCTATTTATAAGGGAAGACTGATAAATGGGCGCGAAAAACAAGGAGGCTGAAAAATGATTATCCAACTACAAGGATGCCTCGATTCTCGGGATGGTCATTAAGACAAGGATCTGTTGAGATACGTTGGGCGAAAATGTGCATTAAATAGTATATGACATCATGGCGGGTCACCACAAATCCGAAGGATGACGTCATGGCGGGTTACAAAAATTTTATACAATAGAAGAGCAGAAGATTTTGCTTAAGTATTGAAGATTGACATGAACCAGTTCAAATCAATCTGGGGCCTAATGTTGGGGATATAACTGTTAGGTATGACCCGCCCAGGAGGGGTCGGGTTATACCTACGAAGACTCTCGAAGCCCAAGACCGAATTTGAAGATGGTGGTTCAGTAAAGGGCCCAAAGCCAACAGGCGATTGAAGGCCCATAGTGATAAACCGCCGTAATGGTATGACTTGTATTATAAGGCAAGATTAATTAGTCACCGAGCCGGACACTGTATATGAGCTGGCCAGGACTCTGTAGGCCGCAGGGTGTCAACCCATGTATAGAAGGGGACGACCCAGCGGCGGCTTAGGGCAAGTAAGATCAAATCGAGAGCTAGGTCAAGCGGATTCGCTCCATGGTTATCGAGACATACATAATCCCACTCAAAACTGGATCGTAGGCTTTTACCTTCACCGCAAGGGGCCGAACCAGTATAAACCTCGTGTCCTTTGTCCCGATTAACCCCTTCTTGCTTCCTAGTTGCGATGGCTCCACGACTAAGTCCTTTCACCAGGACATCTGCCGTGACAATTCCACAACAGAACCCGCATCTAGGTTAAAAAGGGGAAAATCAGTAGCTAAGGAACGAGTCTCCTGTCTCTTGGTTGAAGAAGGGTAGAAAGGCATGACAACGCAATAGAGAATGACCAGGTCTATCGGTTTGTTGTCCTCACATAGGAAAAAGGTGGCTAAAGAGAACAAAAATGGGACGTAATCCACATATGTTTCCTGGATATTTGTTGCTCTGGGCAACCATACCTCCCTCACCACTCTATGCATCCGTGGAGGTACATCATACTGGTGTGCCCACTGTCCAAATGGGTCTCCCATGCTCTTATCGCCACTTTTTTGCTGTTAGTATAACGCCAGCGGTAAAGTCAACCAATGCTACTGCTAACGTGATGCCACATTTAACTAATGCCGCATTCAGTCTAATGCCACTGATAAATTTAAGCAATGCCATTTAATGTCTCTGGATTATTTTGGGGTTAGCTGTTGATTGTGGACATATTAAAGATTTTTTAGTAAGGCATTCTAATGTTGTTGCAGAGCCAGTATACCAACGATGAAACTTGTTACTACCTTCAGATTTTTGCACTGTTAATGCTTATAGATTACATACCTCACTTTCATGGGATAAGTCAATTTTTTTGTACAGTGTCACCAAAATGCCAAGGCGCTGATGTCATTTTATTTTGGTTAAACTGCACAAAAAATTATGAAGATAAGAGGAAAGGTCAAAAGTGGGCACCTCCTCCTTTGGCTATTGTATTGATTCGTTCGATCAAGTTTTTATGTTTGATCGATTATCAAGATTGGGATAGCAATTTTTCATGTCCACTCGAGTTCAAAATGATATTTACCTTGAAGGTACATGGTTTGCAATTTTTTAATACTGTCATTAGTTAATAATGCTAGTTACCTTCAGACTTTTGTATTTGGTTTAATGCTCTTGCACAGCTAGTATACCAATGCTGAAAATTGTTACCTTTACATTTTGTATTGTTAATTCTTATAGAAATCTTAAAGTGCTAGAGCTCATGGAAATCTGTTCAGTAAAACCATTGTACTGTACCCTGTAATAAAATAACTACTCTACTGTTGCACTAGCCACTGGATTAGTGTATATTTGTACTATTCGAATGGTGTTGCATTAGCGTATGGACATAGATAAAGTGTGGCAAGCTTTCCCAGATATGTTCTCAAGAAAACTACTACCTGTTTTTCTAAATACTGAACGTTTGGGTATTTTAAATTGAACTGCGAAAACGTCTTATATTAAGGAATAGAGGGTGTAGAGTTCACTCAAATTATCCCGGTAAAGCTAGTCACACCTTTGTTAAAATTAATGTTCATTATGTTATCGGAGGAGGTCTGTATGTTTGTCTCTAATGCCTGTCGACTACATACCTGACATCATGATGTAATGTTAAGTCATTTCCTTTTGTACAGTGTCACTAAATTGTTAAGGCGGTGATGGCATTTTATTTGAGTTGAACTGCACAAAATATGCTTAAAAGAAGAGGAAAGGCCAGTAATCGATCATTCTTTCAGAAAGAACTATATATGCCTTTCTGACATCAGCCGTTGTTGCCTTATTTATTCCTTCAAACAGGTGGTTTGAAACAGTCTTGCTACCTTTTCCCATTAAGAAATTGGAATGCTTATATTTGTGAGTCTATGCTTCAACTAGTGCCACTTTTATAGTAATCACACTTTCAATATCTATGCAAACTGGGATGCTCGATTTTAGTGGAACTGCACAAAAAGTCCAACTGGTTCAACATTAGGAGCATGTTTTGTTCCAAACCTTTATATCCAATTGGTGGCACTATGAGCTATTCATTACGAAGGTACATGGTTTGCTACTATCATGCTACTCTTTTTGTACTGTCATTAGATAGTAATACTAGTGGTTTGCATGTGAATTTATTGGCAGGGTAGACCTACATTGGAGGTGCAGGACAGGATTCAATGATTGGATGCTCAATTTCGGTTGTATCGATTTCACCTCTTCCATCACTGCGAACATGGATATCCTTGGTCTAATGAAGAATAGGCGCTATATTTCTGCTCTGAACCAGCAAATCAATTCAGTATGAAATTGTCCAAGGCAAAACATGACTGTATCAAATTGTCCAATGCAAAACATGACAGATGCTAAGCGGAAGAGACATGTTTAAACCGAAAATACAAGGTGGGGTATATGTTTACTAGTTGCTTGATATTGTGCAGACAAAGATGTCTGCCCGTTGCTATTTGACAAACACACAAAGTGACCACAATTTTGGTTGAACTGCACAAGAGAATAGTATAGTCACTGCATGCAGTGCCATTTGAAAATAGACACAGAAAGATTGGATAGTCACTTCATGGACTGCAGAAAAGTAGTACTGTACTATTTATTGGCCAACACTAGGTGCTTCATTGCTTTGGTGTTATTATACAATGTGCATCATTTTGCCTAAGTTAAAGTTTGTATTCCAAAAATAGTCTCGCCGTGTGATCGAGACAAGACCAAATCATATTGCAGCGGATGTTCCTCCATCATGTGTGGTTCATTCTCATGGTTCCAGCTGTTGGTGAAACCACTTACGTTTGCAAGAGGAATTGTAGACTTCACAAACAAATTTATCTTTCGATCATCTTGAATGTTGGCCAAGAGAAGCATCCATGTTAGTAGGAAGAACAAATGTTTTTTCTAGATCCTTGCTTTTGGAGCTACATATTTATATATGATCTTGCATCATTGAGATGCAGTAACATGTTGATCTTATGTATGGGAATCGTACTAGTTGGTTTTGAATTTGGGCAACTAATGTGAACATATTACAATGCCATGCATGTGAGTCTCGTGTGGACATTTTGAACGGATCGACTCTTACTGCTGTGCACAACATGATCCTTATTTCTGTTTTCTCAGTGTTTACAAGTTACTAACATTTCCTTATTTCTGTTTGCTCAGTGTTTACAAGTTACTGATCGATCACTAGCTAGCCTACTAATGCGCTCCTGGCAGTTTTAGTTCTGACGCAAGATCCGAAGTGGTAGTTTTTTGAATAAAAATGCCTACCTCTGAAGAAACTGACAAGCTACTCTGAAGAAAATGCCATGCGAATCTGAAGAAACTTCGAGCAAAAACGTTCGCCAATGCCTTATCTCCCAGCGAACGTTCATCAGCTAATGCGATCATACACGTACACCATCCGACCTACTCGATCCTACATGTACACTATCCGACCTACTCGATCCTGCACGGATAAATAGCAGATCACACATGTACTACCTCCTTTCCGGTTTGCAGGGCTCAATTCAAAAAACGACCTACTTGATCCTACATGAATAAATAGCAGATCACGCACGTACTACCTCCTTTCCGGTTTGCAGGGCTTAATTCAAAAATCTAACCAACCAAGGTAGATGATGAGTGGTGGAATCATTTTTGACAAGGAGGGAGTACCTCATCTGGATGATTCGAGTGCACTCATTTGACCATCATGCCGGCGTGCGACCCAACACGGACGAGACGCACCACTGAAGGGACGGGACGGCACAGTCATAATTTCAGTTTTTCTAGTTTTCCACGGCAAGCTGGCGCGCTAAGCCATGCCTGCTTATGCATTGAATTCTGATGATCGCGATGACCGTCGCGTTACCACGACACGCTAGTTTTCCTACCTTCCGCCTATAATTACTGTTTCCCGGGCTTCTCCGGTGGCACCATCACCCAACTCGCCCTATCCTCATAAGCCCCCACCGTCCCGACGTCGCTCGCCACTTATCCTCGCTCTCGCCACGTCCGCCATGCCCTCGCCCGTCCGCGATAGGCGACACTGGAGGCGGTCACCGCCGGAACTAGTGTTTGTTTTTTCACCGGAAGGCAGACGGAGGGAGGAGGCATTCTATCGGTCTTTAGATGGCAATGCGGAGATCAAGGAGTTGTTGGAGCGTGACCGCCTGGCGGAGGAGCAGGAGTTGTTGGAGCACGACCGCTTGGCGGAGGAGCAGCTTATCGCCAATTTGCGCCGCGAGCGGGACATGGAGCAGCAGCGCAACGACGCTCTGAGTCGCGACCAGAGTACCCGCAACTGGGCCGACTACATGGAGGCCGGCGCCCGGCAAATAGCCCTGAAGGCTGTCGGGCACGCATGCGTTCACGACGCCGATTTTTACTACCAGCTCGTCAAGTGGGTTTCCCTCTTAGAAGCGGAAGCTTCGGTGGACCGCGCTGGCATGGAAAGGGCCAATGCGCGCGAGCAATGCGCCCTATCGCACCTCTGGCAAGTCTGAGGCGAGGCGGAGGACGCGGGTGCCGGCATTTAGCGTGTACCGCAGATGGCGGCCGACATCGTCTAGTTAGTACTTGTACACTACTAGAGTATTAGTGGGAGTAGATAGTTAACTTGGCTATGATGGTTGTCAGCGTGGAATTTCAGTACTCTATATGTGGATCAGACCTGTTACTTTGCTCTGAATGTTGAACTTTCCGTTTGAACGTATGGAATGGGTTGTTATTTTTTTAAATGGGTTATATTAGTCCTCCACGAGTTTAGAGGCTGACTTGTGGGCCTACCAAGTTGACACGTACACAATCAAGAGATGATTTTACGTGGAGAGGATGACAGCAGGGACCCGCCAAGGTCATGGCAGTACGCAAGCAAGTGCCTCCTTATTTCAAGCCAATAAAAATGGCTCCTCCTAATGGATTTCGACATCCGGGTCCCATGCCATTGTCAATGTAGTCAATAAACGAGAAGAATTACAACGAGCGGTGACACGTGGACCCAAAGAGCTCGCCAGATTATTTTTGTTTTGGGTTAATTTGATAAATGCCACTCCAAATCTGGTGTTTCCAAGAATGCCACTGCAATTTCCAAATTTTGAAAACTGCCATTTCCAGTGGCATTTTTCGAAGTCTGGAGTGGCGTTTTTCAAAGTTTGCAAATTGCAGTGGCGTTTTCCGAAGTTTGCAAAAACTGCAGTGGCATTTTTCAAAGTTTGGAAATTGTAGTGACATTTTTATGAATCACCATAATTGGAGTGGCATTTATCTAATTTGTTTTTGAGACGGAAGCAGGGTGTCAACTGGGCTGTGCGGGGCACTCTGGCCTGTCTAGACAACCTTCTCTTTTATGTTTACCATGCACCAGCCCAAGAGTTTTTTTTCTTTCTGAAAATGGCTAGCCCAGTTTTTTTTGTGATTTGCCAAGTAAGTCGCTTTGTCAGGCCTGTTGGGCTGCAAATCTTTCAGGACGAGGAGAGCTTCATTCGGCTGGACGAGAAAATGGCCTATCAGTAATGAGAAATGGGCTATACATTTTTAAAACACATCAAACCGGCAATTAGTTTCAAATTTCTTTTTTTCATTTCGAGATTTTAAATTGCATTAATTTTTTGCATGGACAATTTGTTGGATTTTATATTGATATACATTTATTTTTAAAATCTGTTTGAATGTGACTCGAAATTTCGGGATTAAAAACAGTTTGGACCGCACCGAAATATGCAAATTTTCGTATAATTTTTTAACCATGGCCATAATATGGGCTGTAATGCTAACAAAAAGAATATGGGCTCCAAAAAAATATTTAAGAATTAAAAATGGGATGTAAATTATTAGAAATAATGGCAGATGGGATGTATGTTGTTTTCCACAGATTTGAGCTTTCCTAAAAAAAGGTTGACACACAAGCAGTGACTGTTGGATGTCCATACAACGGCTGTCATGCTTCTTCAATCTCTGCTCTTCCTGCCCAGCCGCTCAAACAAGCGCCGGCAGGACTGCCTGCTCCCTCCTCCCCGCGGCCGGCTATGCTACCGCGCAGGCCTCATCGCCCCACTGTACTCCCATCGCTGGCCTAGCCATCCTCTACTCACCCACACTGCTTTGTTATTCTCCGCGACGGCAGACGAACCAAGAACCCTCGTGACAGTCATACTCCCCCACGCTGGGAAACAACCGAAGTCTTCCTCGCCTCCGTGTCGCTCCTTCCTAGGCCTTGCCGCCGCCCATCGCCTCGGTGCTTTTGGCACGGCTCGTCAACGTGGTCAACGACCGACATGCATCTGAAGTGGATCAGACGTGGAGAGGCTGATAGTTGGGTCCATGGCCACACGCAAGGAAATGCCTCCTTATTACGCCGCAAAATAATGATTCCTCCACCGACATCCGGGACCCACCGAAGGGCCTCTCAGATTTCGTGAAAAAACATTACCGCTGCCGACAGCTCGGACCCACCAGCTATATCTTCAAGACGCAAGGAAGTGCGCCCTTATTACGCACAAAAAATGAATACTCCCCGCTAGCTGGGACCCAAAGATAGTGGCAGGCTGACTTAGGGCCCACTAAGTTGACGGGGACAGAGGGCTTTGTCAACTTAGTCAATATGCACGATTCTAGCTCCAGTGACCGTACGATGTCCATCCAACGGCCGTAGTGCTTCTTCAACCTCTGGTCTTGTTGCTCCAGCCTCTCAAACCAGCGCCGGTCGTGCCGCATGCTCCTGCCTCCCGTGGCTGGCTGTGCTGCCGTGGAGGCCTCACCGCCCCTACTATTCCCACCGCTAGCCAGGCCCTGCGGCGACGACAGCCTCACACCATAGCCGAACCAGTGAACCCTCGTACTCCTCTCCGCGCGGGCTTCCACTACCGCGTCTTCCCCGGCTCTACGTCGTCCCCTTCCTAGGCCTTGCCGTCATCCACCGCCATGGTGCTCTCGGCGCGGCGTGGTCAATGTGGTCAAGGAACGGCTTCCATCGGACGTGGACTGTACGTGGAGAGGCTAACAGCTGGGTCCACGGCCGCAGCAAGGAAGTGCCTCCTTATTACGCGCAAAATAATTATTCGTCCACCTGACAGCGGGGACCCACCGGACGGGCCACCGTATTTCGTGAAAAAAATGTTTCCCCCTGACTGCTGGGACCCACCAGCTACACACACAAGGAAGTGCATCCGGGCAAAAAAAATGAATCACCCCCCTGACTGCTGGGACCCACCAGCTACATCTTCGCAGGCAAGGAAGTGCCTAACAGTCGGGACCCACCTGGTCAAAGCGTACGTAGCGTTGTCATTCTGGTCGCGAACGTGTACGTACATACTGGTCGATGCAGAGGCGCGCACGTGTCGTAGTAGAAGCGCGCACGTAGCATGTACACGTACGTACAAGTGCAAGAAAGTAAATACGGCCACGTACGTACATACAGGCGGGGTCTCGAACGCCTACTCACGAGTATGTACGGCCAGGGCTCGTGTACATGGTTGGGTCGGAATGGAGAAACAACATCGTCGTCGTGTTCATTGGGAGCCAACCGGCTGGGTCGGAACAGAATGCGTCATCGTGTTCATCGGGAGGGCTTGCACGGAACAGCCGATGGAAACGAGGCCTGGCGTACCGCAGAACGGAGGAAACGGCCTTGTGTTCGACCGACCACGTTCGAAATGGGATCCTATTCATCGGGAGGGGTCCGCGCATCAAGAACGCAGAAACGGACCTCCTACGGTCAAACGGGGTCCTGTTGATCGGGAGGGGTGTGGCGTACCGCAAAGAGGAGGAATCCGACTTGTGTTGGAGCGCTACGGTCGAAACGGGGGTCCTGTTCATCAGGAGGGGTGTGGCGTACCGCAAAACGGGACTCCACGGGATACTGTTCATCTCCACCGTCGACCCCCTCTAGCCTCCAGGGGCTACTATTCATCCACCGTCGACCTCCTCCAGCCTCCACCGCGATTGCTCATCCACGGGCTCCTGCTCATCCAGCCTCCACAGCGCTACTCCACCGCCATCGCTCAACCAGCCCTCTCCACGGGCTCTTGTTCAACCACCCTCCACGGGCTACCGCTCATCCAGCCTCCACCGCTCATCGCTCATCCTGCCCTCCACGGGTGGTCCTGTTCATCCTGCCCTCCACGGGTGGTCCTGCTCATCCCGCCTCCATGGGGTCCTGTTCATCCAGCCCCAACCGGCTCGAACGATCGGGGTCCTGTTCATCCACCCCCACCGAACTGTTCATCCAAACCCCCAAAGAATGCTCACTGCTCATCCAGAGGCAACACCACACCGCAACGCCATTGCTCATACAGAGGCAGCAGCAGAGAGCGAAGGAATTGCTCGATCGCGTTCGATTAACGACCATCGATCGATCGCTCGGGTTCAAGAATGCGTAGCTGCAGCGGCAATCGCCGGGTTCGTTAGATCCCAACGCCCGCTCGGGTTCAGCTAGAGCCCAACACCTCACACACACGCGCATACGTACGAGAGAAACGCGCATCGCTCGGCCCCCGACCACCCACCGTAACCGGGGACTCCCTGATATTTTCCACGCCCTCGCTTCTACCACGGTTTTTTCCGTCATGGACGGCCCAAAGAATGTCATGCAGCTGCATCTCCGGCCCGCCCAGGACGAAAAGCCCATTTTCTGTCATGATTTTTTGTCATAGAAGTAGGACCCCACCACATCTATGATGATACCGGGTTTAATTATCGTCATAGAAGTGTCATAAGTATGACATAAAAGATTTTCGTTCGGCCCAAAATGTCACGGATGTGTCTTTTTTTGTAGTGTATGAGTTATGTGATTTGATGATCGAATGTTGTTCGAGTCCCGGATGACATTATGGACATGACGAGGAGTCTCAAAATGGTCGATAGGTAAAGATTGATACATAGGACGATGATTTTGGACACCGAAAGTGTTTCGGGACGTACCGGGAAGGAATCGGGTCACCGGAAGGGGTTCCGCACCCCGCAAGATATGGGACTTATGGACCAAAGGAGGGGACAGACCAGCCCACAAGGGGGCTGGTGCGCCCCCTCCCTTGTTTGGCCAGACCTAGGGAAGGAAAAGGGGGAGGGCTAGCCCCTCCTGCCTTCCCCTGTCATGGGATAAAGGAAAGGGCGGGTGCCACCCTCCCCTGCAATTCCCCGCACTCAAAATAAGGAAAGGGGGGCGTGGCTTGGGAGGGACCCCAAGTAGGATTCCTCCTACTTGGGCGCCTCCTTTGGTTGCTCCTCCCTCCCTCCCACCTATATATATGTGGGGAGGGGGTTCCACACAAGGACACAACATTGTCTTAGCCGTGCGCGGCGCCCCCGTCCACCATCTATACCCCCGGTCATATTTTCGTAGTGCTTAGGCGAAGCCCTGCGGAGATCACTTCACCATCACCGTCACCATGCCGTCGTGCTGATGGAACTCATCTACTACCTCGACGTCTTGCTGGATCAAGAAGGCGAGGGATGTCACCGAGCCGAACGTGTGCAGAACGCGGAGGTGCAACACCTACAATAGCACATATCACATTAGTAACATAACAACATAAATACTTAATTGACACAAATTAGTGCAAGTGCCTACAAAGGGTCTGCAGCCATTTAGGAAACCCCCTTTGCAAGCATTTAGGCACATGAACAAACCACGTGATCTAGGATTCGTGCTAGGATGTGCCTTCAAATGCTTTGTTGTAACAATGCGTCTACTTCCTAGATTAGTATCCAACATAGCTTGTAGGTAATCCCTTATCCTTGTGTATTGTGCCTTCTGATCTCCTTGAACAACACTATTAGCTGCTTTCCTAGCCCTATAGGCCATGTGAATGGACACTTCTATTGAATGTTTTTGTTTCAAATTGTCCATTATTGTCTAGACTAGTGTGTTAATGTCTGACCTCAACTGTTGTTCACATTCATGTGCCAAGCACCTTGCAGCACTTCGGTGCTCTCTCCTACATCAACACAATTGTGGTACGAGTTCATTTTTTATGCAATATGTCCTGTCGTGTGCAATATTGGGAAGTAGCAATGAAAAAAGGACAGTCTTCTGTACTACAAACTATGATGATTCTATCTGAACAGTTCCTATGAAAGGAGTAGTTCCTGTTCTGTGAGACGTGAAATGTAAGATGTGCCCTGATAACCCACAAGTATAGGGGATCAATTGTAGCCTGTTTCGATAAGTAAGAGTGTCGAACCCAACGAGGAGCTAAAGGTAGAACAAATATTCCCTCAAGTTCTATCGACCACCGATACAACTCTACGCACGCTTGACGTTTACTTTACCTAGAACAAGTATAAAACTAGAAGTACTTTGTAGGTGTTTTTGGATAGGCTTGCAAGAAAATAAAGAGAGCGTAAATGAAAGCTAGGGGCTATTGTAAGTAAAGAAACAATAAAGTAAATATAGTGAGTGTGGAAAAGTGGTGGTAGGAGTTGTGAAATTGTCCCTTAAGCAATTGACTACTTTACTAGACCGATAGCAAGTATTATGTGGGAGAGGCCACTGCTAGCATGTCATCCCTTACTTGGAATTCTATGCACTTATGATTGGAACTATTAGCAAGCATCCGCAACTACTAACGTTCATTAAGGTAAAACCCAACCATAGCATTAAGATATATTGGTCCGCCTTCAATCCCATATGCATCAATTTCTATGCTAGGTTGAAGCTTCTGTCACTCTTGCCCTCCAATACATAGTCCTATCATCATACAACTAACCCTATGGTGTGATCCATGTGTGCGCTCATATGATGGGCACCAAAGGACAGCAACATAACCACAAGCAAATTAAATCAATCATAGCAATTCATCAACCACCGATAGGACAACGAAAATCTACTCAGACATCATAGGATGGCAACACATCATTGGATAATAATATGAAGCATAAAGCACCATGTTCAAGTAGAGGGTACATCGGGTTGCGGGAGAGTGGGCCGCTGTAGATAGAGGGGGGAAGGTGATGGAGATGTTGGTGGAGATGGCGGAGGTGTTGGTGAAGATCGCGGTGATGATGATGATGGCCACGGCGGCGTTCCGGCGCCACCGGAAGAGAAGGGGAGAGGGGGCCCCTTCGTCTTCTTCTTCCTTGACCTCCTCCCTAGATGGGAGAAGGGTTTCCCCTCTGGTCCTTGGCCTCCATGGCATGGGAGGGGCGAGAGCCCCTCCGAGATTGGATCTATCTCTCTCTTTCTCTCTGTTTCGTGTTCTGCTCACGCCCTTTCACCGTTTCTTTTATATCAGGAGATCCGAACTCGATTGGATTGAAACCTTCGCCGTGATTTTTACCAAAATTAGCTTTCTTGCAGCCAAGAAGGGCATCAATCGCTTACTGGTGGCCCACGAGGGTGGGGGGCGCCCTCTGGGAGGGCGTGGGCCCCGCCTCGTGGCCACCTCAACACCATTTCGCTGATCTTTCTCCCAGATTTTCCAAATATTCCAAAAATAAGCTCTGTCCGTTTTATCCCGTTTGGACTCCGCTTGATATGGATATTCATAAACCAAAACATGCAGCAGATAGGAACTGCATGGGCAATCGGATCAATATGTTAGTCCCAAAATAGAATAAAAGTTGCCAAAAGTATATGAAAGTTGAATAATATTGGCATGGAACAATCAAAATTATAGATACGACGGAGACGATCAAGATCCCTAAGTTTAATTCCTGCTCGTCCTCGAGTAGGTAAATGATAAAAAGATAATTTTTGATGTGGAATGCTACCTAGCATAATCTTGATCATATGTCTAATCATGGCATGAATATTAAGACACGAGTGATTCAAAGCAATAGTCTATCCTTTGACATAAAAATAATAATACTTCAAGCATACCAACCAAGCAATTATGTCTTATTGAAATAACATAGCCAAAGAAAGCTCATCCCTACAAAATCATATAGTCTGGCTATGCTCCATCTTCACCACACAAAATATTCACATCATGCAACCCCGATGACAAGCCAAGCAATTGTTTCATACTTTTGGCGTTTCAAAAACCTTTTCAACTTTCACGCAATACATGAGCGTGAGCCATGGACATAACACTATAGGTGGAATAGAATATGATGATGGGGGTTATGTGGAGAAGACAAAAAAGGAGAAAGTCTCACATCGACGCGGCTAATCAACGGGCTATGGAGATGCCCATCAATTAATGTCAATGTGAGGAGTAGGGATTGCCATGCAACCGATGCACTAGAGCTATAAGTATATGAAAGCTCAAATTGAAACTAAGTGGGTGCGCATCCAACTTGCTTGCTCATGAAGACCTAGGGCATTTGAGGAAGCCCATCGTTGGAATATACAAGCCAAGTTCTATAATGAAAATTCCCACTACTATATGAAAGTGATAACTCAAGAGACTCTCTATATGAAGAACATGGTTCTACTTTGAAGCACAAGTGTGGTAAAAGGATAGTAACATTGCCCCTTCTCTTTTTTTCTCTCATTTTTTTTGTTTTCTCTTTTTTTTTCTTTTTTTGGGCCTTCTCTTTTTTTTGGCCTTTCTCTCTTTTTTTATTTTTTTATTTTTTTATTTTTTTTCGTCCGGAGTCTCATCCCGACTTGTGGGGGAATCATAGTCTCCATCATCCTTTCCTCACTGGGGAAATGCTCTAATAATGATGATCATCACACTTTTATTTACTTACAACTCAATATTACAACTCGATATCTAGAACATAGATATGACTCTATATGAATGCCTCCGGCGGTGTACCGGGATGTGCAATGATCTAGCGTAGCAATGACATCAAAAAATGGAAAAGCCATGAAAACATCATGCTAGCTATCTTACGATCATGCAAAGCAGTATAACAATAAATGCTCAAGTCATGTATATGATGATGATGGAAGTTGCACTGCACTATATCTCGGAATGGCTATGGAAATGCCATAATAGGTAGGTATGGTGGCTGTTTTGAGAAAGATATAAGGAGGTTTATGTGTGATAGAGCGTATCGTATCACGGGGTTTGGATGCATCGGCGAAGTTTGCACCAACTCTCGAGGTGAGAAAGGGCAATGCAGTGCATCAAGAGGCTAGCAATGATGAAAGGGTGAGAGTGCGTATAATCCATGGACTCAACATTAGTCATAAATAACTCACATACTTATTGCAAAAATCTATTAGTCATCAAAACAAAGTACTACGCGCATGCTCCTATGGGGATAGATTGGTAGGAAAAAACCATCGCTCGTCCCCGACCGCCACTCATAAGGAAGACAATCAATAAATAAATCATGCTCCAACTTCGTTACATAACGGTTCACCATACGTGCATGCTACGGGACTTGCAAACCTCAACACAAGTATTTCTCAATTTCACAATTACTCAACTAGCACGACTCTAATATCACCAAATTTATATCACAAAACTATTGCAAGGAATCAAACATATCATATTCAGTGATCTACAAGTTTTATGTAGGGTTTTATGACTAACCATGTGAATGACCAGTTCCTGTCATCTCTCTAAATAGATATAAGTGAAGCACGAGAGTTTAATTCTTTCTACAAAAGATAAGCCCACGCTCTAACAATTATAAGTGAAGCAAAAGAGCATTCTACAAATGGCGGTTGTCTATGTAAAGGGAAACAGGCAATCCAAACTTCAAATGATATAAGTGAAGCACATGAAGCATTCTATAAAGCCATACTCAAAAGATATAAGTGAAGTGCAAAGAGCATTCTATAAATCAACCAAGGACTATCTCATACCAGCATGGTGCATAAAAGAAAAGTGAAAACTAAATGCAAAAGACGCTCCAAGATTTGCACATATCACATGAATGAAACGAATCCGAAAACATACCGATATTTGTTGAAGAAAGAGGGGATGCCTTCCGGGGCATCCCCAAGCTTAGACGCTTGAGTATCCTTGAATATTTACTTGGGGTGCCTCGGGCATCCCCAAGCTTGAGCTCTTGCCTCTCTTCCTTCTTCTCACATCGAAACCTTCTCGATCATCGAACACTTCATCCACACAAAACTTCAACAGAAAACTCGGTAAGATCCGTTAGTATAATAAAGTAAATCACTACTCTAGGTACTATTGCAAACCAATTCATATTTTTTTTGCATTGTGTCTACTGTAATATAACTTTTTCATGGCTTAATCCACTGATATAAATTGATAGTTTCATCAAAACAAGCAAACTATGCATCAAAAACAGAATCTGTCAAAAACAGAACAGTCTGTAACAATCTGAACATTCACCATACTTATGATACTTGAAAAATTCTGCCAAAATTAGGAAAAATAAATAATTTGTATAGAAAGACAGTTCAAAAAGAATAATAACCATTTGACGTTCCTGTAAAAAGTTAAAAATCACGCACTACAGCCAAAGTTTCTGTCCTGCACCGTACAAACCAACAAGTATTGTAAACATCCTAAAGGCAAACCTTGGCACATTATTTTTATAATACAATGGAATTGTACAAGGGGATAATTATTTTTGTTGAAAAGTTTCTGTAATCAAGATTCACAAAGTTTCCGTGAGCATGAACAAGGTTCAAGGAGCTCTCCCACTTCAACAATGCTTGTCTTTCTCACTTTCGCTTTTCTTTTTGAAAAAAGTTTTGGGTTCCCCTCTTTATTTTTGTTGTTTTTAAACTATATGAAAGCACTCAACAGAAATAAATGACTCTCTAAAACTTCCGGGTTGTCTCCCTGGCAGCGCTTTCTTTAAAGCCATTAAGCTAGGCATATAGTGCTCAAGTAGTGAATCCACCCGGATCCCAAGGTATATCAAAGCCAATTTTAATTAACAATGATTTGTGAAGTAGTGAGCACAAAGTAACATATATCAAGCAATGACGAAGTCTAACTCTCTTTCTATGCATCGGCATGTCATAAAAGAACAATTCATGCACACCTAGTAAAGGCTAATGCATAGTATAAACAGTTTCTTGCAATTTTATCATGTTGGAAACATAGAGAGGTGGAGATATAGTTCCTCTCTCGTAATAATTGCAAGTAGGAGCAGCAAGCACATGCATATTATATTTATCAAAATCATCATGTGGAACGGTAAAAGGCAACCCATCAATATAATCCTTAATAAGGGCAAACTTCTCTGATATAGAATATTCGGGAGAATTCAAAAAGATAATAGGACTATCATGCGTGGGTGCAATAGCAACAATTTCATGTTTAACCTAAGGAACTATAGCAAGTTCATCTCCATAAGCATAATTCATATTGGCATCTTGGCCACAAGCATAGCAAGAATCGTCAAAAAAGGATATTTCAAAAGAATCAAAGGGATCATAACAGTCATCATAACAATCATCCTTCGGTAAGCACGAAGGGGAATTAAACAATGTATGAGTTGAAGAGTTACTATCATTAGAAGGTGGGCACGGGTGATCAATCCGCTCTTCCTCCTTTTGTTCTTTGCTCTCCTCCTCATCTTTTTCATCCAATGAGCTCACAGTTTCATCAACTTCCTTTCTCAATAAGTGCATTAATATCGTAATTGTATTCATAATTCTCATAACAATATTTAAGGATAGCTAAATTTGCAGGTCTATAAACTGAATCATCAAAATCTTCAAACTCTTTAAACATAGATTCAATTTCATAAGCACCCATAAAAGCAACAAATTCTTCTATTTATTTCACATCATAGTAATCATATATACCATTAGCATAAGAAGCTAACACTACAAAAAAATACACTTCCGTGATGATACGTGTGTGTCACAGTAGGTCGCGTCTTTTTTCATGCATGTACATCCATGAAAAATTTATGACAGAATCAAGATAGTCATACCTGTGCTGTCATAGAAGTGTTCCATGACATTACCAAAATTATCATCACGGAAGTGTCCACTTCCATGACAATAAATCGCGTCACGAAGTGCTTTTCGTCAAGGGTGACCGACACGTGGCATCCACCGTAACGGAACGCCGTTAAGCTATCGGGTCGGGTTTTGGATCCGATAACCCGTTAACAGCCCGACCAATGGGGATTTTCCACGTGTAAAATCATCATTGGCTGGAGGAAACACGTGTCAGCTCACTGTTGGGACAGATGTCATCCGCTCATTGGACCGAAGGCGCCTATGATACGGCGACAAATGGCACGACCCAACAGAGGCCCATTCCTGTGAAAAGGCCGGCCGGTTTGACTTGGTCAAAAGGTGGCGGGCCGGCCCACGGAAAGCCTGTTAACGGCCTATTCACATATAGCCCATTTACAGCCCACTAACCCAGGGCCCGTTACGCCCTATCCGAATTAGGCCGAAGAGCGTCATCTGGGCCGCCCAATATGATTCAGCCTGTTTTAACTTCCGCCCATGTGGCCCATGACTTCTTTGGCCCATATGAGGACCTTTGTAACTCTTGGCCCATTAACGGCCCGTGGTGAAATCGACCCGTAATGAACAAAGGTATCACTTTATACCCATTAACGCCCGTTATTCCATTGGGCGTTTCTAGCCTAAGTTATCTTTTGGCCTTCTCGGGGCCCATTGATTCTTGGGATCATTTGCAGATTCGTTACATACCCGTTCATCGTCATTTTACGCTTAGGGCCAAATTCAGCCCGTCGTTACGGTCGGCCCGTTGGCGGACCATTAATACGTTGGGCCGTTTTCATGTCAAAAAAAACCCGTTGGGCTGTTTTCATAGAGTTATCAAATACGGCCTATTAACGGCCCGTTATGGTCCACGAATAGTACGGCCCATGATTTGCGAAATGATGATACGCCCCGTAGAAGGCCCATGGATCCTACGGCCCGTATGAGTCCCATGGATAGTACGGCCCGTAGAAGGCCCATGGATCGTACGGCCCATAGAAGGCCCATTGATCCCTAAGGCCCGTATAGAAGGCCGATGGATCCTACGGCCCGTATAGAAGGCCAGTGGTCCTACGGCCGAGCGAAGGCCCATGGATCATACGGCCTGCAGGAGGCCCATGGTTACAACGATGCGTGTGTTGCCATGATTATTTTGGCCTAGTTACCAAAAATAGGCTATTGTGGCCACTAGAAAAACACGAAAAAGAACTGCATTGACTACAAGCAAACAACTAAACAAGACAATAAGGAAATAAATAAGCAAGCAATTAAGGCTAGCCTATTACCGCTATTACACATATTACATCCATTGGGTATCAAAGTTCGCCACCGGTGCAAATATAGGGAACAAAGCAAGATATTACATACATTGGCCGTCAAAATTGGCCACCAAAGGCAAATAAACGCAAAGCAAAACAAGAGCATAATGAAACAACTTTAGAAGAGCTCAAGAAACGTTATCCCGGTATCCACCATGTCGGCAATAAGCTTAGCAAGCTGATTAGCTTTGTCCTGTTTGGCGCTAAAATCCTCCAACGCTTGTTGTTGCACCAGAAAGTATGCATCTGAATGCTCCAGGGACTTCCGCAGTCCTTCCGCTTCTTGTCGCAAAGACAGCCTGATCGATGTCTTTCAGCTTGTAGTTGAGACTCAAGAAACCGAACTGATTCGCATAAAGTGAGTTTGAATAGCTTGTGCATGCGGTAGTGGCCAAGAACTCAACACTAAACCAAGACAGACTTTGTGGTTGTCTTGTCTGTCTTCAAGATAGTCTTCCTTAGCTGTTTTATCAGCTTTGTTGGAGACCAACAAGGATGTGTCACTATCCTGAACCTTATCTGCATTACTTCCTTTACCATTGCTTAATAAGGCACTCTTCCCCAATATTCTCACAAGATTCTAAAAGAAGAAACAAGCGGACACATAACAAGTTTAGCATGTACTAGTATATGAAACTCATTTCGTGAACCAGTTCATTAGTAAGGTGGACAGGATTAAACTACCAAGTCTTCTATTGCCAAGTACTAGTACATAATAAAAGCATCAAACAAACATATATCTATGTCCTATGGTCACTGCATTGTCTTGCCAAATCAAAATAGAGACACGGTTCAAATCATATCAGTTCAAGACAGAGCAATAGTGAAAGAATACAAAGCGTGGGAAACTACACGGCACAACAAGATTTAAGATGGGTACCACGGGTCTACATGTACAACAACACTATTGGCTCACAGATGCTAGTAATGTGCATGATATGAAAGTCAATCTGTATACACAATTGAAATTGAAATCAACAGAGCTATTGATAAGAGCAAACCTGTTAAAGAAACATGCATGAACATACCTGCTATGCCATTGGAGTTTCGATTGGATCCTTCAATTTAAAAATAAGTTTGTATGAGTAAATATAGTGATACAAGAGCAAAGCAATCATAGTTAAAAAAGGCGCGCCTAAGCGAGCGCTTAAGCGCGCCTAGGCTCTAGGCGTTGGCAAAATGCATTGCGCATAACTACGCATAATCTGTGCATAACTGCGCATAAGCATGCGCTTTGGTCAGTAAAGTGCAAGGCGGTGGCAAAACGCACAATTAATGCCTAGCGCTTTTTTGAACTATGATAGCAATGGAATCTTAAATTAGAACAGTTGTTCTTCAGGTTTAGGCACTTGTTCTACATGAACAGAGTACAGTAAGACGCAAGAATAAAATACTTAAAATAGAAAATGAGCTCATAGACCTTACCACATTCTTGGTTCGACCAAGATAGAACAAGGCGTTCCCGATCATCATCCAAAGAATGTGTCTCGGGGAGAACGTAAGGGAATTTGATGAGTTTCTTTGCGGTGAAGTACGCTTTCTTGAGTAATTCCGACATCGCCACCAAGCATTCTTGAAGATAGCAGAGGTATTAACACAGGTTAACTCATCCTGAGTTTCCAAATCGCTCCTTCTCTATAGAGAAAATGGGAAAATTTGTTGTATTATAACCATCATGGAGGTAGGATGTATGGGACTGAAGCAAAGTAATTGCCATGAATAACATTACTTACACATAACTCCTGGACAAACACCTGCAACTGGCATTTTCCTTCATCTTTAGTATAATATTTCCAAGATGTGAAGATACGCACATACGATTTAACAACATCAAATGCGATAGATGCTAAACTACGACTGGCTGGTTGTGCTTCCTCCACAGGAATAGGCGTACTAACTAGTGGAGTTGGGGTTCGCCGTGATAGTACTGGCCCTTTGGGCATTGGAGCTGCCTTACTAAGTGCTCTTGTTTGGGAGCTCTGTGGTGGAGATGGTGTTGTGTCAACAGGAACTGGGTTACTATCGGCTGGGGTTGGGGTTAGATTGGGTGAAGCTGGTTCTCTGTCCATCGCAGTAGGGGTACAATCTGCGAGAGTTTGGGTTATGTGTGGTAGGGATGGTTCTTGTGCATGTACAACCGGGGTGCTATCTCCACCAAGAGATAGCACTGTTTTATTTGAAGACCGTGTTTTTATTCCGCTAGATACTGGCATCACCCGCTCTAATTCAAATGGCTGATAAACAGAAACATAGTTGAATGTACAGACATTGTATGAGAGACTGATGCAATAGATAGTGTGGAAAAAAGAGGGCATTAAATAGTTGACATGTATATTGTTTAACTAAAACGGATAGCATGGCATAATTTCACATATATGATGTATATCTAAACTGGATAGCATAGCATAACATAATTCAAAGATATGATGAATAACTAAACAAGATCGCATGAGATAATTCACCGACATGTTATCTAAGTAATCATGATCGCATCATTTAATTCACATATCTGATTTATATGCTAAACAAAGGGCATTCGATATGATGTCTGAACTAAGAACATGGTGTTGAATATTGTGTATATGATGTCTAAACTATGCAATGCAAGACACCGTATGCATGATATGAGCAGTATAACCGTGCCAAGTTAGAACATACACCTCAGTGGGGGAATCAGACTGGTCATCTATCTCTGAATCCATCTCTGAGGAGCTATCGGGACCCAACAAGAGATCTGCTTCGACTGTGTAGCACTGCCTCGCTCAAGGCCTTGTTTTCACTCCAGATTTTTCCATCTCCCACCCAAATGGGTGATTCACAGAAGAGTATTTTAATGTACAAACATTGTCGATAAATGGAAATGTAATGAAGAAAAGGATGGGCAAGATATCATTCAAATATATGATGCCCGGTTAAACAGGATGGCATTGCACATTTCACATATATTATGGCTGGCTAAAAGACATGAGACTGCATAATTCCCATATATGATATAGAAACTAAACAGGTGGCATTACGAACATGTCTAAACTAAGCATATGACATATATGATGTCAAAAGTAGGCCTCTGAAGGCAACATATGCATGATATGACTAACATCATCATGCCAAGGTAGAGCAAACACCTTGGGGGTAAATAGGAGTGGTCAGCAGCGTGCGAACACGCCTCGTAACAGATATCTTCCTCTGGATTACAACTGGAGAGGGGTGGGGAGGGTTTGCCATTGAACCCACCATGGAGCGATGTCTGCATGACATTGTATTGCCAGCAAAACTCTTCTCTTTTTCTCTACATGTTCAGATGGTGTGTACAATATCGACATGCATACGAAAAAATATGGTGAGATTATGTAAGGAGAGCATGCAGAAATTTAGAGTGATGGTAACAACGGTGGATCAACGTTTTCCGCTGAACCAAAATAGCCCTAATGGATCGACGTGATGTATAGTAATAAGTGATGCAACAAGTGTACAACCTCTTGTCAGAGCCGTGTCGACCTCAAAGATCATTGGGTTGGTCGCTGAAGCAGTTGAGGCAGAGGTGGCTGTCGGAGGTGTGGAGGAAGATATGAGGAATCTATAGACGGCGTCCAGGGCACTGCTCTGTTGTGATGGATCTTTTTGTCGTGGGAGCAGCTCCGGTGAGCCGTAAACTTCAAGGCTGAAGCAGCACAAGACAGACATCGCCAATCTCAAGTGGAATTCTAATAGCATCTCCAATAGATGATGTAAAATGGATGTAAAATTAAGATCACCAAAAACCACCTGACTACAACAGATGAGGTAAAAACTGTTGACTCTAAACTTAACTGTCGAAACTAAAATTTACTGTGAAATCTGAATGCTACTGTCGAAACTGAATGCAATGGTAGCAGAGAGGCACTTGACATGTAGTTTAGGGAGGGCCGGCAGTTCATCTTCAACCTGCACACCCTCGAGCTGCCAGCCACCACCGGCCGAACTGGCTGCCCAGCGCCGCCTCGCGCCTCAAACAACTCACCACCGCCGCCCTGCCAGCCCTTTAGGCCCCCGCCCCACCCTGAACCCTAAGATAGATAGTGGGGTACCTCTCCGTGAGCCCCGCCCCGCAAGGGTGGTTCTTCCTTAACTCCGTGAGCCCCCCAACCCCTGAAAATCGATCGACCCAAAAGTCGACTCGGTCGATCAAGTGTGGCTTAATCGGAGCAGAGCAAAGAAGACGAGCAAGGGGAGAGCAGCAGCAGCAGGCTGGGCGAAGGAAGCGATCGAGCGAGAGCCAGAGCAGCAGCAGCAGATCCGGCTGGTATGGATGCCACCGCCAAGGGGCCTCGACCGGGGAGAGCCTCCATGGAGATGTCGCCATGAGCCGGCTTCAAGGTAGCCGCTCCATGGGGGTGCGGGGTGGAGCACCGTCGGCGCCGGGAGGTCGAGTTAAGGAGAAGGTGCGATGCGATGAGTGTACAACCTCTTTGGTTGTGCCGAGTAGGCCTCGACTTCATCTGAGGAGTCGGTGAGGATGTTGCGGTTCCGGTGGAGCAGGTTAAGGCAACGCTGTGGGTATGGAGCAGCCGCGATAGACGAGGTGATCGTCGGAGCAGCTCCTTGGAGGTGGAGGACGGGGCGGCTGAACCGGTGGGACATCGAGATGGACGATGGATCCTCATCCCGGGAGGTGGACGAGGGACGTCGAGCTGTTGCGGTGGATGATGTCGTCGGGGAAGAGGCTCCGGCTGGGCAGCGATGACGTGGCGGACGAAGGAGGGTGGGGTTTCGCGGCTGGAGCGGAGAGGTTATGGCGGCCTGGGATTTTGAATGGCGAAGAGGGGGTGAAGCATGACTTAGGGACGCGCTTGTCCAAAATGTAGGGTGTGTTACAAAAGTACCCCCCACCGATTTGAACTAGCGGCCCTTCGCTCAGTGGTTAGAAGGGGATTTCGCTTGTCGGATTTGGCAGTGGAGGGAGTTTTCGCGTTGTAATTTTGGGATAGCAAGGCGCAGGTTGTGAAGGCGCCAGTTTTGGGAGCACGATATCTGAATTTTGGGATATAACAAGACGCTGGTTGAATTTTAGGAACAAGCCTAACGTAGTAATATTGTACTTGTATGCGCACCAAATCAATTCGCACTTCCTCAACCAAAAAGAAAACGAAAAAATAAAACTATTCACACCACACAAAGAGAGAGTCTTGCCCGCTTTACTATACAAATGTTATCAAAGCTACTCCTCCTTCCATCTATATAGGGCCTAATGCGTTTTTCGATGCTAACTTTGACCAAATATTAGAGCAATGATATATGACATGCAACTTACACAAAGCACACCGTTAACTTCGTCTGTGAAAGGTTCTTTCAATGATATAATTTTCACATTGTGCATGTCATGTACTACTAATCTTGTCAATAGTCAAAGGCAGTCTTAAAAATCTCATTACGCCCTATATAGATGGAAGGAGGGAGTATGAATCCATGTTATGTCCGATTAATATTTTTCGCTTGCTATATAATGCATGTAACCTACTCATACCAACATTTTAGTGCATTCCCAATGTCTATACTACCGCTGCAATTCGAACTAAATTTGAGTTCGTTTCTCTATTTCAATAAGAATCTACAATCATGATTGTTGCCAACTTCAACCATCATAGTTTCCTTGCTATCCGCCAGATATAAATCGGACGACCTATAATGCAGGATGGCAGGCACACCATCATCAACAACTCCGTTTTTTTATAAGAGTAGAGATAAAATATATTAAATGTAGTATAACATGCTCATAAACACACCATGTGTATCACCGTTATATATATTCACACATGCATCGGTCTAAAACACTATGATAAATTCTTCAAATATCCGAATTCTCTTTTTATAATGAAGTATATATGATCTCTATTCGTCTTTTACACCCACACAACCCTATTATGTTTGTAGCTAGCGCTAACTTTCGCTTGTGCATGCACACGCCTGCATCCCTCTCACCCTCCCTCAGCATTCTCTAGCTCCATCGCGCAAATTCATCGTTTCACTTTAGGTCGTTCACCCACGCCCCCCAGCTCCTTCTTTACAGCACACATCGATCGATATGCCTCTCTAGCCAGGTGTGCCTAGCACAAACACAAGCTTCCCCTCTTCTCTTGTCACCGTCCATGCCTCACTCCCACCACTCTTTTCATTGTTCTCGTGACTAGACACTCCTCCCCGCCGATATAGTATGCCTCTCGCACCACCTCCTACATGCATCCTCTATCTCTATCCTTCTCCTCGTGCCTCGCTTGCTTCTAACACACACATGCATGTATACCGATCGATCTCCCAACATATATCTGGATCGACTTTAACTACCCCCCCATCGATCGACGCACCTCACAAGTTATGTCTCTCCTTTCTCTAACAAAGGGAGATTGATCTTCCTATGTAGTTATGTCCGCTACCACAGCCACATCGTCCCCCTCATCATTCGTGCATGCCTCCCGACCCGCCTCTCACACGCACGCATGCACAACAAGCAGCCATCTCCTCTCTTATTGATATTTGGGCGTGCGTTCTCCGCTTGTCTAGCAAGCCTATCCCACCATTTGTTAGAAGCAACTCCACTACCACCCCCTCCAACACTCTAGCTCTGTCTCTCTCCCAACCTTATTCCTCTCCTACACATATTCATGGATGCCGATCGATCTCCCTTAATACACGAGGCAGATCGATCTCCTTAATACATGAGGTAGGCCTCTCTCCTCCTCCACACATATACCAGCCATTGTACCTCTATAGTTAATTGGGCCTCCTCTTCCCCACCACACACCGATAGTCGAGCTGCTGCAGTAGGTATCCATGCCACGAGACAAACTGCACATGTCCCTCTCACGCTCCAAAGATGGGCCAGCCACTCTATATCTTTGACGTGGGCACACACAAATTGATGGCACTCTTTATCGATCGGCACACACACACACACATCATCCTCTTTTCGATTCTATGGACACCTCAAGCCGGTGATACCTCCACTCTCTTCTCGTGGATCGCCTCTATATATATGTTATATCCAGGACTCTATTTCACACACATTGCATATGTTACATTTTTGATTGAACCCCCCCAAAAAAAACTCTCAAGAACCCACACACTATATCTCTCTAGGTTTGTATCTCTCTCACACAACCCCACGTGAGGTGGTGTACGATACAAGAAGAGAATAGGTGCACCGTGCACGTACTCACGCTTCGTGCCCAGCCACACCAGCTGGTACACGGTGGAGCTCATTTCTTTACTTAAATGGCAGCCCACGTGCTAATTTGAACGCTCAGAGAGGTTGTTTACCTAGGGAGGTCGTGTACCACGCCTGCACGAAACAAAGTTCGACTTGACGCGTTGCGCGTTATTTTTAAATAAAGTTATAGCGCCAATGTCACGCATACGTAATATAAAACGATTTTTATGGAGAAAATGTAGTCCGCTCACTATATACAATGGAGCCTTGCGTGCTCTGGTTTGTCGCTTCTTGAGTATCTCACACAAGGCTGCGGTGGCTCTCTCTCTCTCACCGTTGGTCATCGATCCGCCGCATCCCGTCCGCCGGGAAAGGGAGGCGGTGGCTCTCTCTCTCTCTCACCGTTGGCCACCGATCCGCCGCATCCCGTCCGCCGGGGAAAGGGAGGAAGTGCATCGTTTATCCGCTCGACGGCGCCGAGGCAGCATGTCCTGAACTACGGTACACGCCGTTCTCTCTGACCAAGCTCCGGCGCGGCAGGGCCTACGCCACCTGCTCGCAGATTCCGCCCGCCGCCGCTCACCTAGTTACATCCCCACGACCTCCGGTATCCCTCCGCCTTGCTCCACCGCCCGCCTTCCCACGTCGCTGCATGTGGATCTTCCATAGTTCTTTGCCCAAAACGTAGCTCGCCCAAAGATACTTTCCATATTGCATTCTCGTCCTCACACCGTTTTAGACAAACACAACCGTGTTGTTATCTTCCCTTAGGGCAAGGAATATGCTTCTTTTTTGTCGTCGCATGTGTCATCAACTGTTATTGGCCAGTAATTGTTTCCTTTCTACCTCTTTTTTGCAAACAGGGCTATCCATTTCACCTCGTTGCTATTGCGACCTTTTGGTGAATGGCACAAACCACTTTTTTCTTAAGAGTGTTTTGTGCAGTTGTACTAAAATGTCACATGGGCAACGTCTCTACATTTCAGTGTGTCTGCACAAAGGGGGATTGGTTTTGCTCTATCCTCCTCATCCAACTCCGAGCCTAGTCTTCTCCAACTAGTTAGTCTTAAGGGAGACTGCAAAGGTGACTGGCTTCTATTTATGTGTTTATTGTTTCATCAACAGTCCTCTATTATCGTAATCACACTTAATATCTTTGGAACAGGGACACTCAGCTCTATTTTAGTGGAACTGCACAAAATGATCGGAATGTTGCATGCTCCAGACAACTACTTTTTTCCAACATGCCTTGTTGATTTAGACAGAGCTAGGGGGACGTTGCTGCCAATGAAAGCATGGATCAATTTTAATTTAACACCTTCTCACAACTCGTCTTGGTTGTGATGTAATTATTAGCTCGATATGCTAATAATTGACATGCATTAGCAAGGAAGTTAGTTTTTATTGTTTCGAAAGAGCATCGATGGCAAGACACGCCAAACAGAAGCTGAAAGCTCACACCATTGTACAATTTCATGTCTCGCTGGAAAATTATTTGTATAGTACGTCAATTATGTAAAAAATGATGGAAGCTTGATATCATTGCGAAGCCTCTTCATCATCCGGGTCCATGTGCCATGCACAAAATTATACTCCTTCGCTCCTAAATATTTGTCTTTTACAAATTTCAAACGGGCATATTTTAGAGTGTAGATTCACTCATTTTGCTTCAGATGTGTACTCCTCCGTTCCTAAATATTCTATTAGTCTTTCTAGAGATTTCAACAAGTGACTACATCTTGACCAAAATGAGAGAATCTACACTCTAAAATATGTATATACATCCGTATGTGCCAGTCCATTTGAAATCTCTAAAAAGACAAATATTTGAGTAGTCACTCGTTGAAATCTCTACAAAGACAAATATACTCCGGAGTATATTTAAGAACTGAGGGGGTAGTGCACAACCGCATGGGAGACTCAGCCCGGTCATTGCGCCGCATTAATAGTGAGTAATGAGCAGTCAAATCGTAAGCCCCACATTTCCCACTGTAAGTTGCTCTGAAGAATCAACCATCAATACGCTCTTCTCTGAATCCGCTTGTCGGTGTCAAAACCGGCGGATCTCGGGTAGGGGGTCCCGAACTGTGCGTCTAGGCGGATGGTAACAGGAGACAAGGGACATGATGTTTTTACCCAGGTTCGGGCCCTCTCGATGGAGGTAAAACCCTACTCCTGCTTGATTAATATTGATGATATGGGTAGTACAAGAGTAGATCTACCCGAGATCAGAGAGGCTAAACTCTAGAAGCTAGCCTATGGTATGATTGTTGTTCGATCCCACGGACTAAAACCCTCCGGTTTATATAGGCACCAAGAGGGTTAGGGTTACCGAGTCGGTTACAATGGTAGGAAATCTACATATCCAGATCGCCAAGCTTGCCTTCCACGCCAAGGAAAGTCCCATCCGGACACCGGACGAAGTCTTCAATCTTGTATCTTCATAGTCCAGAGTCGGCCAAAGGCTATAATCCGCTATCCGGACACCCCTAATCCAGACTCCTCAAGAGCCCTCGAACCAGGCTTCAATGACGACGAGTCCGGCGCGCATATTGTCTTCGGCATTGCAAGGCGGGTTCCTCCTCTGAATACTTCATAGAAGATTTTGAACACAAGGATAGTGTCCGGCTCTGCAAAATAAGTTCCACATACCACCATAGAGAGAATACTATTTACACGAACTCAATCTGCTGACGTATTCCGCAGCGTGACATCACACCATGGCCAAGCCTTTATTCGAATCGTTTTTACTGTCCCACCTCAGCGCGTTTAGCGAGGCGGTTTGCTTGGCATGTCTTGTCAAAGCAGAGATCGTGTCCCCTTATTCCGGGATTCTCATTAATACGGGCGTGGGTAACTTGATCGTGTTCGCTGGTACGCCTCCTCTATCGAAGGCGAGTCCCGAACAGTCATGGGGAGGGCTCCTGGTATTCAACCTCTTTCTAAAGAGACCAAGGCCCCGCTCTTTTTTCTCAATCTCAATCGAATCCGCCCCTCGCTTCGAGTCCCAACACCCAAAGCTCCAGATTCAGGCGCTTCGGACCTTCGATGATGTCAGCTCCGACCTTCAAGGCGGTGGATGCCTTCCTCCGTCACGGAAGAAGACGCCCTAAAGCTAAGAGATGCAGGTATCTAACCGCGAAATCAGATTGGCCGCCTGCCTGTGGCAGGTTATTCCCACTCCCAAGCCCGGTGAAAGCATGGTTTTCGCGTCTCACTTCCTTCGGGGGCTAGGCTTCCCGATGGAGCCCTTCGTGAGGGGGCTCATGTTTTATTACGGGCTGGAATTTCACGACTTGGATCCGGAGTCCATCCTCCACATCTCATCGTTCATCATCGTATGTGAAGCCTTCCTCCGCATTACCCGTCACTTCGGATTGTGGCTCAAGACCTTGAAGGTGGAGCTGAAGATGATCAAGGGGCAACAGGCAGAGTGCAGAGGGGCTGTTATAAGCAAGAATGCTGACACTTCATGGCCCGAGGGCTTTTTTCAAGAGGAGCTCAGTCTATGGCAACAAGAGTGGTTTTATATCACAGCTCCTGTGGGCACAAAATGGGTGGCGCTGCCTGCTTTCGCGGGTCCTCCATGGCTGGCGTCATGGGTCAATAAAGGGCTTGACTGGGGGCCGTCCAAAGGCGTGCCCTTGTTGTAGGGCCGTATTTGAGACCTCCGAGAGAGAGAGAGAGAGATCAATCTGGTCGTAGTAGCGCAGGTCATGCTGATTCGCCGCATCCTGCCGCAAGCAAACGCCGCCTCCACTGTGGGAGTTCAATCCGGAGGGACCACGAGCTCTCCAACATTTTAAGGGCGCAACGCCCGTGGAGATGTACAAACTATTCTTCAGATCACAAGCAATGTGTCCGGACTTGACCGAGGACGCAGGTCTCGAGCTGCAATCGCCCGGATGCTCAAGTAAGTAGTCCTGCATCGGACACGCTATCCAGATATTTATCATAAACTTGCCCTTAAAAGAGATGTCCCTTAAACAGAGTGGATAGCGAAGCAAAACTGATCAGTGTCCGCCCTCCCCGAGACCACGCGGATCCGTGTTAACCAAGATGTTGGAGGCTGCGCCTTTAGAAGCAAAGCGAAGGGGGAACAAGGAAGCTACTGCCTCCGTGAAGGAGGTTATCAAGAAAGGAGGGATCGAGAATCCCTCCATCCAAGGGGAGAAGAGGACCGCCTCTGAAGATCCGGAGACCAAGGCCTGAAAGCGGGGGAAGAAATCTTCGCCAGATGGTCCTGCGCCGGAAGATGCCCCGGCCGCATTATTTCCCGAAGGAGATCAGCCCTCCAGCGAGCCGTAAGTAGAGAGGGGAGTTTTAAAACAAGAGACATTCCTGTTTTATTTCTGAAGATGACCAAAATTTTACCTTGTACTTAGGATCTCAGCCCTTCTCAGCAGAGCTCGTCTTCAGGGGATCTTCGTCCGGAGATGATGGAGAGCGGAACGCCTCCCCCTGCCGTACCGCCTAGCGAGGCGGACGATCCTAAGGTGTCGTCGCGGAGGGTTTCTCCGAATCCGCAGGGCGGAGGCGGTCGTGGGGCCCCTAGAGCCCTCCGTGTCCGCCTTGAAAAAGGCCATCGACGAGTCCGCACCTCCGGTGCACGGTCGGAGGAGTTGAAGGATCTGCTCGGGCGAGTGTCTATCTCGAGAGGATCACCGTGCATTGATGGGTACGGTGATTGAGAAAATTTCGTCCGCGAAAGCGGGTTGTACGAGGCCGCCGGGAGTTTATCGACGGGTTTTGAGGTACGATGCAATGATGTACCTTTGACGGTTCCGTATATATAAGATGCGACCTGTGTAGATAGTAGCCCCTGAGACTCGGTGCGTTGTAAAAAATGACGACGTGCCGAGGATCATAATCTGAGCTATAATATGCCGCCCTGCCTATGTAGGTGGCGGAGCGTCCGGTGGCTAGCCGGACTGATGAATTTGCCGAACTAAAGCGGCAACTTGACGTGGCAGATGCCGACATCGCGCTTGTCTATAAGCGGCTTGACGAGTCACAAGGTATGCGGTTTCTCCGTGGACACCTGGTAAGGGAGCTTGATGCCCGTGCCTTACAACATGTATGCTTGATGCAGATGGTGCCGCTGCCATGGAGAACCTTGGTGAGCTTGCCCGAGCCAAGGAGAAAGCCGAAAAAGTAATGCGGCTGCTTTAAAGGCGGTCAAGAGCTAAAAGCCAAACAGGCTGCTCATCGCGAAGCAAGAAGGAAATGGCCGAGATGGCCGTGAAGTTGAAGAATGCTACCGACCGCGCGAGCTTCTTGAAAAGAAGGTCGAGCGAGCAAGAGGACCTAAAGAAGTCCACCACCGAGGCTAAAGATGCTCGCTCTGCGATGAGAGCTATGAAGGAGGAGCTACGCCAAAGCGGAGATATCGCGGTGGAAAGCCCTTTCGCTGCGGAGGAAGTTCACAGATCCTAAATATGCTCAGTTGGACCGGCTGTGGAGTAGTGAGGATGCTTATCTGGACTTGGCGGCGAGTGTCGCGGACGCGGCTGAACACTTCGGAGATCAAAAGGATCACGAGATGGAAGAGCTTTTTTTGTCCCAGTTCCGTTAATCTATCATTTGGCCGAATGTGCGGAGCTGAATAGGTTGTCCGGACTTGCCATGAAGGATGTCGTGACTCATTTGTGGCCGAAAAGGCCCGAGCCGAAGAGTTATTTTGGCTTGGTGCAGCAGTTCCTTGGTGCGGTGCCGCATATCAAAGCAATGAGGCGGTCAGCATGCATAGAGGGTGCGCGGATGGCTCTTGCCCGTGTCAAGACATACTGGGCGGAAATGAAGGCCGCCGATGTTGCATCCCAAGATTCGGACGGAAGCCGAGTACCATCAAGCACTATTTTCGTGAAGTTCTGCAGGGCGCTTGTTTAATAGAGACGCAGTGCTCGAAGGATATTATGTTCGAATAACATGTATTTTTGTGAAACAATGTTTGATGGAATATAAAAGCTTTTATACTTCTGCCTTCAAGAATTAAAATACCTCCCTGTGCGGTCGTTAATGTATATGTGTATATAACTTTGAAAGATGGCAGTCTTTGGCTTCAGCCCCACGCATATAATGCGGGGTGTTTGCGTAAAGCGCATTTTCACACTTGATCCAACGCCTTGGTCCTACAAAGGAGGTGATAGCGCAGCAAACTAGGCAACCAGACTATAATGCTTTATCACTTTCACTTAGCCATAGGAGTTCGACGGTGGGGCTACAATATAGCCCCTAGGGGCACAGCGCTCACCCGAATTGGGCGCGATGTGCTGACCGAAACGCCCTTCGTCAATGCGGAGGAATTCTAAAGATTCCAGCGGGTCATCGAGTGGTTGACCAGTCTCACGCTATATCATGATCGTTTTCGGCTTTCTCTCGAGGTGCTTGCTGGCGAATCGGGCACAATCGCAGTAGTTCTCCTGGTGCCGCATTAGCCGATAGAGCGGAACGTAAGGCAGCAAACCCAACATTTGACCAAAGACATGATTCGGAGCTGATGCATATAAGACCTAGCTCGAGACGCCGAACACTCCCTAAGGTATTCGGTCTTTATGAGAACGGGCCGAACAATCGCCCTTGGTAATAAGCCCCTGGTGTCCAGGTACGCGCGAAATTCTGACGTGGCCTATGCCAAAACGCCAGCCTCCTCCTCGGTTATAGCAAGAAACCGGGGATGTGTATCAACAAGAGACAGTGAAAAAGGTTTACGCATGGTCTTAATCTGAGAAGAATCCTTGCGACGGGTCCCTACTGCACGTCTGCGCCTGTGTCTCCATTGTGCCGTATCCTGGACGGGTGTAGCACGGTGTTCATCTGTAAAAGAGAGGAACTTAGTTGAAAAAGGTCGTGCGAAAATGTACGTTATATTAAATACGAAGTACAATTCAAAAAATGGATAAAATTGAGCTTTATGGTCCCTTGTTGCGGAGCCCCTTGTACGTTTGCGCCGGACTCGTCCAGCCGTGTCCGGGGTCTGGACGACCTGTCTAAGTGCTTTTATTGGTGAAGCCGGTTTATTGTGTGGCCGTCAAGGCAACCGCACAATTTTCCGGACTCGAGGAACCGGGCATTTTAAGTGTAAGAGATGCATAATGCGGTATTGCGTTAAAGCGGGCGAAAGCTTCGCGCCCCAATAGTGCTTGATAGCTACTTGTAAATGGGGCGAGGTGGAAGGTTAACTTTTCACGGCGGAAGTTGTCGGGTGAGCCGAACACAACTTCTAGCAGTAGAGAGCCCGTACAATGGGCATATGGGCCTGGCATTACCCCTTGAAAGGAAGTGTTGCTATGGCGAAATTTGGTTGGGTCTATCCCCATTTTGCGGATTGTATCGTGATATAGCAGGTTTAGATCACTGCCGCCGTCCATTAGGACTTGTGTAAATTGGAGTCCGCCAATTATCGGATTTAATATCAAGGCAGTCCAACCTGCATTCCGTATACTTCTAGAGTAATCCCGGTGATCGAAGGTGATTGGTTTTAACAACCAGTGGAGGGACTCCTCCGGGATAGGCCATTTGGCACGTACCTCTATGGGCGCCGCTCTATTCTTCCCTTTTGTCACGTGAAGTGAGTTTACTGTTTTGATTTCTTGTGGGAAATTCTTTTGTTTTCCGGTGCTCTGCTTTTGGGGTTCGTCATCGTCCTCGCTTGGTGTGTCGAGCCCCTTGTGTTCGGCGTTGAGTTTGCCGGACTGCTTGAAGACCCAACAATCTCTGTGGGTATGGTTTGCGTGCTTCCGGGAGTCTTGTGGATTTGGCATATCTTGTCCAAGATTTTGTTTAAGTTAGATAGCTCGTCCCTGTTATCCTTAAGGGGCAGCTTTTTATGATTTTGCTGAGAGCTTTTGAATCCGGCGTTGACTGTCGTGCTCTTCAGGCTGTTTCCCTTGGTCTGACGCTGGTCCTTGCTGTGTCGTGGTTTCCCGTTTCCATCCCTGACTTCAGATGTACTTGGGTCGCTGGTACTGCATCTTGCCAGCCAGCTATCCTCTCCCGCGCAAAAGCGGGTCATGAGGCTTGTTAATGTGGCCATTGTTCTTGGCTTTTCTTGGCCGAGGTGTCTGGCGAGCCATTCATCTCGGACGTTGTGTTTGAAAGCTGCTAAGGCTTCGGCGTCCGGACAGTCAACTATTTGGTTCTTTTTAGTAAGGAATCTGTTCCAAAATTTCTGGGCTGACTCTCCGGGTTGTTGAGTTATGTGACTTAAATCGTTGGCATCCGGAGGACGGACATAGGTCCCTTGAAAATTTGCCCGAAAAGCATCCTCGAGCTCCTCCCAACTTCCAATGGTGTTTTCGGGAAGGCTTTTAAGCCAATGCCGGGCTGGCCCTTTGAGCTTGAGGGGTAAGTATTTTATGGCGTGGAGATCATCTCCTCTAGCCATGTGTATGTGGAGGATGTAATCCTCAATCCGCACTCTGTGGTATGTTGTTCCATCGTATGCCTCTATGTTTACGGGCTTGAATCCTCGCTGGAAATTCATAATCCAAAGACCTCATCGGTGAAACATAGGGTGTGCGGCACCCTATATTTAGGTGTACCGTGATGTTCGGATACTTGATGTGTTGCATCGCTTACTAGAGCTTGCTTTCTTGGCCCGTAGATAGATCTAACTGGGCCATCTTTTTTATGCGAATCCCTATGTGGATCGCATGTCGGCTTGTGTGCGGCGCCGTTTGCCGCTCTCTGTTTGCCATGGGGTCGCCCATCCGACCAGGGTGGCCTCTTTGTTTTTGATTGCGGGGCTCACGGCCTCCTCATCAAATTCGGATAGTACTTTTCGCTTTGGGTAGCTCTTCGCTCGCGATCGCCACCGTATTTATGCGTGGTGTTGAGTACTTTGCTCCATCTCGATTCTCGAGTGCATCTTCCGCTGTTTTGAGCTTTCGCTACCTTTTTCAGGCTACGTGCGAGGGCGACGAGCCTTATGTGGAGGTTCTTACGCTCAAAGAACTTGTCCGCGTGAGATCGTCCGGACTGTTATCTTCGCCGGGGACGGGTTGTTTATCCAGGTTGTCCTGTTCGGACGGTTGCTCGATAGCATGTTCGTCTTCCACCGGTTCGCCATGCTCTCTGGCTGGGTCTGTATGGCTGTTGTCTCTGTCGAGGCGGGACTTTGAGCGGCGTTTACGTCGCCGTTTTGACTGCTTTTCAAGGGAATGATCCTTCGTAGCGTCCCGTTGTTCCTCGTCGTCGCTTCCTTTAGGTGTGTCCACCATGTATACATCGTGAGATGAGGTGGTTCTCCAGTGCCCTATAGGTGCTGGTTCATGTTCCTCCCCTACATCGTCGTCCATACCGTCGATGTCTTCGGAGTCAAAGTTGAGCATGTCGGTTAAATCATCGATAGTGGCTACGAAGTGGGTGGTGGGTGGGCTTTGAATTTCTTCGTCGTCCGCATCCCAACCTTCCTGACCATAATCCGGCCAGGGCTCTCCTGATAAAGAGAGAGACTTTAGTGAGTTCAGGATGTCGCCAAAGGCGAGTCGAAGATGTCCGCGGCGATGAACTCCATGACCGGCGCCCAATCGGATTCGATTGGGGGTATGAAGGCTCGGAGTCCGGAGAAGAGTCCGGCACCTTGAGTCTGAGCCGCCAAAGGCGGGGTAGGTGTACGGCTCAATCGCCGAGAGATCACAGCCCCGAGGCGGTGTCCAGCCACCCGTCCTCGATCGGTATGATCGACTCCGAGAGGTCGGAGCCGGACCGGTGCGGCCTCCGGGACACTGCTGGCGGCAGAGCTAGATCATGCCCTCGTGATCTGGCGGCGCGCTTGGCTGTGGCTCGAACCCGTCGAATATTAAGACTCGCGGACGTCGGCCGTAGTTCAAACTTCAAATCTGACACGGTGGCGGGCGTAGCTTTCAATCTGCTCCGGATGGCTGCTTAATTGGCCCGTAGTGCAAAGCCGCCGAATCACGAAGATCTGTCCGGGAGAAAAGTCTCACCACAGAGTGCATCGTTGTTGATGATCGGAGGAGCCATCGGGCCTAAAGATGACAACACGAGGAACTCACAATGAAAGCACCAATGTCGGTGTCAAAACCGCGGATCTCGGTAGGGGTCCCAAAGCGTGCGTCTAGGCGGATGGTAACAGGAGGCAAGGGACACGATGTTTTACCAGGTTGGGCCCTCTCGATGGAGGTAAAACCCTACTCCCGCTTGATTAATATTGATGATATGGGTAGTACAAGAGTAGATCTACCACGAGATCAGAGAGGCTAAACCCTAGAAGCTAGACTATGGTATGATTGTTGTTCGTCCTACGGACTAAAACCCTCCGGTTTATATAGGCACCGAAGAGGGTTAGGGTTACACAGAGTCGGTTACAATGGTAGGAAATCTACATATCTGTATCGCCAAGCTTGCCTTCCACGCCAAGCAAAGTCCCATCCGGACACGGGACGAAGTCTTCAATCTTGTATCTTCATAGTCCAGGAGTCCGGCCAAAGGCTATAGTCCGGCTATCCGGACACCCCCTAATCTAGGACTCCCTCACTACTCATACTCCATCCGTCACTATTTATACAGCGCGCTTCAGAAAAAAGAAAAAAGATCTGTGGGACCAAGGCGACTAGCGATCGACCTGAAAAATAGCATTGGTAGTTATAGCACGACGTCTATTACTAGAGGGAATAATGCGTACACACATGCATGCACTTACTCCACTCTGTAGTACTGTAGTACATAGTACATGGAGAGAAAATTGTGGACTTGATTGCGGTTACCACGCCCTATTTAATTGAGCATTAAACCAAATGCGTCTAAAGTCTCTCTGGTGGTGGAAATGCATTGAGAGAAATGCATCATAATGAAGCGCTACCATAAACTGCTGTGATGGAGGAGGAGTAGTATGAAGGTTCAAAACTAAATGCAGCGTATGGCGATCGGTCAACGCACCTCCTCTTGGCATATCACTGACATGTGGGACAGGAGTGTGAGCAAATCGATCTCAATTGACGGCAAAGAGCCAACCCGCCGTTCCTTGAGAGAGACTAGGAGCGAGAACACACAGACGGGTTCGCATGGAGGCCAAGATATATTCGAGCATGGTTGGTTGATCGATATCATTCATTACATGTTGGGCTGCGTTTTCCGCCCTTCTCGGAATAAACATGTACTTTATCGAGATAAAAAATAAAAGTATGACGCTCCACCATGCGGTTCTAGTAGTAGTACTACTCGTACTATCTGCGCTTGGCTCTTCGCCTCTTCGTGAAGTCGAACAATGATGGTACTCCGCATGTTGGGTACTACAGTGTATGCCTCGACAATCGACACGAATGGACTGATGCATGTCCACCGAGGGTAGGTTGCATTAGTCAAAAGGCGTGGCGAGCTTCACCTTGTCCCGCAAGCTTCTCCTCGCTTCTGAAGTTGACGGACACACCAAAAAGTAGTGCTAGTCCATATCCTCCTTTCGGTTAATATGGCTTAATCTTTTTGCGGGTAAATGAGAGAGCTTTATTCATATATAAGCATTCTTAGGACGATCAGCCAAGACACTGGTCACTAGGAAGCGAGGTACCCCGCAAAAAAAGAAGTAGGAAGCGAGGTGTTTCATCAAGCCAGCTCTCGGCCACATTCAAAGTGCAGCAAGCACGGTTCGCATGAAGATGCGCCGCAAGGTTTGCTGACATGTTTACATGCTGAATAACAAGAAAAAAGGGGAAATATTACCGAGCGCTACTATTTGTAACAGGATATGAGCCAGAATTAAGCGAGAATTGTGGCGAGTGTTCCATGCAATCAACTTCCATTATCACATGCGAGAACCCTCGAAGAGAACCAAATGTGTTGAAGATTGCTTTATCACATTTTAAAATTATAATAAGAGTGCAAACGCTCCTCCATCCGGTTCCTAGTACTTACGTACCTTTATAGACTATATAGTAGTACTAGTACTAGTAAACTTTGCGCTTGGTTGTTCGCCTATTCGGGAAGTCAAACAATAGTAGCACTAGTAGTATAGTGTATGCTTACGCAATCGACACGAATTAACTGTTGCACGTCCACCGCCTTGAGCGAGGAGAGCTTGCATTAGTCAAAAGTTTCTCCTTGTCCTGTGAGCCACCGCGCATAAGTAATGCTAGTCCATACCGCCTCCTCTCCGGTTAATATGGATTAATTTCAAACGAGATAAATACACTGCATCATCCTTTGTATATTTGTAATAATACGGTCGATGGACTTCATAATACGCTCATTGCACTCAATATATATATTTTCCGGTGTTTATACGGTCACTAGCTCACCCCGACCGAGTATGTGTGTGCATGCGTGTAGGTTGAGCACTTAGCGTGACCGTGTGTGTTCCGTCGTGTGCTCGGACATGCATGCATTAGAGGCGTGTGGCTTTTTTTGCGTCCATGTGTACGCAGTGATGTTGCATACACGTAGGGGGAGTACGTGTAGGGGCCACTAAGGAGCAGTCAAATCACATAGTAAGTTAGTCGGAAGAAGCAACCATCATTTCACTCTTGGATGACACGTACGCAGTATAAAATGGTTGATATGGAGAGAAAAAGAAAACCACTATATATACACTAGCAGGAGCCTAAGCTACAAGCCTGCTTGCTAAGGTTGCTCTCTTCACAAGCATAGCACGACGGGCCTGACCCCGCAGCTGGGGGAAGGGAACAATGTTCTGCGTAGACGCGGTCGACATCGACGAGGGGGAAAACCCACAGTCGGTGTGTCCCAATCGGGGGTCACCGCGGTATGGGCCGATGCCGCGTCCCAACCGCCCTTCTAGCTACAGCCCGACGTCCCAGGTAGTCCATCTTCCTTTTGGAGCCGGCTTGCTCCACTGTCGTAGCTCCATCTCCATGTCGATCTTTCTCTACTTCTACCGGCTTCTACTTGTGATGAGTTTATATCTCATGAACTAGTGCCAGTACTATTATTCTAATCACACTTCTTCAATATCTTTGCTATCGGGGATGCTCGGTCGATTTTAGTGGGCGCAACAAAGCATCGTATGATCCGAGGGTGCCGCCGTCTTTCCTTGATGTGTTCTACGGCCAGGGAATTAAATCATGTTTAGGGTTTAGGGTTTAAGTCGTAGTGACCCCATCAGTAGTTTTTCTTTCGTACACGATCTCACAACTTTTTTCTTTAGTTGTGAAGTAAATATTGGCTATGATCTGTGAATCATTGAGATGCATCAGCATGCGTGTTAGTTTTCCTTTGTATTTGATGGAATGTTGTAACGGGGCAACCTTGGAATAGGAATGAAAATGGAGTGGAAAGTTTCCGTTTTTCCGGAGAAAAATGGAAACGGAGAGAAACCAACGTTTCGTTTGGTTGGATCGCGCCATTGAGCAAAACCAACGTTTAAATCACGTCTGTCGTGTTCATGTCTCACCCTTCTCCACGGCTCGACCCCACACGGTCGCTCGGCATGCCACTCACCGCAAACCGAGTATACGATAACTTTCCCTACCGCTTGTCGATGGATCGCGCCATGGAGTACTACTAGCACTCTTGGAAGAGATTGACAAGTTGGGGAGGACAGCTAGCTGTATACGGACTCCCAAGAACTTTTACATGCATGTTGTAGCTGGCTATTGCGACCTTTGAATGCGGAGCAGCCGCGTGCACCGGAAGCGGCGGCGACGCTCTCTCGGCGCGCTGGCCGCTTCAATGCCGGGCGCCGGTGAGAGGTTGCGTCCGCTCTGGCGGGCATGAATGCGGCATCGCAGTTTGGCGGGAAGCACCCGCGGGTGATGAAGAGGGTTCGGGTTGGTCAGGACCGGCCTTGGCAGCGGTCCGGACATGCGCAAACAAGAGATGGTGTACCTTAATATTGCTGGGTATATAATTAACAACGTAAATAATGTGCCAGTTGGACAAATATGATTGGAGATGGAGATGGAAATGGAATTTTACGTAAACACGGATATGCATGTCTATGTCTATGTGTGTGTGTGCGACGACTCTCGCGACCTGGAAGCGGGGGCGTGTTTTTGATCGAGTTTTCTTTCTTGGTACGTTAGAAAATCAGTTTGTCTAATTCACATCTAGATGTTATTTAAGGATATCACACCTAAGCTCCCACAAGTATATAATGTAGCAACAAGAAACAAAAAAAAACTAGGACAAAAAAAAATAGACCACAAACAGAGTGGACATCAACTTATATGTGACATAACTATGTCACATCTAGATGTGTCCTAGACAGACCCTTAAAAAATTGTCCGCCAGTTTTCCTTTCTTTTTTCCAGGAACGCGCGTATTCTATTTAAAACCACTTCTATGGAGAGATTTTTTTTACTCCATTATAGCCTCTTGTTTGATAGAGTTTCTCGTGTCTTGCTCTCTCACCCTCCCCATATCAAAACAAGATAATAGTGTCCACTCTATCTCTCTCCTCACCGGTGGTCACAGATCCGGCTGAATGCTCGAATCCCGTCCGCTGCGGGAGGTGAGGAGGTGCAGCGTTGACGTTGTCGCTGTCGGCGACGGAGAGAGCCGATGCGACCATCCTCTCGGAGCCGGCGCTGGCGTGGACGAAGATGCCAAATGGATGATGCATCACCACGATGACCTGTCGATGCTCATGGTTGCGCCTCGTGGTTGCGTCGGCTGGTGAAGCTGATCGATTTTCAATGAAAAACAAGTTGTCTTCCATCAGTGCTCTTTGCTTGTTACGCTCAAAGATGATATCCTTCGTCATGTCTCCTTGGTTGCGTTGGAGACGCGGTCGTCTTTCACGTTGGTGCAATTGTATCACACAATTGGCTATGAACCAAATGTTTCCTCGTAGAAGGATCGACGTTGGTACTAAGATCATAAGTTTTGTATTGATTTCTAAGCTTTCTCACAACTTTGTCTCCAGCTCCCCTATAATCTTATTTGTCCAGCTATTAACTTTGATTTAAAAAATGGTGTGGACTAAAAACCCGGATGGACGTAGTAGCCCTCCATTTTTATTTACTCCGCATATTAGATTTGACTGAAGTCAAACTTTATAATAGTCTCAAACCTTTCCGATAATTGAAATTAAAATTCTTTATTTGTACACACTCTCACAAGTTTCTGATAATTTGGTGCATTTGTGGTTGTTCACTTAAGGGAGGGTAGTGTACCACACGTGAAGGACATGAAGTGCGACCAGGACGCGTGGGCGTGGATCGTTAGTTCATCGGAAGTAGTACTAGTTTTCTTCACTGTACATTAGATAAAGAGTTTCGTTTCGTACTTACACAATTTAAAATGATTGTTATGGAGAGAATAAGAAAACCACTCCACTAGTATATATTACTCATATACACGAGAGTACTATATGGACGCGGCTTGACTTAGTGCACTGCCTTTGGGTTTATGACAGGTGGGCCCAAAATGTGGCTGGCTCACTGTCATACAGCCAAAAGCAGTGCAAGATGAAGGCACCGGAGCTCATCCGTACTACAGTAGTATATATATAAGCGGGAGCCTCGGTAGCTTGTTCGCCAGGGTTTGCACTCTCCACACGCCCAAGACTACATATATGTTACATCTTTGGAGGCTCGGCGTTCATTTGCTAGGGTTTGCTATATTCACAGCCTCTCACCCTCTCTTCACAGATCTAAACAAGACTGCACTAGCCTCTTGTCTCTCTCTCCCCCCTCACGGTGGTGAAGGAGGCGTCCAGATCCCGTCAGACCGGAAGGGAGGAGGTGCATCGTTCACTCTATCGCCTCGGCGAGGGAGGCAATCCACTACTGGCTGCGCTGTTCTCTTTCACCCAGCGCATGACAAAGGGAGGGCCACCGACCCCTTCTTCCTCGCTGTCGTACGTAGTGTGGGCAGATCCGGCCTCCCGCCACACGCCTTGCCACATCCCGACGACCCTAAGGTATAAGTTTCTTTGAAACCGTCGTTGCTCTAGTTGCATGTGGATCTTTTTCAATCTGTAGTCGAATCTAGGTCTTGGTTCAAAGAGGAAAGAAGGGTGCGGTGGGCTGGAGCAAGAATCTAGGACGTGGTTCAATGAGGAAAGGAGGGGCGGAAAGTAGTATAGACTGGCTATCCAGCCGCTTTGTAGGTCGAAAAGGGAAAAAGGGGGTAACCCAGTACACACATAGAACCGATCTCTTTGTTGAAAAGGGAAAGAAACTGGGGGGGTCGGGTAGTTTGTGCAGGACTAGATTTGCTGCCTCACTTAGGAAAAGGGTTCAAAGAGAACAAATATGGGACCAACGCATATATGATGCTTGGCTACATACTCTGCATCACCCATTTATACTTGTGGACGCACATGGTGCTGGCATGTCCCATACAACTATTTTGCTGTTGTTAATCTAAGAATGCCACCGGAAAATTGAAGCAATGCCACTGCTAAAACTAAATTACATTTTTTAACGAATCTTGTTTCAAGAAAATGTCTCTGTTAATATGAATCAATGCAACCGTTTTAGAAATGCTACTATCCTACTTTGTTTTCCATCCAAGATAAGTTAGATGCTTCTTTTCATCACCGTTTGTTTCATCCCCTTTATCGGCAAGTAATTGTTTCCTTTTTGCCTCTGTTAAAACAGGGTATCGATTCAACTTGTTGCTATTGCGACATTTTTCTTTGCTACTCAAACACTTATGTTTTAAGAGTGTTTTGTGCAGTTCCACTTGAATGTCACACGGTGACTTTGCTTAATTTTGTGGAACTGCACAAAAGGAGATCGAGATTTGTTTCCACTCTTCGTGGCGAGTTGTTTCAAATCTTGGTCTCATCCAGATGATGTCTTGATGTGCTTTGAGATGTTGTGCTACTTGTTTTGGTACTATTTTAAATAAATGTTGAATTGAAGCTATTGTATTGCTGTCTTTTCCCATTAAGTAGTGAACAAAAATGGGACCAATCCAGACATGATGCTTGTTGCTTTGTTACAACAAATTCAGCATCACCCCTTTATAAGCCGAGAATTGATGCCACTCTCGTAATTAACTCTGAATCTTATTTCAAAACTGCAACACTTGTTAGGGATTGGCGGGATTACCATTTTTGTGGCCGCATGTTTCATCCTCCTTTATTAGCCAGTAATTTATTCCTTTTTTGCCTCTGTTTAAATAGGGATATCTATTCAACTTGTTGCTATTGTGACATTTTGCTTCGCCTTCTGAAACACTTTGCTTGATTTCAGTGCAAGCGCACAAAAGCGAGATTGGATTTCCTATTCATGTTGGCAGATTCGTATTTTATCCTGGTGGTCTCATGAAAGGTCAAGATGGGCCTTCATCCACATGATTGTGCAGTGTGCTTTGAGATGTTGTGATACTTGTATTGGTACTGTTTTAAATAAATGTTGAATTGAAGCTATTGTATTGCTGTCTTTTCCCATTAAGTAGTGAACAAAAACGGGACCAACCCAGACATGATGCTTGTTGCTTTGTTACAACAAACTCTGCATCACCCCCTTTATAAGTAGATGGAAGCACATACTGTTGTTGCACCCACTCTCCCTGGAACTGTTTATGCTTTTCGTTAGTCTAATGCATTGGTAAAATTAAGCAATGCCACTCTCGTAATTAATTAACTCTGAATCTTAGTTCAAAACTGCAACACTTGTTAGGAATGGTACTATCCTGCTTTGTAGTTCTTTCTACATGTTTAACCAAGGTATTGTTAAGATAATGTCTCTTTTAAAATGAATCAGTCGCATTGTTTTAGGAATGATACTTTTCTGCTTTTTCGTTCTTTATACATGTTGAAACAAGGCATTATTAAGATAATGTCTCAGTTAATATTAATGAATCACACTGATTGAGAATTGCTACTCTCCTACTTTGTTTCCCATTAAGATAAGGTAGATCAGTAGATGTTTTTCTTCTGGGAGTACAAGTCATCAACCGTTATTTCTCAGTAATTGTTTCCCTTATACCTTTTGTTGCTTACGAGGATATCACAATTAAAGCTCGGTTTTATTCCGACTTGATTTTAGTTCAACGCACAAAAGGAGCCAATGTGTCCAAGGCAAACTGCTGCATTCTTTGGGTCAGATTGGTCGTTCCACTTTGCAGAAAGAAACAGTCACTGTTTACGCTACATTACAAAAGGAATGACCGAGAAGCTTTACAGAGTATTAGGCCTTCCACTATGTAGGCCAAAAGAGGTGCCAATTTCACCTTTTCTTAGTTTGGCACCGAATCCCTCCATTGCTACAGTCGGTGCCATAAATATTAGACACCGGTGACATGACTAGTCTGCAGAGACCATTGGCAATTTAATAACACGTGGAGTGCCTGCTACGTCTTGAGCTTGTGTTGGTTTTCCCCGAAGAGGAGAGGATGATGCAGCACAGTAGCGTAAGTATTTCCCTCAGTTTTTGAGAACCAAGGTACAGTAGGAGGCCACGCGCAAGTCCCTCGTACCTGCACAAAACGATAGCTGCTCGCAACCAACTCAATTAGGGGTTGTCAATCCCTTCACGGCCACTTACGAGAGTGAGATCTGATAGAGATAATTTTTTTGGTATTTTGGTATAAAGATGCAAAGTGAAAAGTAAAAGCAAAGCAAGTAAATAAAGTGATGGAGATTGATATGATGAGAATAGACCTGGGGGCCATAGGTTTCACTAGTGGCTTCTCTCAAGAGCATAGATATTCTAAGGTGGGTGAACAAATTACTGTTGAGCAATTGACTGAATTGAGCATAGTTATGAGTATATCTAGGCAAGGATCATGTATATAGGCATCACGTCCGAGACAAGTAGACCAAACGATTACGCATCTACTACTATTACTCCACTCATCGACCGCTATCCAAAGATGCATCTAGAGTATTAAGTTAAAAACAGAGTAACGCCTTAAGCAAGATGATATGATGTAGAGGAATAAATTCATGCAATATGATAAATACCCCATCTTGTTACCCTCGATGGCAACAATACAATACGTGCCTTGCAACCCCTTACATCCACCGGGTAAGGACACCGCAAGATTGAACCCAAAGCTAAGCACTTCTCCCATTGCAAGAACTACCAATCTAGTTGGCCAAACCAAACGGATAACTCGAAGAGACTTGCAAAGATAACTCAATCATACATAAAAGAATTCAGAGAAGGATCATAAACCCACAATTCATCGGTCTCAACAAACACACCGCAAAAAAGAAGATTACATCGAATAGATCTCCACGAGAGAGGGGGAGAACATTGTATTGAGATCCAAAAAGAGAGAATAAGCCATCTAGCTACTAGCTATGGACCCGAAGGTCTGAAGTAAACTACTCACACTTCATCGGAGGGGCTATGGTGTTGATGTAGAAGACCTCCGTGGTGGATGCCCCCTCCGACGGAGCTCCAGAACAGGCCCCAAGATGGGATCTCGAGGATACAGGAAGTTGCGGCGGTGGAATTAGGTTTTGGCTCCGTGATCGATATGTCGAGAATGCGTGAGGTATATATAGGAGGAAGGAGTACGTCGGTGGGGCGTCGGGGCCCACGAGGCGAGGCGCGCCCGGGGGGGCGCGCCCCACCTCGTGACCGCCTCTGGCACTTCTTGGAGTAGGGTCCAAATCTCCTGGATCACGTTCGGTGAGAAGATCTTATTCCTGAAGGTTTCATTCCGTTTGGACTCCGTTTGATATTCCGTTTCTTCGAAACACTGAAATAGGCAAAAAAAAATAGCAATTCTGGGCTGGGCCTCCGGTTAATAGGTTAGTCCCAAAAGTAATATAAAAGTGGAAAATAAATCCCATTATAGTCCAAAACAATGGATAAAGTAGCATGGAGCAATCAAAAATTATAGATATGTTGGAGACGTATCAGGCATCCCCAAGCTTAATTCCTGCTCGTCCTCGAGTAAGTAAATGATAAAAAAAGAATTTTTGATGCGGAGTGATACTTTGGCATAATTTCAATGTAAATCTTCTTAATCATGGTATGAATATTCAGATCCGAAAGATTCAAGACAAAAGTTCATATTGACATAAAAATAATAATACTTCAAGCATACTAACTAAGCAATTATGTCTTCTCAAAATAACATGGCCAAAGAAAGTTATCCCTACAAAATCATATGGTCTGGCTATGCTCCATCTTCCCCACACAAAGTATTTAAATCATGCACAACCCCTATGACAAGCCAAGAAATTGTTTCATACTTTAACATTTTCAAAACTTTTTCAATCTTCACGCAATACATGAGCGTGAGCCATGGATATAGCACTATATGTGGAATAGAATGGTGGTTGTGGAGAAGACAAAAGGAGGGAAGATAGTCCCACATCAACTAGGCGTATCAATGGGCTATGGAGATGCCCATCAATAGATATCAATGTGAGTGAGTAGGGATTGCTATGCAACGGATGCACTAGAGCTATAAGTATATGAAAGCTCAACAAAAGAAACTAAGTGGGTGTGCATCCAACTCGCTTGCTCACGAAGACCTAGGGCATTTGAGGAAGCCCATCATTGGAATATAGAAGCCAAGTTCTATAATGAAAAATTCCCACTAGTATATGAAAGTGCCAAAATGAGAGACTCTCTATCATGAAGATCAAGGTGCTACTTTGAAGCACAAGTGTGGTAATAGGATAGTAACATTGTCCCTTCTCTCTTTTTCTCTCATTTTTTTTATTATATTTTTTTTATTTGGGTCTTTTTCTCTTTTTTCTTATGGCCTCTTTTTTTCGTCCGGAGTCTCATCCCGACTTATGGGGGAATCATAGTCTCCATCATCCTTTCCTCACTTGGGACAATGTTCTAATAATGATGATCATCACACTTTTATTTTTCTTACAACTCAACAATTACAACTCGATACTTAGAACAAAATATGACTCTATATGAATGCCTCCGGCGGTGTACCGAGATATGCAATGATTCATGAGTGACATGTATGAAAGAATTATGAACGGTGGCTTTGCCACAAATACAGTGTCAACTACATGATCATGCTAAGCAATATGACAATGATGGAGCGTGTCATAATAAACGAAACGGTGGAAAGTTGCTGTAGCGACCCGACCCGAATGGATCAAGTCTCTGTGCTTAAGTGTCATCCCTGGATCGGTATGCTGACACACACAGTACTCGAGGATTTATAACAGAGGTAAATCACATGTATATAATAACGTAAAAACTATTACCTCAATCCAAAATATAGCGGAAGCAACAAGGTTGTGGATTCCCATCAACACCAACGGCAAAGTTGAGTGTAGAAATCGTAACCCTAACGTATCACTTACTCGTCGTCGAAAAGTCTCGCAACATGAAACGTTGCAGCCCAAAACGGGTCACACATGGAATATCTTGGCAATGTAACACATAGAGAGTAATGAAAGAATAAGCCTATACTACATGCATATATGGCTGGTGGAAAGCTCTATGGTTACAGTTTTTGCGAAAAGCCAATTTTTCCCTACTGCAAAGGAATAAATTTATTTAACTATCATGGTGGTTGTTGAACATTGAGAATGGTTGACAGCATCCTCAATCCCAACTAAAAGTACTCATCAAACCCAAACAAATAATATTAAGTAACGTGATGAGATCAACAGGATAATCCAAGAACCAGATACTCAAGATGTCCATAACCGGGGACACGGCTAATCATGATTAGTTTATACACTCTACAGAGGTTTGCGCACTTTTCCCCACAAGACTCGACCGCCTCCGTTTGATTTCTCGCACTACATGGTGTTTGAGAAACGGATGACCGAGACATAGTCTTTCAGAAGCACTAGCACCTTACTTGTGGGTAGACCGGTACACCTACTTTCCCCTACATCTGCTAGTCTACCCGTAAGAGTTCGCACAACTTAATCAACTATGCCAGAGCCCATAATGGCTTGTGGCTGCACATGGAAGTTTCTAGCATGAATAATCTTATGATCCCTTTGAGCCTGGGTGGCGGACCGTAGGATGATCACACGGTATATCCCCGGGATCTCCTAGGACAACACTGGTCTATCCCCAGGTGTCCGGGCAAGTCCACTTGTATATCCCCAGGGTGCCCCTAGCAATCCACCCAGATGTGTATTTAAGTTGCCACCTTAAGTTGAGCCATCAAATAACAATCTCACATCTGTCATGGATTTCACTCATACCCAAACCACGTCTACGAGCATAGCATAGCAATTTAAGCAACGCGTAGAAGTAACTCCCAAGGGTTTGATAGTAACAAGGCAATAGGTTCCTACCTCAACTACTTCCCATGACCCACAATTTAAATAGATCCTAATCATGCAAGTGTTTGAGAATAGATCTAATGCATAAAAACTGGGTATGAGAAGAAGTATGATCAAAGTGTTACTTGCCTGCAATGTTGATGAAGATGATTCGCACTAAAAACTCTTCATAGTTCTACTCGTCACACTCCGGTCAATCTATCGTAATCAAGCAATAGTAACCACACATAAGCAATCACTCAAAAGATCGGAAAGACCGAAGAAGATCATTCGAAAAACATCAAAACCAAGCAAATAACTCTTGCAACATAAAACAATTTCTAACAGTACCAAAATTATGTGAATTTGGCCTTATCAGAAAGTTCAGGTCAAGAGCTTCGATTTGCAAAAAGAATCAACTAAATCAGAGTTACGAAACTCAAGTTATGATCAAACGAAGTTCAAATTCAAATCTGTTCTAATTCAAATTTTAAACTTTCAAAACATGTTTAAGTTGGATTCTTTGGATAGAGGGATCATAACGAAGTCGTGGGCGTTGGTTTTGTTGGATTTGGATAAACGAGTAAAAAGTTATGGTCGATGAAATACGTGGACTAATCTGTGAAGAAAATTATCACGAATAGGTCCTCGCCACGTGTCGAAAACTGTTGGGTGAAAACCGTTTGCTGCGAGATTTAATCGAGCGAACAACCGCTACTTAGTGCATACCGGTTCGGAAAAAAAACTAACAGATCTAATCTAGGTCGTTGATTTTAGATCGGACGGAGGTGGCGGCGACGGCGACTTACCGCGGCGGCGACGACGGTCAATGGGGAGACGGGACGGCGGCGGTGGCTCGGATCCGATTGAGCGGCGCTCGGTACAACGAGGCCGCAAAGGGTCGGGAGAGGCGGCTCGGTCGGAGTCGATGGTGGTGGCATGGGTTGGGGAGGTGCGGGCGACGGCGAGGAAGTTCGGCGGCGGCGTCTTCGGCGAGGCGGCGACGAGATGCAGCGGCTGCGGCGCGAGAGGAGAGGAGGGACGGGGCCCGGGGCGGCGCCCTTATAAAGGCACGAGGCCGAGGCCTTCCTTGGGCGAGGGGGCGTCCGGCGGCGTGGGGAAGCCGGACTCCGGCGAGTCCCTGTCGGGCACGGCGGGAGCTAGGCGGTGGCGGCGCGGGCTGGCTAGCTGGGCCGGCTGGCTAGGCTTCGGCCCAGGTGGCCCAGTCCAGGGAAGATTTTTTTTAAACATTTGTTTTTAAACAGAGACAAACAAAAAAAACCAAAGAAATAAAAATATTATATAGGCATATAATATATCAAAATTTTCAGAAAAAGATTTTCTACAACATGAACATTATTCTAGCTTCAAATAAAATACACAAAAATTTAAATAATTCAAACAGTGCTACTGCCCTAATAAAATCCACTGAAAATCATTTTAAAAATACCAAAATGGTTTCAAATTTATTTCTCTCCATTTTTCTGATGTAGGGAATCATGTTACCATATTTTCCATATATTTTATTTTTGGAGAAAATAATTTGAATAAAACTCAAATAACTCCAAATTGAAAATAAATTCAAAAGAACTTTGAATTTAATTCTTTGAAACTCCCAACTCATATTTCATATAATTTTAAGAAGTCATTTTATCTTCGCTCATGAAAATCATTGAGTTGCATAAAGTTTCAAAATTGGAAATATTCTCAAATGAAATTCAAATATTTTCAACACCCTTGTCATTTAAATAAATGGAAGAAGTCATGTCATCTTCTCTCCAGGGTTTTGTGATGAAATGAATTTGAATTCTCGAAGATCATAAAAGCAAAAAATGAAAGTTTGGGAAAGTCCTTTTATTCCCTCTCATTTAACTTTCAAAAGTTTCAAATTCACTCACTTTCAATCAACCAATCAAACAATCAATCAAAACTATCTATTTATTATAACATTCCAAAATTTAGAATTGTGGGATGTTGCAAAACTACCACTCTTAAAATGAATCTCGTCCTCGAGATTCGGAGAGGCTAGAAAGAAATAGGTTAGGGTTTGGGGGTCTTCTCAAAAATCCATCGATCGTCTCCGGGGTCTCGGGTGCTACCACCCTTAGAAGTATGTTTACGGTTCCATCAAAACTCATATACTCCATCCTTATTACTGACAGTGTCGGTCTTCTCAGGTCGGAAGGATAATTCCTTCTCTGGGCTCTTCTGTTAGTGGCATAACCTTTTCCTCAATTCCTTTGTCCTTTCCTCTTGGTAAGGTTATTCCGAGATTGGGTGTTCATAGCTGACGGGTCTGGCGCCAATACTAAACAACTATCGATATCTCATGGTGGTCAACGATTTATGGTTTGTCCTGCAGAAAACGGGTCTTGGTTGAACCTCACCGTATATCCTACGATTGGCAACAACTGCCGTGTACAAGGGAAAATACTTATACCATTCTAAGGTTCAACAAGGTTTTGATCGTCGTCTCACTACTATAGGTAAGTCACTCAGATTTACCATCCCATATAGCAAAGCGAATAATAAGAATAAGTCGGTATGGTGATCAATCCATCCCGCACCCAAATCATTACCTTGTACATGGTTTAGCGAATCTCGCATTCTAACACTCGGTCATCCTCACAAGTATTGCAGAATTTCTCTTGTCGACGAACCAAGTTCGGATAAATCCATTGATTCTGCAAGCCAAACAAACATCTATCGTTCCTTGACAACTCTCATGTTTTGCGTAAACTCCTATAGAATCGTCGGTTGACAAAGGCATATCCTCTTCTTCCAGGATTTTTCCTTCAGCAAGAATGTGCTTGCTTCTTGGCAGGTCCTGGGGCATGTGGGTTATGGCCCATCTCATCACTTGTAGTCCTTGTCATCCTCTGGGCAACTGATCGTTATCCCAACGTCCAACTTCCTGGCATACTTAAAATCCATCCAATTGTACTGTCTTCCTTCCTTCTATTGGCACCAAACTAGGACATGATTACTCAGACTCATCATGGAATTTCCATTGATCCATATTTCCAACATCACACCTCGTTTATATCCAATAGTAATTCATCTCTTCATCCTCGTGGGATATCCCACATACCGAGATAAAACTTATACTTATGAAGTCCATACTCCACTTCGTGGAACATCATTATCCTTTTCAGGGTCAAGCGTCCTTACAGGGGAATATTGGCCATCTTTGTATGGCACTTCTTCAACTGGGAAACGTGAAACACATCATGAACTCCTGACAGTCCTTCGGGTGACTCCAACTTGTTGGTAACTTGTCCCATACGCTCCAAAACTCAGTATGGTCCTACAAATCTCAGGGCTGACTTTCCCTTAACTCCAAATCATTTAACTCCTCGCAGAGGGGACACATGAAGACATGCTCTGTCTCCAATTTCATAGACTTCCTCCTTGCATTTTTGAGTCTGCATAACTCTTCTGCCTGGACTGCGCTACCTTCAGTCTATCTCGAAGCAACTTAACATTCTCTTCTGACTCCTTGATCACATTTGGTCCAAACAACTGACGGTCTCCAACTTCATCCCACATCAACGGTGTCTGGCTCCTTCTCCCATACAAGGCTTCAAAAGGGGCCATCTTCAAACTGACTGGTAACTGTTGTTGTATGAGAACTCAGCGTAAGGTAGATTATCATCACTACTAGATCCATAACCTAACGCACACACTCTCAACATGTCCTCCAGAATCTGATTGACTCTCTCGATTTATCCATCTGTCTGTGGATGAAAGGCTGTACTGAACTCTAGCCTAGTACCTAAAGTATGGTGCAGCTGATTCCAAAACTTTGAGGTAAACTGTGTTCCTCTACGATGGTCCTCGGAACTCCATGCAGACATACGATCCTTGTCAAATATATCTTGGCCAACTTTGCACTTGTATAGGTGGTCTTCACTAGGATAAAGTGAGCCACTTTGGTCAAGCGAATCAACTACTACCCAGATAGAATCATGTCCTGTTCGGGTTCTGGGAAATTCGGTAATGAAATCCATGCCAAGCTTATCCTGCTTCCATTCAGGTATCGGCATAGGCTGTAGTAATCTGACTAGCTTCTGATGCTCTGCCTTCACTCTCTGACATACGTCACATACGACTACATACTCGACAATATCCTTCTTCATACCAGTCCACCAGAAACACTACTTCAAATCCAAATACATCTTGGTGTTTCCAGGGCAATCGAGTATGGTGAGTCATGAGCCTCCTGAAGTATTAACTCCCTGATCTTTGCATTATTGGGCACATTTACACGGTCCTCGAACCATAAGGTGACGTGCTCATCCTTACGAAAACCTTTGGCCTTTCCTTTGCTCATCCTCTCTTTTACCTCAGCAATCTCTTTGTCATCCTTCTGAGCTTCACGTATCTTTCCCAACAATGTAGACTGAACTTCCATTGCTGCAACAAAACCTTTGGGAACAATCTCCAATCGATGTTCCCGTAAAATCCTCGGCTAACTCCTTTGATAATCCTCCGATTATGAGGGCATTCGTCCTTGTTTTCTTTATGGTTGTATCCTATTTCTCCACAAAGCTTGTATGCACAAGGTTTCTTCATATCCTTTCCATAAGGCCTCAATTTCTGGGACACAAACCGAGACTTTAGCAACGTCAACTTTAATTCTTTCCAAGTGGTTACTCCTTGCAATCCATTGATGGTTTGGTACATCCTCCACCAAGTAGTAGCACCTCTTTCAAAGCATTGAAGAGCATGTTGGGCCATATCATTTCTGACTATAGGGTTATTCTCCATGTGATCCTCCATGTTCTGAATCCATTGGTCCATCTCCATTTGACTCATCGGTCCAGAAAATATAAGCTCATCTCCATTCATCCTCTATTGGGTCCATGGGTTTGGGGTGGGATAAGAGAGATAGAGAGGGATGCACACAAAGCAAACAAAAGTTTTGAAAAGACAGGTTTTATTGTGGTTGTCGAAAAAACATCAAACAAATGACAGCTCACAATCGTCGCATCTAACGTAGATATATAATAGGGGTTTGGTCTTCTAAAGGTCAATAAATCTTCAATGCCATCAAACTCTTCAAGTCTTGGTCATGTCTCCGGTGGCTTCTTCTGATCATGCTTGTCCTTCTCAAGTTCTTTTGCCAAATCATCTCTTGACGTGAAATCTCTTGTGACGTCCTTTAATATTCTGGAATTGCATTCCAAACTTCTGGGTTTCACATCACTGACATGAACCATGGTCCTACTGTCCTTCAATTCCTGACGAATCTCCGGTATCTCATGATTTTGCTCCTCTAGCTTGGTTATTTTCAGCTTCAGGTTCCTGAATTCTTCACGAACTGCTTCCTTGTCAAATACGGTTTCCTGCAGATCCACCCTAAACTTCTTGATGTAATGCTCCAGATCCTCGTGATGCACCAGCTATGTTAAAACTGCATCCTTCGCTGACAGATGCTCCTTCAGCCTTCTACCATCCAATTCTTCCAAAGAAATGCATCTGCATGCTTAACTTCGCACGGTGACAATAGCATAAGCGACAATAATACCATGGTCAGTCGTGTCTATGCCCATGTTACTGCCATGAGCTTCATTCCATAATTGATATCTCCTGCCTTAGGGTTTTCTTAACAAAAACTTTTGAGTTTTTAACTCTCCATGCTCCGGTCTTTTTTCGATACACCTTAATCTCGGGTATTGACAGCTTCCATAGTCTACCAAGTTCCATAAGCGTAACCTTCCTAGGTCATAAAAATCTGGGAATTCTTCAGAGCCTTCAAAATCTCCTAGTCTTCAGAGTCTTCAACAGTTGTAGTTTCCATTTACTCGGTAAAATCCTCTTCATTCCAAATGGTCTTAGTTGTCCGATATCTTCTCTCCTTGGAGTGGTCTCATCGGTCAAATCTTCGAGTGGTCAAAAGGGAAAAGAGGTATGGTCTCACTAAAAGGGAAATATTTGAATAAGCTCAGAAGAGAAAGAGATAAAAGATCTTTTTGAAAATGAAGTTGTAGAGAAAAATCCTTCCTATGGGCTTGTCAGTTTCTAGGGTCACGTCCTACAGTCAACATGTGCTCTGATACCATCTTGTAGCGACCCGACCCGAATGGATCAAGTCTCTGTGATTAAGTTTCATCCCTGGATCGGTATGCTGACACACACAGTACTCGAGGATTTATAACAGAGGTAAATCACATGTATATAATAACGTAAAAACTATTACCTCAATCCAAAATATAGCGGAAGCAACAAGGTTGTGGATTCCCATCAACACCAACGGCAAAGTTGAGTGTAGAAATCGTAACCCTAACGTATCACTTACTGTCATTCGAAAAGTCGCAACATGAAACGTTGCAGCCCGAAAACTGGTCAAGACATGGAATATCTTGGCAATGTAACACATAGAGAGTAATGAAAGAATAAGCCTATACTACATGCATATATGGCTGGTGGAAAGCTCTATGGTTCTGATTTTTGCGAAAAGCCAATTTTTCCCTACCGCAAAGGAATAAATTTATTTAACTATCATGGTGGTTGTTGAACATTGAGAATGGTTGACAGCATCCTCAATCCCAATTAAAAGTACTCATTAAACCCAAACAAATTATATTAAGTAACGTGATGAGATCAACAGGATAATCGAAGAACCAGATACTCAAGATGTCCATAACCGGGGACACGGCTAATCATGATTAGTTTATACACTCTGCAGAGGTTTGCGCACTTTTCCCCACAAGACTCGATCGCCTCCGTTTGATTTCTCGCACTACATGGTGTTTGAGAAACGGATGACCGAGACATAGTCTTTCGAAGCACTAGCACCTTACTTGTGGGTAGACCGTACACCTACTTTCCCCTACATCTGCTAGTCTACCCGTAAGAGTTCGCACAACTTAATCAACTATGCCAGAGCCCATAATGGCTTGTGGCTGCACACGTAAGTTTCTAGCATGAATAATCTTATGATCCCTTTGAGCCTGGGTGGCGGACCGAAGGATGATCACACGGTATATCCCCGGGATCTCCTAGGACAACACTGGTCTATCCCCAGATGTATGGGCAAGTCCACTGGTATATCCCCAGGTTGCCCCTAGCAATCCACCCAGATGTGTATTTAAGTTGCCACCTTAAGTTGAGCCATCAAATAACAATCTCACATCTGTCATGGATTTCACTCATACCCAAACCACGTCTACGAGCATAGCATAGCATAGCAATATAAGCAACGCGTAGAAGTAACTCCCAAGGGTTTGATATTAACAAGGCAATAGGTTCCTACCTCAACTACTTCCCATGACCCACAATTTAAATAGATCCTAATCATGCAAGTGTTTGAGGATAGATCTAATGCATAAAAACTGGGTATGAGAAGAAGTATGATCAAAGTGTTACTTGCCTGCAATGTTGATGAAGATGATTCGCACTCAAAACTCTTGATAGTTCTACTCGTCACACTCCGGTCAATCTATCGTAATCAAGCAATAGTAACCACACATAAGCAATCACTCAAAAGATCGGAAAGAACGAAGAAGGTGATTCGAAAAACATCAAAACCAAGCAAATAACTCTTGCAACATAATTTTTTTTCTAATAGTACCAAAATTATGTGAATTTGGCCTTATCAGAAAGTTTAGGTCAAGAGCTTCGATTTGCAAAAAGAATCAACTAAATCGGAGTTACGAAACTCAAGTTATGATCAAACGAAGTTCAAATTCAAATCTGTTCTAATTCAAATTTTAAACTTTCAAAGACTTGTTTAAGTTGGATTACTGGATAGAGGGGATCATAACGAAGACGTGGGCGTTGGTTTCGTTGGATTTGGATAAACGAGTAAAAAGTTATGGTCGATTGAAATACAGGGACTAATCTGTGAAGAAAAATTATCACGAATAGGTCCCTGGCCACGTGTCAGAAAACTGTTGGGTGAAAACCGTTCGCTGCGAGATTTAATCGAGCGAACAACCGCTACTTAGTGCATACCGGTTCGAAAAAAAACTAACAGATCTAATCTAGGTCGTTGATTTTAGATCGGACGGAGGTGGCGGCGACGGCGACTTACCGCGGCGGCGATGACGGTCAATGGCGAGACGGGACGGCGGCGGCGGCTCGGATCCGATTCGGAGCGGCGGCTCAGGGCCAACGAGGCGGCAAAGGGTCGAGGAGAGGCGGCGCGATGCAAGTGAGTCGATGGTGGTGGCCGCGGGGTCGGGAGGTGCGGGGCGACGGCGAGGAAGTTCGGCGGCGGCGGCGTCTTCGGCGAGGCGGCGACGAGATGCAGCAGCGGCGCGAGAGGAGAGGAGGGACGGGGCCCGGGGCGGCGCCCTTATAAAGGCACGAGGCCGAGGCCTTCCTTGGGCGAGGCGTCGGCGTGGGAAGCCGGACTCATGAGTCCTGTCGCTGGCACGGCGGGAGCTAGGCGGTGGCGGCGCAGGCTGGCTAGCTGGGCCGGCTGGCTGGGCTTCGGCCCAATTGGCCCGGTCCAGGGAAGATTTTTTTAAAACATTTGTTTTTAAACAGAGACAAACAAAAAAACCAAAGAAATAAAAATATTATATAGGCATATAATATATCAAAATTTTCAGAAAAAGATTTTCTACAACATGAACATTATTCTAGCTTCAAATAAAATACACAAAAATTTAAATAATTCAAACAGTGCTACTGCCCTAATAAAATCCACTGAAAATCATTTTAAAAATACCAAAATGGTTTCAAATTTATTTCTCTCCATTTTTCTCGATGTAGGGAATCATGTTACCCTATTTTCCATATATTTTATTTTTGGAGAAAAATAATTTGAATAAAAATCAAATAACTCCAAACTGAAAATAAATTCAAAAGAACTTTGAATTTAATTCTTTGAAACTCCCAACTCATATTTCATATAATTTGAAGAAGTCATTTTATCTTCGCTCGTGAAAATCATTGAGTTGCATAAAGTTTCAGAATTGGAAATATTCTCAAATGAAATTCAAATATTTTCAATACCCTTGTCATTTCAATAAATGGAAGAAGTCATGTCATCTTCTCTCCAGGGTTTTGTGATGAAATGAATTTGAATTCTCGAAGATCATAAAAGCAAAAAATGAAAGTTTGGGAAAGTCCTTTTATTCCCTCTCATTTAACTTTCAAAAGTTTCAAATTCACTCACTTTCAATCAACCAATCAAACAATCAATCAAAACTATCTATTTATTATAACATTCCAAAATTTAGAATTTTGGGATGTTACAGTTGCATGGCAATATATCTCGGAATGGCTATGGAAATGCCATGATAGGTAGGTATGGTAGCTGTTTTGAGGAAGGTATATGGTGGGTGTATGATACCGGCGAAAAGTGCACGGTATTAGAGAGGCTAGCAATGGTGGAAGGATGGGAAAAAAGTGCGTATGATCCATGGACTCAACATTAGTCATAAAGAACTCATATACTTATTGCAAAAATCTAGAAGTTATCAAAGCAAAGTACTACGCGCATGCTCCTAGGGGGATAGATTGGTAGGAAAAGACCATCGCTCATCCCCGACCGCCACTCATAAGGAACACAATCAATAAATAAATCATGCTCCGAGTTCATCACATAACGGTTCACCATACGTGCATGCTACGGGAATCACAAACTTCAACACAAGTATTCTTTAAATTCACAACTACTCAACTAGCATGACTCTAATATCACCATCTTCGTATCTCAAAACAATTATCAAGCATCAAACTTATCTTAGTATTCAATGCACTCAAAAGAAAGTTTCACATATCTTGAATACCAAGTATATTAACATTAAGCAAATTACCATGCTATTAACGACTCTCAAAATAATCTAAGTGAAGCATGAGAGATCAAGTTTCTTTAAAACAAATCCAGCACCGTGCTCTAAAAGATCTAAGTGAAGCACTAGAGCAAAAATTATCACACTCAAGAAGATATAAGTGAAGCACTACGAAGAAACTTTCAAGCTCAAAAGATATAAGTGAAGCACATAGAGTGTTCTATCAAATTTCAAATCATATATGGCTCTCTCAAAAGGTGTGTACAGCAAGGATGATTGTGGTAAACTAACAAGCAAAGATTCAAATAATACAAGACGCTCCAAGCAAAACACATATCATGTTGGTGAATAAAAATATATCTCCAAGTAAATTACCGATGGAAGTGGACGAAAGAGGGGATGCCTTCCGGGGCATCCCCAAGCTTTGACATTTTGGTGTCCTTGGATTATGTTGGGGGTGCCATGGGCATCCCCAAGCTTAGGCTCTTGCCACTCCTTATTCCATAATCCATCAAAAGAATTCACCCAAAACTTGAAAACTTCACAACACAAAACTCAATAGAAATCTCATGAGCTCCGTTAGAGAAAGAAAACAAAATACTAATTTAAGGTACTGTAATGAACTCATTCTTTATTTATATTGGTGTTAAACCTAATGTATTCCAACTTCCTTATGGATCATAAACTATTTTACTAGCCATAGATTCATCAAAATAAGCAAACAACACACGCAAAACAGAATCTTTCAAAAACAGAACAGTCTGTAGTAATATGTAACTAACGCAAACTTCTGGAACCCAAAAAATTCTACCAAAATTAGACGACCTGAAAAATTTGTTTATTGATCAGTAGAAATTGGAATCTGTAATTTATCACGTTCTGGTGATTTTTAACAATTCGGGCACTGAGCACAAAGATTCTGGAAATTACAGCAAGATCAAATTACTATCATCCAAGAAGATCCAATAGGTCCAACTTGGCACAAACACTAATTAAAAGATAAAACCACATCTAAACATAGGCTAGATGGATTATTTATTCCTAAACAGAAGCAAAAACAAAAAACACAAAATAAAATTGGGTTGCCTCCCAACAAGCGCTATCGTTTAACGCCCCTAGCTAGGCATTGAGATTTCAATGATGCTCACATGAGAGACAAGAATTGAAGCGCAAAAAGAGCATCATGAAACACGTGACAAACACATCTAAGTCTAACATACTTCCTATGCATAGGCATATTATAAGCAAAAAAAATTGCAAGGCAAACAAAAACTAGCATATGCAAGGAATAAGAAAGAGACGATAGCAATCTCAACATGACGAGAGGTAATTTAGTAACACGAAAATTTCTATAACCATATTTTCCTCTCTCATAATAATTACATGTAGGATCATAAGAAAATTCAACAATATAGCTATCACATAACATATTCTCAACACGATCCATAAGCATGCGAAGTTGACACTCTTCCAAAATAGTGGGATTAATATTAACTAAAGTCATGACCTCTCCAAACCCACTTTTATCAAAAACTTCATAAGATTGAACATTATCCAAATATGTGGGATCTAAAGTTGATACTCTTCCAAACCCACTTTCAATATTATTGCAAACACTATTATCAATCTCATATTCATCATGGGGATTAAATAAATTTTCAAGATCAAAAGAAGAATCACCCCAATCATGATCATTGCAACAAGTAATAGACATAGCAAAACTAGCATCCCCAAGCTTAGGGTTCTGCATATTATTAGCATGATTGACATCAAGAGAATTTATAGTAAAATCATTGCAATCATGCTTTTCATTGAAGGAACTACCAAGTATGGGTGCAATAGCAACGATCTCCTGTTTAACATAAGGCACTATAGGAAATTCATCTTCATAAATATTGGCATCATGGCCACAATAATAGCAAGCATCATGTTCATCAAGGGATATTTCAATCAAATCATCGGAATCATCATTATCTATACATTCATGCATACCATTATTTCCTTCCAAAGCAACGGTCATTCTCTCAATAAATTCTTTGACATAAACATTATGAGCATAGTTTTCATAGCAATATTTAAGTATGTCAAAAATTTCAGATTCGTAGAGAGTAATATCATACTTTTCAATCAATGAAGCAACTTCATAAGCACCCTTAAAAGCAACAAATTCTTCAGTTTGTTCGATATCATAGTAACTATAAACACCCTTTGCATAAGAAGATAAGATTTCATTTTCATTAAACTCACATAAGTAAGGAAGGTGTTTTTTAGGGTTCTTAGAGCAACAAGTAAAATCATAAATTTCACAAAGATTCCAAGCATAACACAGCAATCTGTTTATTTGACTCCATAAGAGTCTCCCTTTTTCAGACAAGCGGTGACGCACATGATGAGCATGCTCATCTAAAGATTTCCCATCAACTAGGCTAGTTGGGGTTTCAAAGACGAGCGATAAGGATCAAGATGATCCAAGTAGAACACTTTAAGTGGATCCATATCAATAGATTTTTAGCAAGCAAAGATGCAAGCAAATAGAAGGCACATGGAAACACAAACAAAAATACATACGGGAAGAAGGCGAAGAAAGGGCGAATAAAATGACAAGGGTGAAGTGGGGGAGAGGAAAACGAGAGGCAAATGGCAAATAATGTAATGCGAGAGATAGGGATTGTGATGGGTACTTGGTATGTTGACTTTTGCGTAGACCTCCCCGGCAATGGCGCCAGAAATCCTTCTTGCTACGTCTTGAGCTTGCGTTGGTTTTCCCCGAAGAGGAGAGGATGATGCAGCACAGTAGCGTAAGTATTTCCCTCAGTTTTTGAGAACCAAGGTATCAATCCAAGAGGAGGCCACGCAAGTCCCTCGTACTGCACAAAACAATAGCTACTCGCAACCAACGCGATTAGGGGTTGTCAATCCCTTCACGGTCACTTACGAGAGTGAGATCTGATAGATATAATATTTTTGGTATTTTGGTATAAAGATGCAAAGTGAAAAGTAAAAGCAAAGCAAGTAAATAAAGTGATGGAGATTGATATGATGAGAATAGACCCGGGGGCCATAGGTTTCACTAGTGGCTTCTCTCAAGAGCATAGATATTCTAAGGTGGGTGAACAAATTACTGTTGAGCAATTGACATAATTGAGCATAGTTATGAGTATATCTAGGCAATGATCATGTATATAGGCATCACGTCCGAGACAAGTAGACCGAAACGATTCTGCATCTACTACTTTACTCCACTCATCGACCGCTATCCAGCATGCATCTAGAGCATTAAGTTAAAAACAGAGTAACGCCTTAAGCAAGATGACATGATGTAGAAGAATAAATCCATGCAATATGATAAATACCCCATCTTGTTATCCTCGATGGCAACAATACAATACGTGCCTTGCAACCCTTACATCCTTTGGGTAAGGATACCGCAAGATTGAACCCAAAGCTAAGCACTTCCCCAATTGCAAGAACTACCAATCTAGTTGGCCAAACCAAACGGATAATTCGAAGAGACTTGCAAAGATAACTCAATCATACATAAAAGAATTCAGAGAAGAATCAAATATTTTCCATAGATAAGTTGGATCATAAACCCACAATTCATCGGTCTCAATAAACACACCGCAAAAAAGAAGATTACATCGAATAGATCTCCACGAGAGAGGGGGAGAACATTGTATTGAGATCCAAAAAGAGAGAAGAAGCCATCTAGCTACTAGCTATGGACCCGAAGGTCTGAAGTAAACTACTCACACTTCATCGGAGGGGCTATGGTGTTGATGTAGAAGCCCTCCATGGTGGATGCCCCCTCCGGCGGAGCTCCGGAATAGGCCCCAAGATGGGATCTCGTGGATCTGAGGAAGTTGCAGCGGTGGAATTAGGTTTTGGCTCCGATCTCGATCTGTCGGAGTGCGTGAGGTATATATAGGAGGAAGGAGTACGTCGGTGGGGCGTCGGGGCCCACGAGGCGTGGGGCGCACCTGTGGGGGGCGCGCCCCACCTCGTGACCGCCCTGCACTTCTTGGAGTAGGGTCCAAGTCTCTGGATCACTTTACGTGAGAAGATCACGTTCGAAGGTTTAATTCTGTTTGGACTCTGTTTGATATTCCGTTTCTTCAAACACGAAATAGGCAAAAAACAGCAATTCAGGTTGGGCCTCCGGTTAATAGGTTAGTCCCAAAAGTAATATAAAAGTGGAAAATAAAGCCCATTATAGTCCAAAACAATGGATAAAGTAGCATGGAGCAATCAAAAATTATAGATACGTTGGAAACGTATCAGTGCCCTGGGCAAAAAGTGCCCAAACAAGTACAAGAAGCGACAGGACTCCATGATCATAGGCATTACATATTTTGAATGGTAAAAGCTTGTCAAAGTTTAATCATTGATGTTAGCAAGAAGCGACAGGACTCCACGATCATAGGCATTACATATTTTGAATGGGAAAAGCTTGTCAAAGTTTAATCATTGATGTTAGCAAGAAGACGTTAGTTTAATATATTGGAATTGGAAAACCTTGTCAAAATTTGCTCATTGATGTTAGCCAGAAGACATGCATTTGATATTTTTGAGTGGGACGCCCTTGTTGTGAGCAGTGTCGAGTGTTTTTTCCTATTCCTGTGTTCAGTTTAGAAGTAAATAGTTACTCTGCTGAGATATTCCTGTGTTAAGAGTTTGTTCTGAATATTGTCTATGTAATGCCAGGCCTTGTGTTTGATTGCAAAGTTGAGCTTGGACTGTTGTGGCATGCGGCATCACGAGTTGTTCACCGTGCCTCCTGAGAATAATGCTTCGTATTGTTTTGCATGTCGATCTAATGCCAGTGATTTGCTTGTTAAGAAGATCATCCTCTTCGTTGTTTCCGTGCGTAAGAAGTTCATCGTCGATGTTTTGAGCCTGTTTGGTTCAATAAGTCACGACTTATAAGTCGTGACTTAAAACCAGTGACTTATAAGTCACGCATGTTTGGTTGGCACCTGACTTATAAGTCACCTGACACACCTTCCCACACCAATCAACATCATGCAGGTGGTGGGACCCACGCAAAAGGGGATGACTTATAAGTTTTAAGTTGGGTGGAGCAACTTATGACTTATAAGTTGAGGTGACTTATAAGTCGGGCCTGCTTCGCTAAATAAGTCACTTTTTTCAGTTTTCGACTTATAAGTTGGTGACTTATTTGGAACCAAACAGGCCCTCATTCATAGCCTATACGACATGTCGGGTAGGTTAGACGTGAAACCATATGATCTTCCGACCAACTCATGATATTAGGCCGTGATTGGATCATCGTTTTCCAACCAAAACCGCTTGTAAAACTGACGCTTGTATATTAAAGTAGATGGTCTCGGGCGAAGGCGCTTGGTTGGTCGATTTCGACTAGTAAAATATCAGAAGTACTTCACACACGATAAAAATGTTGAACGCCACTCGGACTATTGCTAATCCAGCCGTTAGCTTCTGTTTCATCCTTGCCCATCGATGGCATGATACGCACGCCGTGCATGTATCGTCTGGTAATGTCGTCCATATAGCAGTGCTCATAAAATATACACTGGTCTCTCAAAATACACGCGTAACCCGCCGGTTTTACTTATAGACCTCGGGCCTTCCGATGACGAGTAAATTACACTTGTATGTTAATACAGGTTTGAAATAAACCAGAGCTCCCAAGCGCGGCCTTACCGTTTCATGCCGTCTCAGTTTCTCGAAGGTGCTCATAGGTGTCCGATGATCCTGGTTTCCTGAATGAGCAGTGGGCGCTGTATCAGACCTCCGTAGGGCCCGCGAGACCCTCTTCGTTGTCCTTCGAGTTGTTGCGCTCGCCGTGGCGCCGAGCATTGTTAACATGGTCAACGAACATGAGGGTTCGAGGAGATGACTTTATTTTGTTGGATGACACTAGGGACCCACTAGGGCCATAGCCGTCGTCACGCAAGTGCCTCCTTATTATGTGCAACTATATTTTTTGCTTTCTCCTAGTTTCCCGACATCACGGTCCCACACCATTGTCAACCTATGTAGTCAATATAAACAAGAGAATTGCACAAGGTGCGGCCGACATTGGGACCAAGCAGCTCGAGCAAGATTTGTGTTTTTGAGGCGTGAGCACTCTGAGTTTTTCTTGGCGGTGATTTCGTTGTTGTTCGGAGGAGAGCGGGGTATTAATCTGGGCAGGTTGTGGCCCGTCTAGCCCGAGCCAGATATCCAGCCTAGATACTACTTTTTTCAAGATGAAAATGGCTAGCCCAGCTATACGTATTTTTGAGGAATACCCAGGCAAGGTCAACTTGTTATTCTCCGCCCCGCCGGGCTGCAAATCTTTCCTAGGAGGGATGCATTAGGCTTAACAGGAAAATGGGCTTTAAAAATAATAAATGGGATGTAATTATAAAAACTGGACAGTAACTATAAAAAATGCACCAAACGCGAAATTAGTTTATAAAATATTATTTACGGATTTTGAAAATCTTAAATTTTCATTGTTCTTGCCGTAATGTTTCGTTGGATTTTACGTAATACAAATTTATATTTAATCGACTAGAAATTTCGGGATAAAAATATTTCGTATCCCATCAAAATGTGGGAAATTTTATTAAATTCTGTCTTCAACGGTTGGTCGAAATTATTAATCGTTGTCCTAGCTAGAAAATGGGCTTTACTTTTAACGAACTGTAAATGGGCTGTTGTAAATTCCATTAGAATTCAAAAATGGGCTGTACATTCTTACAAAAGCGCAAATGGGCTATAAGTTCTCTCGCCACACACTTGTGGGCCTACTAAGTGACGCGTCCCCTAAAAAAATAAGTTGACGCGTATGCAAGGCTTTGTCAACTTATTATAGTGAACACACGGTTCTAGCAGCAGTGGCCATTGGATGTCTATCCAACGGATGTCGTGCTTCTTCTTCAATCTCGGATATTCTTAGCTTCGGCCGCCCAAAAAATGATTCCTCCCCCTGTGTCAGTGTAGTGAAAACCAGGGCTACACTAACCGCCGGGCATGGGCCACGACTGTATGCAATTACACTAAAGAGGATCCATCTTCGCCGACAAGCGCTACATCGGCAAGCAAGACTCAAGCCACCTTCCCGGCAAGGAGCATCCTGCCCTGCCAGGGAGGACAGATACAAGGCAAAAAGAAGCAGCCAAGCCTGAGAACCATAAGACAAGACGACCGCAAGGCTCCTTGCCGAGGATGTCCACGAGGCCCTGGCAAGGCCCCTTGCCGAAGATGGCCGCAAGGCCCCGGCAAGCCTCTTGCCGAGGGCGCTCACAAGGCCCCGGTAATACCCTTGCCAGGAAGATACGCAAGACCGCGACAAGCCCTTGCCGAGGACACCCGTAGGGCCACCATCAGGCCCACGCCAATCAAACCTCCACCACCGTTCGCATGCAGCTGCCGACCCAACCAGTACATGGCACCACGGGCATCGCTGGCCAGGGCGCGTGTCGACACAAAAGGGAGCAGCGACGGACGAGACAAGGCTCTCCCCTTCCCCGATAAAGCAAGGACACCTAAGCAAGACACATTAAAGGCGCCTTGTCATGTAATGCGAGGGATAAACTCGCATCACTGTACCCTTTCCACCTCCTGTGTGCCACTGTGGCAACCCCTTTCCCTATAAAAGGAGGCCCAAGGCGACCAGGAGGGGGATTCGGCTTTTTGGAGCTCCTCACGCCCCATTGCTAGTTCAAGAACACAGATAAACAAACCACCAAAGCAGGAGTAGGGTTTTACGCATCCTCGCGGCCCGAACCTGGATAAGGAAACCGTGTGCTATCTGTTTGATCCGCTCTTCTCACGACCCAGCTACCGCGACCGTAGTAGGGATTCTTGTGATCCCATAGGTGTCATTCCACCGACACCACGACATCCGGGCGCACCGTTTGAGGCTGACCTGTGGGCCTACTAAGTTGGAGCGTACCAAGGGCTTTGTCAACTTAGTCAATATAAACGATTCTAGCTTCAGTGACCGTACGATGTCCATCCAATGGCCGTAGTGCTTCTTCAACCTCTGGTCTTCTTGGTCCATCCATCGGACGTGGACTGTATGTCGAGAGGCTGACAGCTGGGTCCACGGCCGTAGCAAGGAAGTGCCTCCTTATTACGGGAAAATAATGATTCCTCCACCTGACAGCAGGGACCCACCGGACGGGCCACCGTATTTCACGAAAAAACGTTTCCCTCCTGACTGCTGGGACCCACCAGCTACATCTTCGCACGTAAGGAAGTGCGTCCGGGCAAAAAAAAAAAACAAAACGATTCGCCCCCTGACTGCTGGGACCCACCAGCTACATCTTCGCAGGCAAGGAAGTGCCTAATAGTCGGGACCCACCTGGTCGAAGCGTACGTAGCGTTGTCATTCTGGTCGCGAACGTGTACGTACATACTGGTCGATGTAGAGGCGCGCACGTGTTGATGTAGAGGTGCACACGTAGCATGTACACGTACTTACAGCGGCGAGGGTGCAAGAAAGAAAATACGGCCACGTACGTACATGCGGGCAGGGTCTCGAACGCCTACTCGCGCATACGTACATGGATGGGTCGGAATGGAGAAACAGCGTCGTCGTCGTGTTCATGGGGAGCCAACCGGCTGGGTCGGAACGGAATGCGTGGTCGTGTTCATCGGGAGGGCTTGGACGAAGCAGCGATGGAAGCGAGGCTGGCGTCGCCGCAACGAAGAAGCGGACCTCCCACGTTCGGAGCGGGTCCTGTTGATCGGGAGGGTGTGGCGTATCGCAAAAGAGAGGAAGCGGACCTCCCACGGTTGAAGCGGGGTCTTGTTGATCGGGAGGGTGTGGCGTACCGCAAAATGGAGGAAACGGACCTCCTACGGTCGAAGCGGGGTCATGTTGATCGGGAGGGTGTGGCGCACCGCAAAATGGGCCAAACGGACTTGTGTTGGGCGCCACGGTCGAAACGGGGTCCTGTTCGCCGGGAGGGTGTGGCGTGCAAAAGCAGGACTCCACGAGATCTGTTCATCTCCACCGTCGACCTCCTCCAGCCTCCACGGGCTCCTGTTCATCCAGCCTCCACCACGCGCTACTCCACCGGCTACTGTTCAACCACCCCTCCACAGGCACCCCTCCACCGTCTACTGTTCATCCAGCCCTCCACACCACGAGGTCCTGTTCAACCACCCCTCCACGACCACCACTCCACCGTCTACTGTTCATCCAGCCCTCCACACCACGGGGTCCTGTTCATCCAGAGGCAACGCCACCTCTCACTGTTCATCCAACCCCCCCCCCTGCAACACTCACTGTTCATCCAATCGATCGGCTTCAGTTAGCAGCAGTAGGGAAGGAATCGCTCCATCGGGTTCTGTCGGGGATATACCCCGCAGTATGACCCGGCCGGAAGTGTGACCTGGCTGGAGCTTGGCGACTCATTGTTGACCCGCTTGGACCGGGCGGTTTATGATTCATTGGAGACCCGGCGGGCGGGTCAGATGGGCGACAAGGCCCAAGGCCCAGTAGGCCGGTTCATGTGATGGTGGGCCGACTTAAAGAGGAAAGGCGTGAGGAAATCTCCCTTACACGGAATCAAGACCCGGACTTATATCCGGCTTGTAGTAGAAGATAGGCTAGTCCTAATCCTATTTGGACTCCACATGTAACCCGCCCCTATAACTTATATAAGGAGGGGCAGGGCTCCCCAAAGAAGGGGCAAGCAACAAGAAACAATATCTAGGGCTAGACACAAAGGGGAGCCGGCTGATACGGCGACTCCCTCATGATGATAATGAGACCTAGCCTCAAACAGCATTTAGGGCTATTACCGGATGATGTTTCCCGGGGCCCGAAGCTGTCTAAATCCTTGTCTTGTGTGTTGCATCTCTCGTCCCGATCAACCACTCTCAAGCTACCACATAAATGTGCTGGCCTCACGACTAAGTCCTGACACTAAGGACATCTCACATGTTAATTCCACGACAGTTGGCGCCCACCGTGGGGCTTGCGCACGGTGGTGATGAGTTCTTGAAGGGATCTCTTCCAGGGATCGAGAAGTTTGCGATTTTTCGGATGAAAAATAACCGGTTTGGAAGGATTCACATCAACCACAATTCATTAGTCAAAGATCAAAGGAGTTTTTTAGCGATGGGTTAGAGAAAGTTGAGATCAAAAGGAGTTAGGGTTACGCTGCCATCCTACGGCTTATTTGATGGATGATGAGTCACCGAGATCAAAGGATAAAGAGGATGTGTCCGATCAAACCGCTGCCGTCACGTGTATGACTTATGAGGGTTAAAGGTTCAAGAAAAAGTTACGGTTGTGATTGGTTGGTGACCGCAAGTCGCCGAGATCAAAGGGTTACCACCGCAACCAACGTCAAGTGCTTATTGGGGATTTTCTGACACAGATGGCTCGAAGAAGGCCACGACCCGGATTCATCTTCGCCGAGCCACGACAGTTTTGATCCAACCTCTGCTCCAAACCTCAACCCGGATTCGCCTTTCGACAACCCAGATTCACCTTCGCCAACCCGGATTCGCCTTGAAGTCACCCGCATCTACTCCAAGGTGCTACCTCGGCTCGTCGAGGCCTGCCCACCTCGCGCCCCACGCGCCGGCCCTGCTCCAAGCCTCCATCGCTGCAGCCTCCGCTTCATCAACCGCTGCTTATGCGGCGCTCGCGTCTGACCCGCACATTGCCGGCCGTCTCCGTGTCCACGGCCTCTCAAGTCGCCGCCCTATGTGACAGGCCCTCCGCCGCAGCCGCGGAGTTTTCTCACCTGCGGTCTACTGCCGGGCCACCGGGCTCTGCTCCGCAGCTGTTTTACCCGCCGACCTCGTCAAGTCGCTGGGTTGTCCGGCTGCCTCTGCCGTAGCTTGCTTGCCCTGAGACGCTCTGTATTTGCTCCGACCTGCCGCTCCGAGTTGCCTGCTCAAATCGCTGTAATTCTGTTTCACAACCACCGTCAGTGCTGCTGTGTCTCTCTACAAACTGGTCGGCTGCCGTGGATGGATCTGCGATGTCAATTCTCCCGCGTATGACCCGCCAATGTTGTCCATGGCTCGCATTAAGCCGCTGTGCTCACCTGCAGATGCCCGAGGCAGTGCCTCCTCGCGCTGCTTACTCCCTGAGGCGCCTGCAACCACGGGAAAACCCGCATCCTGCTGCTCAAACTTCGCCTTGGCAAACCGCCAACGCCACCGGAGCTCCATCTGCGCCGCCGCTATGAGTCGCCCACGAGTCAGCCACCACAGCCGGCCTACGGCCTGCTATCGCTGCCGCTGCGACGGTTCACCTCTGTCTCCACCGGCTTACCCTCCGTCGACCCCGCGCCAAGCAACCTGCCACCGTCGTCGACCTGCGGGTGCGCTGAGCCTTCCAAGCCACCGGCCTCCAAACGCCGCGAGCCGCCCTGACCGATTTGCTGCCAAGCCACCCTGGCCGAGCAGCTTCACCTACGCCTCGCCCTCGACCCCGCAGACCCGTAAAGTCACCTGTTTCCAAGGTGTCGCAGTGGTGTATATTAGACCGGCAAAAAATATCAGGTGATATTCATCCAAGTGTATTTTATTGAACATATTGTTTTCACCAAAGAACAATTACTTTGGTAT